>JAUPFT010000029.1:1180000-1507500 GCA_036936625.1 Parnassius smintheus behrii
TGTGACGTAGGCGCGGGACCCGAAGCTTGTTGTCTTGCAATACTTGCTTGACGTGCTGAAGTTCGGCGGCCAGATGCTTTCTGTCACAGATCCCTCGTGCTCTCTGAAACAAAGATTTACCCACGGTAGCTAACTGTGAAGGATGATGGTGAGATTCACCATTTAAATATCGGTTGGTATGGGTCTTTTTTCTATACACAGTGTGACCAATTGTGTTATTAGGATTTCGAATGACTAAAACATCTAAGAAAGCTAAAGAATTATTTGCCTCTAACTCCATTGTGAATTGTATTTTAGAGTTTATAGAGTTAAGGTGGTTTAAAAATGCAGTTACTTTGTCAGATGGTAAAATTGTGAAAGTGTCGTCTACGTACCGCTTGTAGAATCTTGGATTTACAGGAGCAGTAAGAAGGGCTTTCTCCTCGAAGTCCTCCATGAATATGTCAGCGACTATGGGAGATACAGGTGAGCCCATCGCCACACCATCTACTTGCTTGTAGAACTCTTCCTTCCACAATAGATAGCCAGATGTGAGGCAGTGTTTGAGTAATACTGCATATTCAGCAGGCATGTTATTATATTCTAGCTTCCTAGTTACAATTGATATGCAGTCTTCAATAGGTAGGCATGTGAATAGTGACTGAACATCAAAACTGACCATAGTTTCATTGTCAGCGAGATGTAGGTCTTTTATCTCACTAACAAAATGGTATGAATCCTTTGTGTGCGCTCTGGTATGTCCTTTCAGTGGTGACAGTACTTTTGCCAAGTGTTGTGCCAGCTTATAAGTTGGTGAATCGATCTGGCTCACTATAGGACGTAGTGGAGCGTTTGGTTTGTGTATCTTTGGTAACCCATACAACCTCGGTGGTTTGGTACATGATGGTATTAGCGAATTCACGTCGAGATTTAATTTCTCGGAGTATTTCTTTATTAAATCGCTAGTTGCTTTAAGCGTGTTAGTTGTGGGGTCTGTTTTGACCTTTTTGTATGTACTTTCGTCCGATAAAAGCTGTAGTATTTTAAAATTATACTCTGACGTGTCCATTATTACCGTAGCATTTCCTTTATCCGCGCGGAGAATCGTTAGCTCTGGTCTGTTCCGTAAGTTAATCAACGCTGTAAGTTCGTCTTTAGGAAGGTTTGGTTTCGGCACTGAACTACGACGCAACAAGGACGAAATATCTTGACGTATAGCCTCCAAATCTTCCTTACCAATATTATTTTTAAACAGACAATCCTCAACGCTGCAGATAATTTCTTCGTCCGGGATTTTTCGCGGTGTTAATGCGAAATTCATTCCCTTCGCTAACACCTTTATTGTTGGTTCGTCCAGTGTATGTTTTGACAGATTATAGACCGTGCGCTGTTTATTGTTTGCGTCTGTGATCAACGGTTGTGTTTCGTTCTGACGTTGACTTAGATGGTTGGCATTTGATTTGATTGTTAATTTTTGGTATTTTTCTATTTGTTTATTTTTGCATTCATTGTATTTTGCTGTTTCTCGTTTGTTTAAAGTTTCGATGCAATTATTAAAATCAAATGTCGTTAAAACTGTCTTTAGTTCACTGAACAAACGTCACGTCACGTCAGAGTATAATTTTAAAATACTACAGCTTTTATCGGACGAAAGTACATACAAAAAGGTCAAAACAGACCCCACAACTAACACGCTTAAAGCAACTAGCGATTTAATAAAGAAATACTCCGAGAAATTAAATCTCGACGTGAATTCGCTAATACCATCATGTACCAAACCACCGAGGTTGTATGGGTTACCAAAGATACACAAACCAAACGCTCCACTACGTCCTATAGTGAGCCAGATCGATTCACCAACTTATAAGCTGGCACAACACTTGGCAAAAGTACTGTCACCACTGAAAGGACATACCAGAGCGCACACAAAGGATTCATACCATTTTGTTAGTGAGATAAAAGACCTACATCTCGCTGACAATGAAACTATGGTCAGTTTTGATGTTCAGTCACTATTCACATGCCTACCTATTGAAGACTGCATATCAATTGTAACTAGGAAGCTAGAATATAATAACATGCCTGCTGAATATGCAGTATTACTCAAACACTGCCTCACATCTGGCTATCTATTGTGGAAGGAAGAGTTCTACAAGCAAGTAGATGGTGTGGCGATGGGCTCACCTGTATCTCCCATAGTCGCTGACATATTCATGGAGGACTTCGAGGAGAAAGCCCTTCTTACTGCTCCTGTAAATCCAAGATTCTACAAGCGGTACGTAGACGACACTTTCACAATTTTACCATCTGACAAAGTAACTGCATTTTTAAACCACCTTAACTCTATAAACTCTAAAATACAATTCACAATGGAGTTAGAGGCAAATAATTCTTTAGCTTTCTTAGATGTTTTAGTCATTCGAAATCCTAATAACACAATTGGTCACACTGTGTATAGAAAAAAGACCCATACCAACCGATATTTAAATGGTGAATCTCACCATCATCCTTCACAGTTGGCTACCGTGGGTAAATCTTTGTTTCAGAGAGCACGAGGGATCTGTGACAGAAAGCATCTGGCCGCCGAACTTCAGCACGTCAAGCAAGTATTGCAAGACAACAAGCTTCGGGTCCCGCGCCTACGTCACAGTGACCGAGTGAAGCCGGCCACAGTCGAGCGTGTACCTGCTGTACTACCATATGTCAGAGGAGTCACAGACAAGGTTGGCTACATCTTGAAGCGAGCTTCCATTAAAACATACTACAAGCCGCCGAAGAAGATTAGTCAATTTTTACCATCCGTCAAGTGTAATATCCCTCTACAAGATGCAGGAGTGTACAAGTTAGATTGTGAATGTGGTCTCTCTTACATAGGTCAAACAAAACGATCCATAAAAACCCGCGTGAAAGAACATATAGCTGACGTGAAGCACCGACGCTCCGGGAAGTCTGCAGTCTGCGAACATGTTCAAGATCGTCCCCACCATTACATTCGATTTGATAAACCACAAATTCTCGCAAAAGAACACAGATTCCTACCAAGGATGATACGCGAGGCTATTGAAATTAAAAAACATCCAAATTTCAATAGAGAAGATGGATGGGTGCTGCCACCTGCTTGGGATCCTATAATTAACAAAATTAAACCCAAACCTAAGCATACCACTGCAAGACTTCATGATACTATAAGCTCGTTTTGCGTAAATCGGACCAAAAATTAATATTCAAAAACTGAAGGTAGCCGGACTAACGATGACATTGGGACGTCAAACATCTCAGTCCCCCCCGTGACCATGGTTGCTGTAAAGCACCCGAAACGTCGGGAATTAAAAATAAGTAAAAGTAGTGAAATAAACGCGATAAAATCCGTAAATTTAGTTTTATTCAATGTGTAGTGTTCGCGTAAATTTAAGAAATCATTATGTGAACCAGTACGAACTGGTAATAGCAAATAAAATTCGCCGATTAGAAGATCTTAAAACCAAGCGCGCAAGATATATAACATCTTTAAATTTCTTGAAGAGATGCGGAGACCATAATCTCATTCCTACGTGTGTCAAAATATCAACAAAAAAGGACATTCGAGGAAGCGCAAAGATCTTAAATCAGGCAAGTAAAAAGTTGTTACGAACGGTGATTCAGCAGAAACGGTTCGATTTACATTTCATAAACAACACCATAGACAATTTGTTCAGTGAACTAAAGACAGTTTTAACGACATTTGATTTTAATAATTGCATCGAAACTTTAAACAAACGAGAAACAGCAAAATACAATGAATGCAAAAATAAACAAATAGAAAAATACCAAAAATTAACAATCAAATCAAATGCCAACCATCTAAGTCAACGTCAGAACGAAACACAACCGTTGACCACAGACGCAAACAATAAACAGCGCACGGTCTATAATCTGTCAAAACATACACTGGACGAACCAACAATAAAGGTGTTAGCGAAGGGAATGAATTTCGCATTAACACCGCGAAAAATCCCGTACGAAGAAATTATCTGCAGCGTTGAGGATTGTCTGTTTAAAAATAATATTGGTAAGGAAGATTTGGAGGCTATACGTCAAGATATTTCGTCCTTGTTACGTCGTAGTTCAGTGCCGAAACCAAACCTTCCTAAAGACGAACTTACAGCGTTGATTAACTTACGGAACAGACCAGAGCTAACGATTCTCCGCGCGGATAAAGGAAATGCTACGGTAATAATGGACACGTCAGAGTATAATTTTAAAATACTACAGCTTTTATCGGACGAAAGTACATACAAAAAGGTCAAAACAGACCCCACAACTAACACGCTTAAAGCAACTAGCGATTTAATAAAGAAATACTCCGAAAAATTAAATCTCGACGTGAATTCGCTAATACCATCATGTACCAAACCACCGAGGTTGTATGGGTTACCAAAGATACACAAACCAAACGCTCCACTACGTCCTATAGTGAGCCAGATCGATTCACCAACTTATAAGCTGGCACAACACTTGGCAAAAGTACTGTCACCACTGAAAGGACATACCAGAGTGCGCTCTGGAATTAAAAATAAGTAAAAGTAGTGAAATAAACGCGATAAAATCCGTAAATTTAGTTTTATTCAATTGAAATTCACTTGTTTCTATTTATATGATTGTAGCCGTAAGACCAAGCAATCACTATCATAACTTACCTACGTCATCGTTTCTCAACATTTTCTTAACCCTCGAACTGACCCCTCCATGTCTAACAATTACTATTCTTGAAACTTCATCTTTACAAAACAAGCCATCCATACTTATAGTGCGTAAAATTTTAAAACACTCTTTTATCCAAAATTAAGATACCATTATTTCGCAATTCAAAGCGTTTTAAGATTGTCGCATCAAGTGAAAGGCCAGATAAAATTAAGATCTACACAACTTTAAAACAACACAATACCGAAGTTTAACAATTATTATGAATATCCGCAACAAAGTAAACATATACATTTTTTTACAATTCAGCTTTACTTGTCGAGTGACGTATTGAACTTAGCCCTATATATATTATTAATCCTGTACGAATTCTACAGAAACAAATGTCTGATAGTATAAAAACTGGTTGGTTCGTATCTGAAAAAACTATTAAATAACAAGTTCCCTTTGCCGAAATTGTTGCCACATATAAATCAACCGTTTTCGAATTCATATAAGTTTTTCTATAAGCATGAATTGTCTGCATCATTTCTAATCAACATTTTAAGTATTGACCACCCAAAAAAAAATCCTCACATTTATTCTTCTAATTCTAATTGCTTTGAATTATTAGAAGTATGATTGTTATCAATCTGTTTTTCTTTAGTAAAGACTCATACTGTTATACTTTTGTAAGTGTCAATAAATACAATATCCTTTATAATATTTTGTTTTCAAACTTATTCACATTAACTGAGGCTTTTGGGAGATTCAAACAACTGTTCGAGTGAGCAGACCGTCAGTGACGTTAGTAACTCAAGACACCTCAACAGAAACATTTTCTTGATGTTCACATGACCACTAGAGTACCTGTTTCATAGTTTCCACAACTAGTTTACATGCACAGACATTTAATACACGAAATTACACCACTTTTGTGTATCAAAACCCTCTTGAGACCATTATTTAAAAAGAAATAAAAAAGCAGTATTCTCTCAATTGTGAAGTTCCCGCCAAAACTCCATTCTTTTGATACTTGAACCAGCTGCCTTTGATCATTAACAAAGTAAAAATAACAAATTTTTACAATTCAGCTTGACAGTTCGAGAGACCTATTGAACTTAGCCCAATACATATTATTGGTCCTGTACGATTTTCCAAAAATAGCAGGATAAAACAGAACGTATTCACTGCTTCTTTCATACACATGCGCTTGTAGCAAAATGACAGATAATATAAAAACAGTTCTGTCCGAAGCTAAAAAATCTATTAATTAAACAGCTCCCATTGCTGTAGTGTTGCCACAAAATAAATAGTTTTAGAGTTCACTTGTGTGCATTTTCGTATAGAGCACTGAATAGACAAGCAAATTGATATAAAAAAAAAATATTTTTTCTATAAGCGTAAATTGTCTGCAACATTTCTAATTAACCTTTTAAGTATCGTCCTCCCAAAAAAATCCTTAAAATTCTCAAAGCAATCATTAGAAGTCTGATATTAATTAAATTTTTTTTCTTTGGTAAAGGACTCTAACTGACATCAAATACCTCAGTCCCTTACGACGTTAACGAAGGATACCTTCAACTTTTAAATATTAATTTTTGGTCCGATCTACATAGAACTAGATACTAGACGGTCTCAAGATCCAAAATCCCCCTGTCTGGGAAGTGTTTAGAATAAACCGACAAACCAACAAAAGCGAATGTTAGACCTGTCTCCGGAAGGCAGGGAGATATTCAATATACAACGTGTCTGCAACCTAACTGGGATTGTGGGGACGTGTCTTGAAGTTTTACGGTGGTATGCTGGGGTTTGGATATAATTTTATTAATTATGGGATCCCAAGCAGCTGCAGTTCATTGTAGTACCCAGCCATCTTCTCTATTGAAATTCGATAATAACAACATGTACCAAACCAATAAAGTTGTATGGGTTACCCAAATTACACGAACCGAACGCTTCACTACGTCCCAAAGTGAGCCAAATTTATTCACCAACATATAAATTGGCTCCACACTTAGCACAAATACTGTCACCACTAAGAGGACATATAAGAGCACATACAAAGGATTCACACAATTTTGTCAGTGAGTTAATAGACCTACGTCTTGCCGACAGTGAAACAATCGTTAGTTTTGACGTCCAGTCACTTTCTACATGCATGGTTTCGCTTATGGAGAAACCCTCAAAAAAGTGTAGCAATACACTTTCAAAGGAAACCCTCTCTCAATCGTCGCAACTTAAATCCGAAGAACTCTCTAGACACGATCACCCTATTCGTCCGCCAGATCCCGTGGCGAACAACCGCCAAATACTTTGGGGACACATTCAACCACGCCGTGACCTTCGCGAAACACATTCGTACCGTCCGAAATCGTACCCAATTCGTCACTAGTCGCCTCAACCCGCTTGTTAACAACAAGCTCAAACTGTCCCCAAAACACAAGCTCCACCAGTACAAAGCTTGCGTAAGATCTATCATGTCATACTTATATACAAGCTCACAACAATATAAAGCTTCGCCCGAACTGCAATGGTTAACGCTTGCTGTATATATAACAGAACGCGAGTAACCCGGGTTCGATCCCCGCCGGCACCAATGAAATTGTTAATTGCAATTTTAAGTGCTGATTTACCACGTGCTCGGCGGTGAAGGAAAACATCGTGAGGAAACCTGCATGTCTGAGGAATAAGAAAAAAAAATATTTCGAAGACATGTGAAGTTCGTCAACACGCATTTGGGCAGCGCGGCGGACACTTCCTTGCCCTAAACCCTCTCATAATCATAGTGAGATAAAAATAAAACTGCGTTAAGAGTTTGTGGTAGGTGTGAGCAGCAGATGAAGTTGTATCATACATTGATTTTATGAATAATTTTAAAATGTATTGTCCAAGATTTTACTTACAAAAAAGAAATATAAATACCTGTTGATTCTGCTTCCAATATTGATATGGAGGGATCTTGGTCAATTTCCATGTCTTCTGTCATTTGTGAGCCAGAAAACTAGCATGTGTGTCCTAAAACATAGAAATACTTTTTTACAATCAGTAATCAAAACAAATTAGGTAAACTATTAAGAACCTTACTAAAACATTATTAATTTATTAATCATATGTCAATGCTTAAATATTTAAAAATTAGGTGGCTCTGATCAGAATAAATTCCTACATAGAGAAATAATATAACATTGTAACATATTACATGCAGATATTTAAGTTTATGGCTTTTACCTGATCCACCCATGAGAAAAAGCGGCCAAGAGCGTGTCTAGCCACGCTCAGTGTAGGGTTCCGTAGTTTCCCGTCCGCGCTCCAGCAGCCCTCCGCGCTCCTGCAACCGCTCCCGGTAGTGGGTACTGTTGTTTCCATCCAAGTTCAAAATGATTTTCCTAGAAAGTCCTTACCTATAAAGTTTCACTTTTGAGATTTTTTTCATATTTTCTAAACTTATGGTTAAAAAGTTAGAGGGAGGGACACACATTGTTTTTTACTTTTGGAGCGATTATTTCCGAAATTATTGACATTATAAAAAAATGATTCTAGTAAACCACTTGATTAAAACTACTTTTACGGATTTTTTCGCGTTTTATTTATTTTATTTTTAATACCCGACGTTTCGGGTGCTTTCCAGCACCCATGGTCACGGGGGACTGAGGTGACTGACGTCCCGATGTCAAAGTTAACCCGGAGTACCTTCAGCTTTTTTAATTATTGTCTTTGGTCCGATCTACGCAGAATGAACTAACTGTGGTTTGAAGTCTTGCAGTGGTATGCTTGGGTTTAGTTTTCGGAACGTTGATGCTTCATGTCATGTCCGGGAAATCTGCAGTTTGCGATCATATCCTAGATGGCCCCAACCATTCCATCAGATTTGATAGACCACGAATCCTTGCGAAAGAACACCGATTCCTACCAAGTATTGATACGTGAGGCTATTGAAATTAAAAAACATCCTAATTTCAATAGAGAAGGAGGCTTGGTATTACCACCCGCTTGGGATCCTATAATTAATAAAATTAAAACTAAACCCAAGCATACCACTGCAAGACTTCAGTTAGTTCATTCTGCGTAGATCGGACCAAAGACAATAATTAAAAAAGCTGAAGGTACTCCGGGTTAACTTTGACATCGGGACGTCAGTCACCTCAGTCCCCCGTGACCATGGGTGCTGGAAAGCACCCGAAACGTCGGGTACTAAAAATAAAATAAATAAAACGCGAAAAAATCCGTAAAAGTAGTTTTAATCAATGTACAGTGTTCGCGTAAATATAAGAAATCATTATGTTATCTAGTAAACCCCTATTCATTTTTAAATACCTTTCCAACAATATATCACACGTTAGGGTTGAAATTAAAAAATAAATCACTTCCCACTTTACATATAGGGGGGCTACCCTAATAAAACATTTTTTTCCAATTTTTATTTTACCACTTTGTCGGCGTGATTGATACACATATTGGTACCAAATTTCAACTTTCTAGTGCTAACGGTCACAGAGATTAAGCGAGGACGGACAGACAGACATGGCGAAAATTTAAGGGTTCCTAGTTGACTACGGAACCCTAAAAAAATGTACTTAAGTAAAACTACATTTCTTTGGAAGAGTTTTTGTCAATTTTTAATTGTATGAACACAAAGGTCCCACACGGGCTATGAAATATAAAATTAAAAACCTTAATAAAAAATTCAAAGTTGTTAAAAATTATTACCAGTATTGAGAAAAGAAGATGCAGAATGATTTGTATTATTATTATTATTATTATTATTATAAAGTATAGGTAAGATTGAAAAATGAATATTCTTACCTTGGGCAACCACTGGATTTTCCACTATTTCCGCAATGTCTTTTTTACAGTAGTTATGGTCATATAAATGATCACCTGAAAATAACCAAATGAAACAATTTGAATAAAGAATAGCTATCCGAACATATTACAGAAAATGTTGTTTATAAATTCATTTACTCTATTACTTAGTAAAATTTAGGATTCTTATTAATCCGGTTAGTAATACTTATTTATATCAATGAAAGTTTATGGAAGCTTCATCTGACATCTTACAAGAAATATGTAGTCAAATAATGTTGAATTTGTACTATTATTGTATAATTTAAAATATATCATGAAAAGCCAGAATATATTGACAAAAATACACCCAGTATTAAACAATTTTAATAAAGAAGAATAACTATATCAGAGTATATTTATTTTCTACTAAAATCGAGAGAAATTCTTCATCATACTTATACATGTATTATGTATGCCCCATTCTATGTCCATTGAAAACTAAAACATGTAATTTTTAGTACATTAGTTGAGTAACGATGGCAATATATTATGAAAAGCAGCCAAATGAAAAATCGCCGCATAAGTTTAAACACCACGTTACTCAAAACGGTTAACTTTTTAAAAAGAGCAAAAATAACATTTTGAATGAAAAGTGAACCAGCACAGCTATAATTTACAAGTATACCTATTAATATGCAGAGCTAATGCACTTACCAGTTAAAGGAACCCCCATGCTCGACTTCTTCAGTAGAAAACAGGCATGGATAACCATCTTTGAGACGATTACCCTTATCATCCAGTTGGTATTTGTTGAAGTGTTTTTGGCATACACGTTTATTCACTAACTGATCTTTTGAAAGACCAAGAAGTTCGGAATTCACTGGCACCAAAAACGACAGCCACAAATCCCTTAGTTTATCATCCTTGGTAAATTGTAAAGGCGATGGCGATGGCTGCGGATCAAAGCACCAGAGCAATGCAATATAATTCGTATCGAGCAATGAACTTGGAATTATATCTCAACTCAAGCAATAAAGCGAGAAGAACATAAACCGGCAGAACACGAGCTACGACACGAATGACAGAAAATAAAACCTGCTGTCAGTTTGACAGATATACACATCGGCTAAAATGGCCAAAAAGTAGCGTCATAACGCATTTTTTGGAACTAAAGCTGTCGCAGGCCTGATCAAAAATTAACAAATTTTTTAGTCCGTCGTCTAACATAGATTACTGCGTATATACTAGAGTCGTCTAACTTGCTACGTATTACCTACGACTTCTGTAGTACATATTTCAAACGAGCAGCTTAGTTACGAAATTATATACCTACATCTTCGGATTGTATGATCGACGAAAAAATGTAACTTAGATTCGTTCGATTCATGATTTGTTAAATCTTAAAGAGCAATTCCAAACCACGAGCAACAAGTTAACGATTAAATTTTGTGAAGTATTTTAAACAAACAGTACAAAATGGCTACCTTTTAAAGAAAGATTACTTACGGTTAGTATTTGCCCCGTGACTGCTATTAGCATAACAAAACACAAACCACAATATAATATTACTAAATATTATATTACTAAAAAATATTACCTAATACAAAAATGAAATAATTATTCCATTAACACGTTTGTGCTAGTGGAATACTTACTGCTGTTGCCTCCGCGCGCTGCACTCCATAGATTACTGTGTATCATAGAGTATAGTTGTCTGCACAGAGTACATTATATATACCTGGAATAGAGTTGCTAGTCGATTCCGATGTACAGAGACATCTATAGTGGAGTTGTCGAACTAAACGGACGATATATCTATCTATAAATATATTCTATATATAGTACAGCCCCATCCCTGGTGTACTGATTATTTTTAATTAATTTTACAAGATCACATAATTCTGCAACTAACTAGTTTTGTGCATATAGGCACAAAACTAGTTAGTTGCAGAATTATGTAAACAAAGGTAAATCACAAAAAAGAAAACTCAATTTAAAAATAATAATCATCTTTCTTCAGGTAATTTACACCCATAAAGAGTAAAAAAATTAAGAATTAAGCAATCTACACAATTTCAGAAATAAATAAATAAATGTCGATCAATCAATATACCTCATCAAAGTAACAATTTTAAATTAATAAATCCAACTGTAATTATAAGTAGGCAGTAATGACAGTATACAAAGTAAATTAATCGAAATAAAATAACATAAAATTTAGTTTATTTAGTTTATCTTGTTATTTTAAATAATAAAGCGACTTATCTACTACACAAAAGTTATAAGAAAAATAAAATAAGATGCACAAATTACAAAAAAAAATAGTACAATAGACAAAAAGTTGACAATTTTTATAAAAAAAAACTAAAATATCCAATATCTTGAAAACGGTTAGGTTTCATGTATGGTGTTTCATAGTCTTAATAGTCGGTAATGATACAAATTACAACCCCCTAAAGGATTTAAGTCGACTTAAGTAATATAATTTATATTGAAATATATATACAGGGTTACCCTGTATATATATTTCAATATTTATCTACTATGTTCCACTTGGCACTAACATTTGATGTTCCCTGGTCACATATAGTAGCAAGGATTTTAAAGCCAGACCCCTTCAATTTTCTTATATTTCTTTTAATCATTAAGGCTAATTCAGCTTTTTTTGTACTGCAAGCACAAAATGAATATGATATCGACTGTTTATAGGTTTTTAGAATACCTCTATTCTAAGTTCAGTCCTCACTACATCACAATTGTCAACTAAACCAATAATCCAGTCATTTTTCCTGTCATAACCAATATGTGGTGTTAAGGCCATTTCATCAAAAACCAGTGTACACAATTTATCATTGGCTTTCATTTTAGATAGATGCTTGCTTCTTAAGCTGGTAAAATATGTTATCATTTATACCAGGCTTAATATTGGCCTTAGATACCATCCTGCTTAAGGTGAAAGGTGATGGCAGAACAAATACCTTTTGCAGCATCCTGTAGGCTCTTGGCCCATGTTAAAAAAATGTAATGCCATTACTTTTTCATCAGGTGTGAATTGTCTGTCCCTTTTGTGTTTACCACATTATCGAATTTGTAGCATCGTAAAAATTGTTGCCATTGATGTAAAACTTTTAAATACTTAATGATTTCTTAAATTTACGCGAACACTACACATTGAATAAAACTAAATTTACGGATTCAATCGCGTTTATTTAACTGATTTTACCTATTTTTAATTCCCGATGTTTCAGTTCACGACGTTACAGTCCACCCCGTGACCATGGGTGCTGTAAAGCACCCGAAACGTCGGAAATTAAAAATAAGTAAAATCAGTTAAATAAACGCGATAGAATCTGTAAATTTAGTTTTATTCAACTTTTAAAGGCTTTCAAGAAAGTAGTATTTTCTAATAGATTAATTTTCTTCTTCAGTCTTTTTGTTCTTTCTTCATACTTTCTTAGTTCTCATTTGCTATATTCAAGCTCTTAAGTTTCTTTTTTAACATTGTCATTCTTGTACTAATTTGAGTCCTTTTGGGCTTAGTCACCTTCAAGCCTGAAATTAAAATGACAAAACATTATATTTATATAGACCTAGAAAATTTGTACTATAGTTTAGTAAAAATAAATTTAATTGTAGCAAGTTGATTGCATTTTGAATCATAATTTGGAACATAGATATAGTAGATAAATATTGAAATATACAATATGATAGGGTAACAGTTTAAGTCGACTTAGATCATTTAGGGGGCTGTAAAAAAAAGTAAAGTTACAGCCTATATATACGTCCTACTGCTGGGCTCAGGCCTCCCCTCATTTCTGAGAGGGTTCAGGGCAAGGAAGTGTCCGCAGCGCTGCCCAAATGCGTGTTGACAAACTTCACATGTCTTCGAAATATTTTTTTCTTATTCCTCAGACATGCAGTTTTCCTCACGATGTTTTCCTTCACCGCCGAGCACGTGGTAAATCAGCACTTAAAATTGCAATTAACAATTTCATTGGTGCCGGCGGGGATCGAACCCGGGTTACTCGCGTTCTGTTACATTTACAGCGAGCGTTAACCACTGAGCTACCACGGCTCTTAGGGGGTTGTAGTTTCCCCCCCGATCGGGTTCCCGCCTTGTCGTGGCGGGGGGGCTTAGTAGCCGTGGCTTGGTCTCCCGCGGTGAACAAAGAGGAACCCAAATGGCTGGTCCGAGGTGGAGGGCCGGCCCGAGGTGGCCACTCCGAGTGGGCTTGGGAAGCCCGCTTCGGATGTGCGTTGGTGGACTGCGGTGAGAGGTGTGTCCTCCCCACCTACCGCTGCAGCCGAGGTGGAGTCGCGGAGGAAGAGGAGTGTTGGTATGGCGATGCGCCACTCGCCCTATCCTCCGCGACTCAAACGGGGCCGCACCGTTGATGCGGTGGTGGTGGGGCTGCGGGGGGAGAGGATTGTCGGTATTGCGAGGCGCCGCTCTCCCTACCCTCCGCAGCCGAATCTTGGTTGGCGGCGGAGCCATAGACCAGATCCGCCGCTGGGGTCGGGAAGGCTAGTACTTCTAAGTGCTCGTTTTTCCTGGCCCCATGGCCTTCGCGCATCGGACGCGGGGGCGTCTGTTGCGCAGATGTAATTGGAGGCCGTGGAGGAAGGCGTGCCATGTGTTCTGGTGCGCCTTACCTGTGAAGGTGAACGGGGAGGAGTGTTCCTCTCCCGAGGAGGTGCTGCCATGGGGCGGCAGGCGCTGGTGGGGCTGCGGATGTGTGCGAAAGCGTTCCCGTGGCCCTGCCAATAAGCGACAAAGGTGGAACACCATGGGGTTTTAGTCGGTGCGAGTCCGACATAACCCGTCCTTGCCCTCGCGAGGCGGGTATGCGTAGGCATTTTCCCATGTTAAAAAAAAAAAAAAAAAAGGGGGTTGTAGTTTGCATCATTACCGACTTTTTCGACTATGAAACACCATACACGAAACTTAACCATTTTCAAGATATTGTATATTTTAGTAATGCAATAGTGGAGTACTTGTGCAGGCGAAACATGATGAAATATAATGGCAAAAGTGATAAAATATGTTTACTTATTAAAGTAATTATGAAAGTTAACATTTTTGGTGTTTTATTTGGTACAAGAGCGAGCAAAGCAAGCTCGGGACTTGGGGCACACCAACTCAGATAGGTTTGGTTAGAAAGATTTGTGGTTATTTTTTCATAAAACACCCAGAAATAACGGGGCTCCATCAACTAAACTTTGGTATTGCTTCGGTGAAGAGGGGTCACGCCCCCTCCCCGACTATCTATTAAGGTGATTTTTCTTATAAATTATTTTATAAAATTTTGATCTTTGACATTTAATATAAAAATACCATCCATCTCATCGTGGGGGGACAGGTGGGGGGCGAATCTATCCCTCTCCACCTCCCTTCCCCCCGCCCCACAACCCCCTATTAAAGCAACTTGATATTAAAGCTTTACCAGAATCAACACAAAACCCAGTGGGACTTTTTTAAATAAAATTAATTTACAATATATTATCCTCAATTTAATTTATACAATAAAATCAATTTTAACTTACTGGCTGTTTGAGCAGTAGTTGTCTCTTGCACATAACTTGATGTTGAAGCAATTTCTTGTGTATAACGTGTTTTAAGAGTATCATTTTTATTTGTAACTTCAGCTAAGGGTGATATCTTAGCAACAGCATCTGTAAAATCAATATATACAATGAATGATTATATTGTACTTGAAATATATTGACAACTTAACGATAGTACAAAGAGAAATGTGAACTGACGGCTCTAATAAAAATTCTAACCTGCTTGGGTTTATTAATTGCAAAGATTAATTCCTTTACTACCAATCAGCAAAAAATTACAGCATACACATATTAGCCATGTAGAATTTGAACGACTAAGACTGAAGGACTACCAATATCTTCCAACAGACAATATCAAACAACAAATACCACAAGTAGCATAACAAAATAAAACAAATAAAAATGAAGCTAAAAGTTACACATTCCATTTTATTAAAATGGAAGTTTATTATTAGTATTAGTTGTACAATAGAACACCTGTGAAAAATATGCATACTATAATGTAAATTATGGATCTTACAGCAATGTCGAATTTTACAAAGACTGAGGCAAATCAAGTAAGTTCTCTTGTGATTAATTAAGTTTGGTAATAAGACCCAATGAAATACTAACTTTTTGTTCTTAAGCAAATGTATTCATTTTCACACACAAATTTGGGCATCTGAACTTTAAATATGATATTCTAAGATTGAATGAAGTGAAAGAATGGGATATCAAATTGAAGATCATCATAACTTTAAATAGATACTAAAGAACAATATGATTAAAAATAATTAAACATTAAACATATTCTACAATATAGTATGTTGGTGTAATATATATTCTCATTAGTACTGGAAAAGATCTTTAGATCACTATATATTTGTTATTACAACAAAAACTCATGTTTATCGACCAAATTGGCGATATACTAAAAATGGGCCAAATTAAGAGTACCCTTAACTGACGAGCATATATGTGTAGGTATATGGATGTGGAAGAGGCGAGAAAGGTATGTCAGGATCGTGCTAAATGGAAGTCTCTAGTCTCCGCCTACCCCTCTGGGTGACAGGCACGAGTGTTTATGTTTATGTAAACTCATGTTTCTTTCCAGTTGTACTCTGAGCAAGTTTAACATTTATAAACTGGTGTAGATTTTGATATTCATATGAGCTTTGAAAAAGCCTTAATTTATAAGCTTTTTATTATCATTTGAATCAAACTGTTAATAAGAAATAACAAACTTTCCATAAAATTGCTTTGCATGTCATACATAATATTTTGTCAACACGGAAGTTGAAAATTAGTATTGTAGAACATAGTTTAACAATGATTCAAAATTTATACATTCAATTATTCATGTTTGATAGTAAAATTAATTATTTGAGGAAGAACCTTCCATATTAACTTTAACATTCATAATAGTAAGTATAGATCATTACAATGTTAATGCAAATTTTTACTAACCTTTCATATTTAATGCTGGTATTGCAATATTACTTAACATTTTACTCTGGTCCAGTAATTGGATTCAAAAAGTGTATGACAAATTCTTCGGTACTTAAACACATACATATCATCTAAGCACAGAAAGTTTCCACCAACTACTTGAACCCGTGTACAAAAGCGTGTTGGATCTTTTGTAGAATTTGGAAATTTGTGAAGTATAAAGCCATCTTCACCTACAAAAAAAATTAATATTTTAGAAGCGTTTTTGAAAAGTGTAATTTCAGTAGTATAAGTAGTAGTGTTATAAGTATACATAGCAAGATATTGGCTCTAAGGGTGGAAAAGTGATGCAGAACTCTTGGGCTACCTGCGTCTGCGCTAGGTATCACACTGTTGCCCAAGGTGACACTGACTTATTTATAAAATAGAAAGAAGAAATAATATATTGACTAGTAAAATCTGTAAATAATTAGATTTACTCACAGCTCTTAGTACTGAACACAGCAAATTTTATCCGCGGCCATCTCTAAACTATACGAACTATGTCCGAAGGAAAGATAATCGAAGTCCTTTTCACGTGCATGGGCCACTATATTAAGCAAAGATAATCGAAGTCCAAGAATAGCCAAGTCGTAAGAAAATATAGAAAAAATATCAAAAATGCAAAACATTTAAAGCACAATTGTTACGTCAGAAAAACAAAACGCCAATGTCAAATTCAAAAACAAACAAAATGGTGGTAGAGGGTGGTCACGTTTAGAAATTAAAACACCAATATTCCATCTTACAATTAAACGAATAAACTAGACTTAAAGCAGCTAAATCTTAATAAAATCAGTTGTATAACTCATTTTCTGGTGAAAATATCTAAATTCACATTATTAACACGTGGATTTAGTCAATGTGATACGAACATTTAATTTGATTTAATTAACTAAAACAACGCACTTCCGAACGTAAACTTACTCCAGCGCCGTCCTTTGGAGAGTTGTGCAACTAAATATGCAATGCCAGTTTCTATAGAACAGAAAAATGTTCTAACTACAAAGGCCCTGGTTGTCTGTGTAGAGTCGTGAGCACAGATAAACTGTGGTGTGGTGAGACACTGTCGGGCAAAATTATTGGGTACCTTTATTATTTCAATGCGTAATTGAATATTTTCCCCGACTTTTATGAAAATGTTTACTCGAACACATCAACTTTTACTTTGATACAGTAATGTTGCAGATATTCGTGTCCGTTATTTTATTATCTACTATAAAGTATTTAATGTATACCTGGTCGTTAGAATTGTTATTTTATTAAGAAGAAGGAAGAGGTGATATGCCTTTCATAAAATCTGGTGTTGCGGTGCGCCGTACTGCTAGCTACTAAGACGTTAGTCGCCTCAGCAGTCTGTTTAGTATACGTCTATGATGTTTTTCGCAGTACCTAATTTTTTCATGTAACTAAACACTGAATAGTCCATTTGTCGGGATTGTCTATTTAACACCGAATTCTTCCTTCTCTGCATATTTAGACCAAAATCTGAACACTCAAATTATAACAACAAAAATAATTAAGAACAAGAAGTAACAAAAACAATTAATAACAAGGAACACACAAACAACAATTAACAACGAGGTAACAAAACAATTAACGAAAATAAACTAATTAAAAAGTTATCACTGAAATTATTGATCTTAAGTGTACGGACGCCGAATTATACGTGCGAAACCAATAGACGACGAGAATCGACTGATGAACCAATCACGCTGAACGTCAGCGTGGTCAACGTCGTGTCGACCAATAAAAAGTGTGCTCACGACTTATGTCGGCAATTATACTGTGTTTATCTGTGTCGTAGACAGAGAAACCTATAGACAAATTGACGCCTTCTTTCGCATTCGCACACGAAAAAGATAGATTTACGCATATGTCTTGCATAGAAATGAGATAGAGCGGTGTGATTGTTTGTCCCTTTCTCCGTGCCGGTTTTTTTGTTTAGCAAACTCTACAGTTTGCTAAACAACTGTGATAGCGTAGCGATTTAAGGAGTTTACAAGTTGGTTTAAGTGAGAAAAAAGTGTTTTGTGAGCTTAAGATTGGTGAATCTTGTTCAGTTCAGTTCTTAGAACAATTAAATTTTTATTTAAATGTGTTTAAAAGTCATAAAGATTATTGTATAACCTAAAAATTCGTTATCGTGCTTTCTCACTCGAGGCCACGCCGATCATTAGTCTATAGGATTCTCTGTCTACGATCTGTGTATATACTAGAGATAGATGTGCGACCAGTGTTGGGAAATAGTTGGTGCGAAATTATGGTGTTGCCAAGCTAGAAAATAATGTATTTTGGGTAGAATTATTGTATTTTTTGCTAAAGATTTTTTTATTTATTTAAGCTGTCTAAATCCAAATTTAATAGGTTTTGCTATATCTTTATATTTGCATAAACTAAAAATATATTATTAAATGTTTTTTTTATCAAAATAATAAAACTTAGGGCACGGAATTATACAATATGAAATAAACAGGAATGGAAAATTTGAAGTCGTCTTCTTCTTCGAGTTCGAAATCTCGACGTGTAGATGTAGACGGATTTGACTGCTGAGAAGTTGTTGCATACAAACAATTTGATTTGCCTATTATTTCGTGGGTTCAAATGATATACATTCCTATACAAGACGTTTTGCGCTTTTAGAAACGATAACTACATTACATATTGGTATAAGTACGTGATGCGTTCGTTCATATGTTGAAGTTGCGTGTGTCTAGTATTGAACTTATATTGTGCAAAAATAGGAAAATATTGTATAAAAGCGTACAATAATGAGAAAGCTATGTTTTATGGTACAACTTAGTTTCGTGTAACAAATTATTGTAGGAATCCAATAATTATTGTACATTTCCCAACAAAATAATGTTCTAAGTTGCATGCCCATGTTGCACTCTGAGTGGCCTGGTATAATCTCCTACCCGCTCTTTTTAATTTTCCGTCCACCCGTAACTTTAAAATAATAAGTGCTAAAAGGAGACAATGATTTTTGGGCCCACTAGAAATATTAACGTTGGTTGCGTGGAAAACCATTCGTATTTATTTTATTTGACGGTAGGCTTGCCAAATCGTTTATCCCTTTCCCAACGATAACATTCATACCCTCCTATCGACACATCGGGGTGGTGGGGTGGGAGGGGAGAGAAGATGATTCTAGAATATTACGCGATCATCGCAACCGAAGGAATAAAAAGGCACGCGCGGCCGACACGCAGTCTCTTTCCGTCGCGCTCGTCGTTGGAACCACAACGCTTAAGACAATAGTGTCATAGAAGGGCTATTGCCCACGCGCACCGCTAGTATAACCGCTTTAGCCTGGACGCAGTCGAGCTCCAGGAAACCCGCCTCACCTCGTGTGAGAAATAGTCGCGCACCGCACTCTCTCCCGACGCATCACCGGACAAGAAAGCATCTCTGGGGCCCCAGAGTGTCTTCCAGAAGTCGCACCGCAGCAACATAGTGGCCAAGCCGCATAGAAGCAACACCCCGGTGAGTGAACATTCCTAATAGTTTCTGCTTGATATAATTGTGTTTAATAGTTAATCCGCTCCAATTTTATTTTCTCCTAATCAAGCAGGACACCTTTCATAGATTTGGCAAATAATAGTTCGTTTTAGGGAAGAGCGAGTGCATTGTATGGGAAACCGCGTGCTATAGTCGCCATTTTATGTAAACGTAGAAGCATTTCGCATATACAGTCCATTTTGGGTTTAATATCTCGCGTAATAGGTTTAAGGCTCGACCGGGGAATTGGACTTCGGTAACCTTAGGCTTGTCGCTCCACCATTTTATGGTCCTTCAAGCCAGATTTGGACTGGTGTTTAGTAGTCGTTCAACCATTTTCTGGTCGAATTATTAGATTAATTATTTAGACAATGCTTCGTTTAGTTTAAAATTAAACTTTTGGTTAGTTACTTGCAAATATAATTAATTCTTCATTTTAATAGTATTCGTTTAGTTTAAATTTAAACTTTGCTTAGTTACTCGCAAATAGAATTATTCATTTAAATAGTGCTTGTATTTAGTTCAAATCTAAAGCTTATTAGTCGCTTAAGTAATTGAAACAGTGTAATCACACGCGTTTTGTACGCTTACCTGACAATTTTGATAAAAATATATTGAGTTTAGCGAGCGACGCGCGTCACCTCGGCTCGCTGTACAGGTATTCAATTTAACGACGTAATACGGCACGCGTGTCCATCCTCCAGCGTTGTGCGATTAATTGTGATTAATACAATACTAATTATAATAATTTAAAATGGCAGTTAGTGGAAATGAAATTAAAATTAAAACGCTTTATGCCAAGAGGGACATACTTTTTTCACGTATACAAAGTATTAGTGATCACATAAAGAACATTAATGTAGAAGCAGTGCGGGAAACCTTTTTAAATGAAATTGAAACGGTGGATTCTTTGCGGACGGATTACGAAAGGATATTAGACCAAATTAATCATTTGGAATTACAAATCGACCCGAAATATATAGTGAACTACCAACCGCTTCTAGCATTTGAAGATATGTTGTGTCGCGTGAAAAGAACGGCGAAGCTCTTACAGTCTCCATCTCAAAACGAAGCAAAGCCGGAAATTCAGGTACGCCCACGTGACTCAATTAGGTTGCCGCCAATAGATGTTCCGGTATTCAATGGTGATATTAAGACATGGCCCTTCTTCTTCAGTAGTTTTCAAAACAATATACATAATAACCCATCGTTATCGGACGCTGAAAAATTATATTATTTAATTAGTAAACTTAGTGGCAGGGCACAATCAATTTGCTCGGGTTTTACACCTACAGCAAACAATTACTTGTTAATATTCGAAACGCTTAAAACTAAATATGAAGATAGGAGAATGTTTGCTTCCGAATATTTGAACCAGATATTCGATCTTAAACCTATATCATCCGCGAACATCAACGGCTTAGAGCAGTTTTTAGATAAATTTGTGGCATCGGTGGCTGCACTTAAGAACTTGAAATTTAATGACCTTATGGACGTGGTGTTTCTCCATATTGCACTAAAGAAATTAGACCCCGACACCGTGCGTGCGTTTGAAATGGAGCATCGTAGCTCGGAGATGCCTTCCTTTCATTCATTAGCATCGTTTGTGCGAGATCAAATTAAGGTGATGCAGCGCTCCCCGAACGTTAAACAAGAAATTAAAAAATGCGTCGACCGTAGACAGACTCAACCATCTAAAACAGCAGGGTCGTTAACGTACGTAACCGCTATGTCGGCACTACTTCAGCATGCCTGTATCATATGGTAAAGATAAACAACACGGTAATTTATACAATTGTGCGACCTTTCGTAAATATTCACCAAGCGAATGTTATAAAATAGTAAAGACAAACAACCTATGTCTGAACTGCTTAAGCGATAAGCATTTAGTTGCAAAATGCAATTCTAGTTCCGTATGTAGTAAGTGCGCCAGGAAACATCACACGTTATAACATTTTGAAAATAGCAACATATCAGCGTCAAGTAAAGCGGACAAGGAATTCACCCCTACTAAAGTCAACGATTCTAGCGGTCGACCTGGTGATGTCGCTCTGTGCTCATTGGCAAATATGGGAGCACAACCTCCTTCAACCGTGTTACTGGGTACGGCACGTATTTTGGTTAGCAATTCGCGTGGAAACGAACAAAGCGTCCGTGCACTGCTAGACAGCGGAGCCCAAAATAGCTTTATAACGCGACAATGTTGTCAGCGCTTAGGCTTAGTAATAAATAGGTCACTTTCATGTCCCGTAGTCAAAGGCATCGGAGGAACTAGTAAAGTTACCCAGGGATATATAAATTTAAAATTTTATTCTCGGATAGATCGTAATGTTAACTTTGATATAAATGCACTAGTAGTAGATAGGGTCACTGAACGGCTGCCAACCGTTTCGGTTGACACCTCGGCAAGGATTGAATTTAAAAATTTGACTCTAGCAGACGACACTTACGCCGTTCCTGGAAACATAGACATGCTCATTGGAGCATCGCTCTTCCCTCATCTTTTATTAAACAATAAGGTCAGGGGCAACTCCTCGCATACCGCGCCTTACGCACTGGAAACCGTATTGGGCTATGTGATCCTTGGCTCCGCCCCCATCATAGATAATATTTCGGCAACCTCTTATTCTTGTATGGCTGTAGAACCGCTCGAGTCGTTAGTCCGCAAATTTTGGGAGATGGAGGAGGTGAACGTCCCACCCATAGCTAGCTCAGATGACAGATTATGCGAGGAAATTTACGTCCGCACGACCGTTCGTGATCGCAACGGTAGATATAGTGTAGCGCTACCCTTTAAAGGAGATGTTTTATCTCTCGGCGATTCGCGTCAAATGGCGGAAAAACGTTTCTACAGCTTGGAGCGTAGGATGCTCGCTTCACCCCAGTTAAAAGAAGCTTATGACGGCGTCATTAACGAATATATAAGGGAAGGTTACATATCACTTGTGGCTTCGAAATTAGATGACTACGAAGACACACCGTCGTATTTCATACCCCACCACGGGGTCATTAAGGAGGACAAACTTACATCTAAGTTACGTGTAGTGCTCGACGCTAGTGCTAAAACTAGCACTCACCTGTCGCTTAACGATATCCTCTATAGTGAGCAAAATTTACAGGGCAGTTTATTTAATATAATAGCCAATTTTCGTTTGTTTAGTATAGCACTATCCGTCGATATTTGCCAAATGTTTCTTTGCATAGGGGTCCGTGAATGCGACCGTAGATTCCAACGCATTTTATATCGTTTCAACCCAAAGGAACCTCTAGTGGTGTTTGAATTTAACCGCGTTTGTTTTGGTTCAAAGTCGAGCCCATTTCATGCGTTACGCACGGTGAGACAGCTCGCTCACGATGAAGGTCCCTCTTACCCTAAATCTAAGAGGGCAATTGAGAGCGGTTTATATATGGATGATTTTGTATACTCAGTCGATAGCGTGGAGGAGGCCACCCTAACCACCGCCGAGGTTATAAAGTTCATGAAATCGGGTCAATTCGATCTTGTCAAGTGGACTAGTAATTCGCGTCCGGTCTTAGACACAATCCCACTATCACACCGTCTTTCGGCGATAAAGGAATTCGACGATTCTGATACACACAAGGTGCTCGGTCTGTGTTGGTCACCAGAGTCCGACGTGTTTAGCCTTAAGGTAAATCCGCCCATAGAGAAGTGCACAAAGCGCACAATACTGTCATGCGTTGCTAGATTATGGGATGTCATGGGTTTCGTAGCTCCGGTGGTATTATACGCTAAGCTTTTGATTAACCCCTTCGCTCTGACAGCGCGCGACATGTTATACTCCCGTTCGCTCGGGACCTTAATGGCGGGAAAATTTGTTAGTTAGAAAATTTTTTGCTATATTGCAAATTTTGCTATATTTTCACTTTGAGACAATATTTATGGATAAAACTTACAGGAATTCTTGTTGAATGTATAAACTATCGAATAAAATTATTTTTGGTTGCTAGAAATTGTAATAAAATACGTAAATTACCCTGTATAGCATAGTAGTAGTATATACTTCAATTTTAGTGACAAAATTACTACTAATTTGAAATCTACACTTTTGTTTTTAGAGAAATTTATATGAAAATGTTTGGAAATATGTATATTTTATGTGTTTCCATTCGTTACTCATACAACACAAAATATTAAAATATTAAAAAATTAAAAAAAAAATAATAATAATATTTTATCTGTATGACATTTCGAACAATGTTTCAAAATATATTTTTGTGTGAATTTGAAATAAATTCAACGTCAAGTTATTTGAAATATGTAAGAAAACTATTTTTACTTACATTTTACACTAAAAATAAATGAGAATTTGAAAAATAACACATTTATGACCCAACCGCCAAATAGGGCCTTCCGGATCTTGGAAGTACTTTTGGCAATTTACTTTTCACTTTTTATACCACAAATTATATATCTACGTGTTTACTATATTACAAGGAATATAAAAAAGTATAATACTTTAGTTTTTAGTCCAGACACAAATATAAAATTCTATAAAAAAGACGGAGCACCTTCATCAATGCGACACGTGGAACGCCGAAAGTTCAGAGTGATTTAAATACCGCGTCATATAAACGTCGATAGAAATAGCGTCATCACGGTCGTTGGGTTTGCAGACGCCAGCGAGAAGGCTTACGGGGGCGTTGTATATTTCCACGTCCAGAATAATGGTAGAAATTCGATTAGCCTCATTAGTTCAAAGTAAACTGATGTTTTGAAATGTTAGGTCATGAGGTCAATGTAAGGTGGAGCCGAGCTACAGTTATATTATGGTTGCAGCATGAATGGGTCTGCTCGAGGGGTAGGACTGCGCTCTCACAGAATACCAGCATAAAACAGCAGCTTAATGCTGCTGTGTTTCATTAAGTGTAGAGAACTGGAGACCTTTTTAACTGGAAATGAGTCCTCAGGGGTGACAACGCATCTGCATTTTGATACTTAATTGAGGATAAATGTAGATGTCTTATGAGCCACAGTATTCACTTACCATCAGGTGGACTGTGTGCTAATTTGTCGCCCTTATTATATAAAAAATTACTTAAGCTGGGCTAAAAAAATTCGTCACAAATAATGCAGATTTTCATCACTGACTGCTGTGTTTTGGCAAATTAAATTAGAACAGACAATAGGAATGTTTGTTATAAATTTATTAAATTTTGTTTTATTACCATTTAAAATAACTTGATATAGCATTATTCACATCGTCATATTTTAATAATGGCTATTTTTAAGTCTGAAAATTAACAAAAAGTCATCACTCATCAGCAAATAAAACTACATCGTGTTTATTCCCTAACAAGATAAGTCAGTCAGCCCTGAGGAACACCCATACATACTACCGATCCTACTCTCATTGATAACTGTTCTTCTCATTCTTTTATTAGTTAAATATGATGCTATAAGTTTAAGCACTATGTTTTTTTACACCATAACGCTGTAGCTTCCTGAGTAACGTCTCATGAATAATGTTGGTTTCTATTATAAAATAGAAATATTGTACTATGATATAATTAATTTTCATTTATATTTTTACTTACAACTACGAGTACTTACAACTTTTACCGCATCTTAGTACACAGCAACTTCTCTCAGAAGCAGCCATAATCCAGGTCAACAGAGCACAAATCTTTAGGCAAATCAGGGTCCAGAGTCTCATGCGTAAGTTCATCGAAAAAGGCGAAGTCTGGAGATCAAGCAGTCGTCGAAAAAATCTTATAAACACAAACAGAGCACATGCACCATAGAGTAGAGTAATATAACATGCACAATGGAATCACAATTTAAATGACATTTTTATATAGACAGAGAAATTTTTAACATTGACAGGCCGAAATGACCATAGATTTCTCTTTTTATTAATTAAAAAGACAACAAATAATAATTGACTTGAGAAAATGTAAAATTAATAACAATAAGATTTTATTAAAAAATTGTTTTGTAACAAAATAGTAAGTTAGCTTTTCGTTTATATTTCTAACTATTCATTTATATGTTTGATTCTTAATAGCAATTTGCGTAAAGCGGAATGACATTTTCCTGGACTAGCGTAGCTAAATTTTAAAATAGCGACATCTACTGCAACGTGGACAAACTTTCATAACATATACCATAGATAAATACGTATGTAGCAAGGTAATTTAATACCGTAGACAGAGAAACCTAAGGACTATGGTTCATAAAAGATAGCTTGATCTCTGCGACAGCTGTTAGTAAAAATCACGCCTAAGAAGTCCTAAATTTCTTAGTAGTACAGACAGTACCTGTCAATGTCATACTTTATGGGCATGCACTATTAGGTCGGCATACGAAAATGCCTCTGAAGTAGAAAAGAATAAATTACGTGAAAGCTTCAACTTACATCAGGAAGAAAAAAGCTTAAGTAGACATGAAAAAGACAGGGATATGAAAAGATGTCATGAACCTGATAACAACACAATTGTTTTCACCTATGACTTGCAAGCGGTGTTACCCTGCCCTGTTGGCAAATCAAGCTCGTTTTACTACAAATCAAGACTTAATTGTTATAATTTAACAATATCTAATGCAAACAAACGAGAAACAACCTGTTATTTTTGGCACGAAGGGTTGGGCAATAGAGGAGCCATCGAAATAGGGTCGTGTGTGTATAAATACCTGCAGCAAATTGCATTTGAAAAACCAGGCTGTGATGTCATAATTTATTCCGATAATTGCTGTGGTCAGCAAAAAAATCGATTTGTTTTTGCAATGTACTACTATGCAGTGAACAACTTAAATATTAACTCAATTCAACACAACTTTCTGATTCGTGGCCACAAGCAAAATGAAGGTGACGCAGCTCATTCAGTAATAGAAAAATCTGTGACTAGGGCCAAAAATGCTGGTTGTATTTATGTTCCTGACCAATACATTTCCCTAATTCGTGGGGCCAAAAAGACTGGTAAACCATTTGTAGTAAATGAAATGAATTATGACGATTTCTTCGATTTGAAATCACTTGAGAAGAACATGAACTTTAATATGGCGAAAAATGTCAATGGTGATGTTATCAAGACCGGTGATATCAAAAGTATTAAATTCACCAAGAATTGTGTAAATTACCAATATCGAACCACTTACAAAACTGAAAACTGGGAGGAAGCAAAAGCTGTTGTTCAACCAAAAAATTTACGCGGCAATAGAGGCAATCGAAGAATAGATGAAATTATCTTGAAGCAAGCTTACACTTCAAAAATACCAATTACGGAACGCAAAAAGCGTGATTTATTGCAATTATTGAAGGCTAATCTCGTGCCAAGATACTATGAGAGTTTTTACAATAATCTCATTTAATTTTTATTTTACTTATATTCTACAAAGCCACATTTACATTTGCAGGAAAAACAACTTTATTGTAACCGCAGCGTTAAAGACTCCCCGATTTTCCTGATAATGTGGCAGTGATTCTAAGTTAAGAGTGTTTACCAAATGATAATTAGGATAAGTAAAAGAATTTGTATTTGATACTGTTGATTATGTATTCGCTGAAGGTCATTCAGGTTTACGCACCAACCTCGGCACACCCCGATGAGGAGGTGGAGGAAATGTGTGAGGATATTTCCAGAGCCATACATTCCTCCAAAACCCACTACACGGTGTTGATGGGAGACTTCAACGCAAAACTAGGCACAAGAGAAAGCGGTGAGCTGAAGGTAGGGAAATTTGGAGTAGGGCAACGGAACCGAAGGGGCCAGCAGCTGGCCGACTTTATGGAGAAAGAGGGACTCTTTATGATGAACTCTTTCTTCCAGAAGCGGCCCCACAGGAAGTGGACCTGGTCGAGCCCCGACGGTTCGACAAAAAATGAGATTGACTTCATTATGACGACCAGACGCCAACTGTTCAGTGATGTCTCAGTGATCGCAAGGGTGAAAACTGGCAGCGATCACCGAATGGTTAGAGGCACACTGAACCTAAACGTTAAGTTGGAGAGGTCTCGTCTAATGAAGTCAACGCTCCGTCCCCCTCGTGCTCTAATCCAGAATCCCGAAACCTTTCAGCTCGAGTTACGTAACCGCTTCCAGTGCCTAGAAGATTGCAATGCAGTGGACGATATGAACGACAAGCTCGTGGAAACTGTCCATGCGGTCGGAGCTAAGTTCTGCAAGACCCGCCGCAGAAGAACACAAAAACTCTCCGATCACACTCTTAATCTCATGGCTGTTAGACGGGAGATGAGGCTGCAATCGTCAACAGATTTGACAGCATACAGGCAACTGAACAGACAGATCTCCAAATGCATGCGGCGAGACTTACGCAACTTTAATACTTCTCGTATTAAAGAAGCGATCGAGCGGAACCAGGGCTCCAAAGTCTTTGCCAGAGATCTGTCTGCCAGAAAGAGCCAACTGTCAAAGCTGAAGACTGAGTGTGGCAACATCGTTTCCGGGACACCTGAGATTTTGAGTGAGATTGAGAGGTTCTATGGGCAGCTGTACACATCATCGTTGGAGCCACACGCAAGTGTGAGTAACGATCCAAGAGCAAGTCTTATCCGACACTATTCCGATGATATCCCGGACGTCAGTCTAAGCGAGATTAGAATGGCTCTCCAGTACCTTAAAAACGGCAGGGCCCCAGGCGAGGATGGAATTACAGCGGAGCTTCTGAAAGCGGGTGGAACACCGGTACTTGTAGTCCTTCAGAAGCTCTTCAATTCCGTCCTCCATGGTGGCACTACTCCAGAGGCGTGGAGCAGAAGTGCGGTGGTCTTGTTCTTTAAGAAAGGCGACAACGCTCTCTTAAAGAACTACAGACCGATTTCCCTTCTGAGCCGCGTCTACGTGCTGTTTTCGAGAGTCATTACGAATCGTCTCGCACGCAGACTTGACGACTTCCAGCCTCCCGAACAAGCCGGTTTCCGAAAAGGCTTCAGTACCATAGACCACATACATACCCTGCGACAGATTGTACAGAAGACTGAAGAGTACAATCTGCCACTTTGCCTGGCGTATGTGGACTATGAGAAAGCCTTTGATTCCGTCGAAATTTGGGCGGTGCTACAGTCCCTTCAGCGGTGCCAAGTTGACTGTCGGTATATCGAAGTGCTGAAGTGTTTGTACAGTAGGGCTACGATGGCTATCCGAGTACAGAACCAGAGCTCGAAACCTATCCAACTGCAGAGAGGTGTAAGACAGGGTGACGTTATATCCCCGAAACTCTTCACCGCTGCATTGGAAGACGTTTTCAAGCTACTGGACTGGAAAGGATACGGTATTGACATCAATGGCGAGTACATCACTCACCTTCGATTTGCCGACGATATAGTCCTTATGGCAGAATCGCTGGAGGACTTAAGCACTATGCTCAATGACCTCAATAGTGCCTCCCAACGGATAGGTCTTAAGATGAACATGGACAAAACAAAGATCATGTTCAATGTCCATGTCACACCTATGCCGGTAGTTGTTGGGAGCACTATGCTTGAAGTTGTTGACGAGTACGTTTACCTGGGACAAATAGTCCGACTAGGTAAGTCCAACTTCGACCGAGAGGTCAATCGACGGATTCAACTCGGCTGGGCAGCGTTCGGGAAATTACGACATATCTTTTCGTCAGGTATACCTCAATCTCTAAAAACTGGATTGTACAACCAGTGCGTGTTGCCAGTGATGACTTATGGATCTGAGACGTGGTCCTTCACTGCTGGCCGTATGAGGACGCTTAAGGTCGCTCAGCGAGCTATGGAGAGGGCTATGCTCGGAGTTTCTCTGCGTGATGGACTCAGAAGTGAGGATATCCGCAGTAAAACCAGAGTGACCGACATAGCCCAACGGATTAGTAAGCTGAAGTGGCAATGGGCCGGCCATATAGCTCGAAGAACCGATAACCGATGGGGAAGAAAGGTTCTCGAGTGACAGCCTCGTACCGGTAGGCGTAGTGTAGGGCGACCCCCCACTAGATGGAGTGACGACCTGGTAAGACATGCAGGAAGTCGATGGATGCAGGTGGCTCAGGACCGTGCTTTGTGGCATTACTTGGGGGAGGCCTATGTTCAGCAGTGGACTTGTGAAAGGCTGTAATGATGATGATGATGACTGTTGATTATTATGTAATTAAAATTTAATACCCTATGGGTACAATGACTGTGATTATAACGCCTAATTAATAGTAGTTTTATGGATAATGGCAATGATAAGGTTGATTTTTCATTGGTTGATCGCCAGTGATTAACCTGGAATCGTAACAATTGTTTATGTTTTTTAAGACTGTTTGCCAAATTTGCATTAGAGATAAGTAAGAGAATATGATACAGTTGATTATTGCGTAATTATATTTTTTAAATGCCAAACGTGATCAATCAATGATTCATTGAACACGAAACTTCACTTAATTAATAGTGGAAGATGACTGTTATTAAAAAGTTTGATTATTAGAATTTTTTTTTGTAGAGTTAAGAAATTTTGTTATACTTCTTTGCTACTATAATAAATATTTTTTTAGAATTGCATGATTTGTTTTGTTTTTTTTTTGACATAATTGTCAGGTTAATTGTTTTCTAGTGCCATAACGTCACTTCTGTGGGGGTAGTAATTTTTAAACGTTTATATTTTTTTAATAGTAATTAGTGAGATGTTTGCTTTTACCTTAAAATGAAGTTTAAAGTTGTAGTTTAAATATTATCATTTTATTTCTTTAGTCGAGAAGAACTATATGTTGTAATAGGGTGTTGAATTTTCAAACGCTTCTCCTGAAAAATTACATCATTTGCATAAGTGACGTTATAGCAACGTATGTGCGATATCTTCCGTCGATCGAAACACTTTCGTAAAACTTTCCACACGATTTTATTTTTGACAGTCCGAGTCCCGCTAAAATCGTGTTATCTGCGCACTTGTCCACGTTCAGTTCATTATACACGTCACTTGCCATCAGATTAATTTGACTGCCCGTATCGATTAACGCGTCCATGTCCATTCCGCACAACTTAATTAATTTAACCGGCGTATTTTGTTGCTTTTCGTGTTTGTTTACATCTCGCCAGTCGTCGTTCTCGTTCGCCATATTGCAGCTGTCATGGCGGCCCGCAGTGCCCGCTCTTCTATTGGCCGAAAGTCCGAACATGGCCGATTGTCGTTGCGCTTCCGCCGTACTCTGCTTTACCGACATTTGTTGTCTCCCTTTCTCTACCGGGCCGCTTACGCGATACTCGCGAAACTGCTTAACCGACGATTCGCCCATGTTTGCAACGCCGCTGCTCTGCTCGTTCGTGCACTGTGTACCAATATGGCCGAACTTATTACACCGGAAGCATTTCGTTCCATTCGTATACGCTGTTGAAATATGACTTGGATCGCCGCACTTATAACATCTTTTATTATTATTAGGTTGCTGCCGACTTACTGAACCCGACGATGAAGTCGATAGACATGATATGGATGACTTTCTTTGTTTTTCAGGAACGATCTTCGTCTTCATTTTTTCATAACAAACGAGTTTTTCTTTTAACACTGAATATGATGTAATTCCATACAACATCATCTTGTTTATTTCTTGATCTACGATGCCGTCCACGATGTACTGGATCGAGACGTAGTCTGGGAATTTAGCTCTTTTGCCCAGTTCCTTTATAATCAGCATATTATACTGATAACAAGTTTCGTCCCGCTGTTTCTTGCACGACGCCATTAACTCGTGCATCTCTTTTGCGTTAAGTGAGTCAGGGAATTCTTTCTGTAGTGCTGTTTTGAGCTCTTCGAACGTCTTATAAACTTTTTTTGATCGTAGCCACAGTTCAGCCGTGCCTGTCAAGGATCTTTTCGCTACTATTAATGTTTGCTGATTTGTCCAGCTAAAAACCTCCTTATTGTCTTCGATGTCCTGAGCCCACTTTGTTGACGAATAAGTCTTATCATCACCGCTAAACTTCACGATGCTGTCCACCATGTTTGAAAAGCCTTCCGCCGCCATTTTAACGTCTTGTGAATCTTTTACAGCCTTTTCTTGCAGCGCGTCTTGAGCTGTAGTCTTCTTAACTTCGTTAACGTCGTTATTTTCTCCCATCGGAGAACCACCTTCTTATTTTAATGTGCTGCACCGTCGCCGCCTTGCGCTGGTACCGCTGCACGCCGTGACCACGTGCCGTCGTAACTTGAAATCCCACTTATTTTGAGACGATCCCACTACTGACACCAAAATTGTGTGGGATTTTGGAAGAACTCTTAACAAAATCGAGAATAATCAATATATTGTTTTAATTTCACTTTTAACACCTTTTTTAGTTTAAGTCACGCACGCTTCCCTTCCTCGTTCCAAAAAACAGAAAAAAGGCCACCTTCTTCCCCCTCTCTCTCTCACCTCACGTCCTCCTTCTCACACACTTACGTTCCGTTTCCACTCCATTAACTTACGTTCCATTCCTACATATATCATTATTCTCAGTCCCAATTACATCTACATCATAAGTTTCTTAAATCATTATTGTTAATCTTATCCAATTATAACGTGTAGTGTAATAAATAAAAGTACGATTACAGGATGTAAGGTATGCCACTTTAGTCTTCAAGAGTGACGACGCATCTGTTTTGTTAGTTATTAGTATTGTAATAAATTATAATTTATGTTACCAGGTGGTGCGACTCCTTTCTTGTCCAAGCGCTCAACTGAGTAAGTTCCACCCTCTTAACTATTTCTGTCGCCATATTATAGTAGTTAGTGCATCGCTGTGTTCAGATCCGGTGAGGTGTAAGATACTAAGACGGAGTACCTCATGGTCATGTTAATAACAGGCCAAGAGACACTCCGTCTTCGTCTTCAGAGTTTCAACGCATCTGTAGCCCCTTTGTTTGAAGTCGGCTGCAGTTGTTGCATTTGTGTATTGTTTAATAAATAACGAAACTATCAATATGATTGTAAAATAAAATACTAATGTAAAAAAGGCCTATGTTCGGCAGTGGACTTGTGAAGGGCTGTAATGATGATGATGATGATGATCAGATGTATTTCATGAAATTTCCCTAATTGTTCCGATTCAATTTTCTGCTGGTGTATCTATGTTTAGCTAATTACGCTCTTTCATGTTACATATTGCTTTAAAATATTCTAATTATTAGTAGCTAAACAATGATACATTCGTAGAAAATTGAAATGGAAATAGTATCGATTTAATAAATACCTAATATTGAATCTACGGGTGAGTAATTATATATACGCAGACATTTGTGGCCGAAGAAGGAAAAGGGGAGATCTCTTCAAGGGGAGGTCACATTCAGGGAGCGTGCATGTGTGCGTGAATTTGAGTATACATACACACATACGCATAAGTAGCGTAACAATCACCAGATGGCGCGCTTTTCAAGGGGTTATCAGTTTTACTCGTAAGAGGGTTCTCTCCATAGATTACTGTGTATATAGGTACTAGACCTAGAGATTTCTCTCTTTGGGTGCGTTTGGCAGAAAAAAGCGCTTGTAAGCAAAATGGCGATCGTAAGCGGTTAGCGCTGTCAAATCGTAAGTAGCTATTTTCCTCTAGGACACGAAGTTAGTTTTAACCGGGGAACTTAACCTAATTTAAATATATGTTTGTAAAGTATTCATATTAAAAACTTACCAATCATGAATTTCTAATAACATGTGTTTGTCTATTCATGTCATTATATTACTTAAAACTAATATTGCACAAAACAACTTATAAACTACTTCAAAACAAACAAATTAAATAAGCAAAATGGTGGATTGTGTCAGCGCTACTGAAGTTACAAACGTGTCCTGGCCGAAAACTGTTTAGTTTCGCCATTTTGCTTACAAGCGCTTGCTAGCGCTTTTTTCTGCCAAATGCACCCAAAGGGTGATTATATTCACAGAGTACCTTTGTATAAACTGAAAATTATATTTTTTTATCTATCATGGCCGATCGTTGTTGTTACAAACAGTACCTATAGCTAGATAATAACGGCGCGTTTCTGATAATTATCTCACAATATTACGCCTTTATATATAATAAATGTTATAAAAAACATATTACAATGAGTGCTAATATAAAAAAATGTTGTCCAAACTGTAGTCAACTATTTTGCTTAAAATGTAAGTAATGTTATTATATCTACCCTTCTCATATTATGTTATTAAATAATTATCTTATTTCTAATGTGTATTTATGCGATTTTAATCTACAGCGTTATCTTCAAAACAGAGCAATGACAATATACAACTTTTTTTAAAATGCGGTCATTCAATGTGTGAAAAGTGTATTAAAAACTTAGTGAAGTTTGGCGAACCCATCGAATGCAAGGTGTGTCATAGCGACATGGAAATAGCCGCTAATGATGTAACATTATTGTTGCAAAATAAAATTAAACTGCATCAATTATTCCCTGTCAATGTTTATATGCTCGGGGAACTCTCGCTTGAGTTCTTAGAGGTAATATATACTTGTGCTTTTTTATATTTTTTTATAAACCTGCTGGGCTAAACTTTCCAATATGGACCATCGATTTCAAAGCCCATATTTTTTTTGTAGATAGTACTCACTAAAAGAAAGCGTTCTGCAAAGTTTTAGGTTGCGGAAACTTAAGGTTCATGAGATATATTTTTTTAAACTTTTCATACAAATTGGTAAATAACACGCAATTACTAAATAAAGGAGACAATCAATTTTTCTATGGAGAATGGGCCCACTACAAATTTTAAAGATTATCAATGAAATGCATGTCGATTTATTCCTTATAATCCATAGATTACAATAAAATTATTAGTTTTACTGCAGCTAAACGGAGTCCTGAGAAATTAACAAATAAAATATGAATCTAACAATAACCTAAAAACAAACTGAAAGCGATTTTCTAGTAGTATTCTTCGGTATTATAAGTTAAAATAGTGCACAATTGAATAATAGTACATATAAAACTAAGCTGTAGGTATATTCAGCATTTATAAATATTTTAAAATCGATGTAAAACCTTTCACTAGTTCGGGCAAAACATAGTGCCTGTTTATGCACAAATGTCGTATGGATTCTAACTTTGACATGTATTGATTGGTTGTGAGTGTAATTCTAAATACCAAGATGGCTAAGGGATAATGTCTTCAATAATAGTACATATAAAACTAAGCTGTAGGTATATTCAGCATTTATAAATATTTTAAAATCGATGTAAAACCTTTCACTAGTTCGGGCAAAACATTGTGCCTGTCTATGCACAAATGTCGTATGGATTCTAACTTTGACATGTATTGATTGGTTGTGAGTGTAATTCTAAATACCAAGATGGCTAAGGGATAATGTCTATTTATATTTATGATATTACCAACACACAGTAAGATACATTTTAAACTGATTGTATTACAAAAAGCAAAATATAATGTAGGTAATTCTATTTATCATTGTAAATCATAATTTATTTAAGTATTCTATTAACAGTAGTAGGTGCAGAAACAGAAACCTTTTATTCAATTTAGATTATAAATAATACTTATTGAAAGTCACTTTTTTAATTTACCACTGGTTCGGAAAAAAACCTCTGACTTGAAGAGAACCAGCAAAATACCCAGTAGGTCTTTTAAAAAAAAGCCAGCTTACAATCATGTATGTCATAATTAACAACACAGAACAAATTAGAAATAGCTTGGTAGCGATCACCTTACCCACGGGTTATTGTCAGCCATAAATTCCTTTATACTATAATAACCCCTTTTATACAAACTTAATTTAATACATTTTTTGAACTTTGATGATTGACTGACATATATAGACAGGAGCGGGGTCAAGACATTATTTTAAAATGTTTTGGTTGATTAGTAAGTAGTAACATCATAATAAAATGACTAGGAATTAACATGCCTTATCTATGTTATTACACAATGATAAATAGTGAGGAAGTAAGATGTTTTAAACTGTTTGTGTAAGGATTAAAAAAACACAGGCTTAATTTAAATGTATTTATTACTAGCGATGCGCCTCAGCTGTGCCCTGGTGATTTATGGATCTCGACAACAGTGCCATCTACCGAGTCCAAATGTAAATATAAACCATCTAGAGATCCATCCAAACACACACAAACATTTTCATTTAAATTGGTTGGAAGGTTTCTGATGTTTTGTCTATAACGGACATAGGTAGAAACATTTTAGTGTTAGATATATTTCTGAAGGTTTTTTGAAAATAACTTGATGGTAACATGTACATTTATGATATTGTAAGCAATCAGAAGGAATTTTCAATTATAATACAAGACTGTTGTCTTCAATATCCATACACTTTTTGTCTCTGCAAGTTTTCAGCCTGCACGGCATACAGATTTGTTCTAAGCGATCCACCTGAAAAGAAGTTAATGACAATTGTAAAGGTATCTTAACTAAATAATAATACTTATCAATATATTATTTTTTTCTATATTATATAGGAATTAAAAGGACATTTTTAATAATAAGAGATATGAGATAAGACTATGCCTTCAATGTCAATAAACTGTATTTACATATTTCTGTGAGCATTTTCTTATATCTGCCTTTTCATATGTTAAATAATAAAGAAATTATTATAAATTATACAGCATTAATCAGCTCCAGCTGATCAAATACAGAAGCAGTAATTATTGATTAACATCAGTAATATTCAACCATGTAAAAGTTGTCTCACATTTTATTTTTACCGGTTTCATGTACTTACATAGTAGACAAAGATATTATTGTTATATTAAGTATATCTGATTCTAGATGACAAAATAATATTCCTTTCTGCACAGTGAACAACACAGCTGTCGAAACATAATAGAAACAACCATTACACTTTTTTATGGAAACCATTATTATTAAACTTTATATTTGCTTTTAGTACAAATAATTACTACATTTTTTACACATAAATATATGTAACATTTATATTGCCGGCTTAACAAAAAAGCCATTTAGTATTAAGCAACTTGCTGAATACATAAGGTTACCTATTTGTACACAAATGCAGTTATATGAATTGCTCTTCAAAACACTCTTTTAAGTCCCTCGACCCAAAGATTCTAATTTTCTTTTAACATTATAATAACTTCTTTTGTGCATTCTATTTATTATTTAATTTAGATTTTACTAATAAAATAAACTTAATACTTTGTCACTTTTAACAAACTAATAAGGTTCTAAAACCTGTTTATTATTTGTATTTGTTTGAGGTAAAATATACAAACTTAATAATAGATTTTCACAACCTAGAATAGGTGTAAATTAATAAACTCTTATATTCTATTAGCGAATTTTACCACAAAAACTAAAAAGAGAAAAACATACGTACTTGTGTCAATTAATATTTGGCTAACCTTTCTGATAATTGATAATATCCATATTTTCTTAAACATTAGTTTAATAATGCTTGTAAATAAAAAACTCCATTTTGTTCTTACCATAATGATGCGACTCCAACTATGTTTTATTTCACTCGAGTGAATCGAGTGAATTTGTCCAACTCGATAATCGATAGAAAATAAATTTTACCGTATAGATTCGTTAGATTCAGAGGGTGCTATATAGATATTAATTTACTTGTATATATAATAAGTCGCTGCGGGTGACATCACAAGTTGCATCCAAATTCAAACTTGCATCTGGCATGTTGTAAACAAACCTGAGCTTAGTTTTATTTATGATATTGATTTATAGTTTTAATTTCATGTTGCCACATATTACTTATTTATAAAGGTACATATTTAAAAATGGTTTAACTAAAGTAATCGCTGATCTCAACTCTAGTGATAAACTTTTCTGTAAATAGTTGGTTTACTCAAAAACTAGTGTACAACTAGAATGACATACATACATACTCGTAAATTAACCCGAGTGGCTCGAGTCACAAAACTCTACTCGAATCGCATCTTTATCTTACGGCCAATGCAGTGTTTGTCTACAATTTAGTGATGAAATCGACTTACTAATTCGAGCAATTTATTGATATATTATGTAATAAATAAATTGATATTAGGTAATATGTATATATTCTTGTATCAATTTATGTTATATATGATATAAATTGATTATATATACTTTGGATAGTCAAATTATTAATAACATTAAGACTTACGTCATAACGTTAGAGTGATATTATTTTATGAAGATGTCGATACGCATACCAAAAATAATATATCACTACCTACTAAGCGTAGTAATAATAATTGTGTTGTATGGAAGAACAATTACAAAAATAATTTGTGAAATATTGACACAGCTTCGTTCATCTAATTTGAATTGTTTAAATCGAGTTACCTGAATTTCAACTCGAGTCGATTTTTTGCGAGTTATCACGGCACATCTCTAAGACAATAATTTTTTAAATGTTACATTACCTTAGCCAATGATCAGAACACGAATGTCAAAACAACTAATTTTTTTTCAGATTTCTTGTTTCCGTTTACATTTTCGAAAAATCTATAGACCATTTACTATTATAATTTGGTGTCTTTTTTTTGGTGTAAATACCATTAAGTGACGTTAATATTTCTAGTGGGCCCAAAAATGATTGTCTCCTTTGATAAATGATTGATGTTAAACGTCAGTTAGTGCAGGGTTCCGAATATTTTCAAAGTATCGATACCTACTCGATACCAAGTATCGTATCAAAAATATCAATACTACTTGGTATCGAGTACATTTCGTTAATTTTGGAGACGAAAAATTATGACAAACCAATTAGATGCATAGGAAGAGCTGATAAGTGCAATTATAGATGTATATAAAGTAGAATAAAGTTTACTCTATTTAAGTTCCACCTTAGTACTTGTATTTCATTGTTTGCAACTTGTTTGTATATCTTAATTAGTACAGCTTTTGTACTTTTATTTTATTGTTTGCAACTTTCTGTATTATCTAATTCTTACTACAATAAAGTGTTTACTGACTTATTGACTTACTTACTAACCTACTAACTAATGACCGAGACTAACTTTCGAAGACCATGTGAGCAAATTGCTCGAAGAGGGGAGGGTCAAGAGTACTCGGATACCTAGACGTGCATGTATGAAGAAGTTAATGAACCTGAAAGAAGCGAAAGAGGTATGTAAGGATCGTGACACTTGGCGATCTGTTCTCTCTGGCTACCCCGTTAGGGACTGTGCGTGACGATAAGTAAGTAAGTAAGTAAGTAATTGACTTACTTATTTAATATTCAAAAAGTACCCAAAACCGAATCAGAGCACCCCACTATCCACGTGGTCTTGTCTGCCCTACCCCTAGAGTGTATATAAGAGCCCGGAGGCGCGGAGGGAGAGCAGTGCCCGCCCGCCGTAGGAAAGCGCAGGCACCGAGATCGCCGTAGAGGCTGAGGCTGGTCGCCGAAGGCGACCAAAAAGCCGAAGCTGCGAAGGCGAGCCCAGGTGCCTGTGCTTCCCTACGCTAGGGCGGAGGCACTGCTCATCCCGCAGCGCCGGAGCTGCCACGGAGCGCCGGAGCACAACTTCCCGGCTTCTTACCCCCCCTAGTCCCCAAAATTAACGAAATGTACTCGATACCAAGTAGTAGTGATACTTTTGATACGATACTTGGTATCGAGTACGTATCGATACTTTCAAAATATTCGGAACCCTACACTAATTGACGTTTGACATCAATGATTTTTTTTTTTCCTTTCTTGGCCTGCACGGTTTGTGCCACAGAGTACATTATATATACCTGGAATAGAGTTGCTAGTCGATTCTGTGGTACAGAGACATCTATAGTGGAGTTGTCGAACCAAACGGATGATATATCTATCTATAAATATATACTATATATATAGTACAGCCCCGTCCCTGGTATACTGATTATTTTTAACGAATTTTATAAGACCACATAATTCTGCAACTATATGCACAAAACTAGTTGCAGAATTATGTGATCAAAGGTAAAGCATAAAAAATAAAACTCAATTAAAAAATAATAATCATCTTTATTCAGGCAATTTACACCCATAACCAGTAAAATCAATGAATTAAAAATTAAGCAATATACACAATTTTAGAAATAAATAAAAAATTGAAATGTAACAATTTTAAAATAATAAATCCAACATGACAATGACAGTAAAGAAAATAAATTAATCGAAATAAAGTAAAATAAAAGTTTATTTACATAAGAGCTTGATATTTAAAATAATAAAGCAACTTAACTACTACACAATCATAAGAAAAATAAAACAAGACGCACAAATTAAAAAAAAAATAGTATAATAGACAAAAAATCGGCAATTTTTATAAAAAAAAATTAAATATCCAATATCTTGAAAACGGTTAAGTTCGGTGTATGGTGTTATTGTTGTTTTTAGTAGGTAATGATGCAAACTACAACCCCTTAGAGGATCTAGGTCAATTTAACATGTAACTCTGTATATATATTTCCATATTTATCGACTATATTCCAAATTATGATTCAAAATGCAATCAACTTGCTACAATTAAATTTATTTGTACAAAACTACAGTACAAATTGTCCAGGTTGTCTATATAAATATAATGTTTTGTCATTTTAAATTCAGGCTTGAAGGTGACTAAACCCAAAAGGACTAAAATTAGTATAAGAATTAATGTGTTAAAAAAGAAACTTAAAAGCATGAATATAGCAAATGAGAAATATTCAAAAAGACTTAAGAAGGCAATGAATCTACCAGAAAATACAACTTTCTTGAAAGCAATTAAAAGTTTTACCTCAATAGCAACAATTTTTACTATGCTCCAATTCCGAGAATGTGGTAAACACAAAATGGGCAGAAGATTCACACCAGATGAAAAAGTGATGGCATTACATTTTTTTAAACGTTGACCAAAAGCCTACAAGATGCCGCAAGATATTTGTTCTGCCATCACCTTTCACCTTAAGCAAGATAGTGTCTAAGGCCAATATTAAACCTGGTATAAATGAAAACATATTTTACCAACTTAAGAAGCAAGCATCTAAAATGAAAGCCAATAATAAATTGTGTACACTGATTTTTGATGAAATGGCCTTAACACCACATATTGATTATGACAGGAAAAATGACAGGATTAGTGGTTTAGTTGACAATGGTGATGTGTTGAGGACAAAAATAGCTGATCATGTGTTAGTCTTTATGATTAGAGGTATTCTAAAAAACTATAAACAGCCGATATCATATTCATTTTGTGCTGGCAGTACAAAAAAAGCTGAATTAGCCTTAATGATTAAGAGACATATAAGAAAATTGAAGGAATCTGGCTTTAAAGTCCTTGCTACCGTATGTGACCAGGGAACGTCAAATGTTAGTGCCATTAACCACTTGATTGAACAAACAAGGTTGGATTATGCAAGGGTGGGTAAAGAAGCAAGGGATGGAGTATTTGAGGTTGATAATGAAGAAGTGGTACCATTGTTTGATGTGCCTCACTTATTAAAAGGAATCCGAAATAACTTGCTCACTAAAAATTTAAAATACACTATGGAAGGCACTGATAGAATCGCAAAATGGGACCACATTATGAAACTCTTTGAAAATAACCCTACATATAAAGGCATAAGATTAATTAAAAAGCTAACAGAATCTCATTGTGACCCAAATAAAATACTTAAAATGAAAGTCAAGCATGCAACTCAAATTTTCAGTCATACTGTAGGAGTTAATATGGGATATCTAGCTGGTAAGTTCAAATGAATCTATGTGTACTGTGTGAAATCTTAGAGTTATTGTAGACAGTCTGAAAGTCATATAGATTATTATATTATACCACTGGTTCGCAAAAAAACCTGTCCTGGGAAGAACCAGCAAGAAACCAAGTGGGACATTTTTAAACATATTTCAATTTACAATAATTTTATTTTGTACAATGTTTCTATGAATTTTTATAGAACCAGCATGGTGGCGATCACTTCATTCCCAGGGGTTATTTTCATTTATGTATTCATTTATAATATAATAACCTCTTTTGTACAATTTTTCTTTAATAAAACATTTAAACTTGTTTAATGACAAATTTTGTACATTTTCTGGGATTTTGTTGTAAAAGCGTATACATTGTCCCATAAATGAATTATTAATTCTGTAGAGTCCAGTAACTGATATTACAAGCTTATGTTTATTCCTAGTGTTTAAAGTATGAACATCTGTATTCTTATGAAAGCTACAAGATGTATCTCATTATATAATTAAGAAAAGGCCAGATATACCAATGGTTAAAAGGCCAATGTTTTTATGTACATACATTACATTTTCATAAATATATTGCGATGCCAAAGTTAATATTATTTAATTATTTAATAAAATAAAATTATTTTTTTAACTATTTCCTCTTTCTTTTATTATTATATTCCGATGCTAAACATTGCAGCACATCTTCTCTGTCATAGTGGGTATTACTACCAGCAATTATTTTATTTACGTCCCGACACCAATCATATAAAAAGAATATGCATGAAGAGTTAATAATTTTTTCTATTATTTCTTTTTTATGAGTTTCACATGCCAAAAATTTAAAATCTAATCTGATTTCTAAAATTATTTTTATATAATTTCTTATATTATTTATATCCGGCCTTGTCTTGATTATATAATGAAATACATCTTGTATAATGGAAAAAAAACTAACCAAATCAAGGGTAGGGTATGTTAGATAGTTTTTTTCCTATTGTATTCTCTTAATTTTAAGTAATTATTTACTTTACGAGAATACAAATTTGCGAAACAAGTTTTACAATTTTTAAAAACTTTTGAGCGACACTGTCGTAATAAGTAACCAGTTACGTACTCTAAAGCAGCCATTATTCGTGGGTCCCTTTTCTTTATATTTAAATCTACCATCATTTCATCACTGTAAATATCCTCGCATCGAATTTCTGAACAAACATTATCTTCCTTGCTATGTTTTGTAAAGAACAAAGCCTTTAACGATTTAAATATAAAGCCTGAATCATCCTCGCAGTTAGAACCCGGCGAATAAGTGCTGCTTAAATTATTCACCACAAGTACTACAAAGGCGGATTCAAATCCTGCACATGTTGGAGAATTATTTCGATAGCCATGACTTCTTACACTACCGAAAAAATTCTCCAACGGGTCTTGGTTAAAATGCCGGCACCAGATTGATTTTATATTGTACACATTGAATAATGTACTTTTTAATCTTTCCATATTTTCAATGGTACGTATCCAGTTACTTATTGATGGAACCACACCAACATTACCCTTTTTGGATACGAATTTCATAGATTTGAGGATGATTTTTGATTTTGTCCAAACTTCTTGATGCTCTGAGTTTGGTGTAAGCGCTAGCAGCAATGGTTTGCCACTTCTCTTTGAGGAGTTATTGAAGCTGCCATTCAATGAGTCGAACAAATTGTCAAAAAATAATAGTACGTCGGCTGTATCTTTACATTCATTTGGCAGTAATCCTTGATCTGAAATAGAAAATAAAATTCAAGTGAAGCTATATTTTATCTATTTTACTGTAAGTATATTATATAAGTCATTATTAAGTTTCAGCACAGAAACTGCAATTCAATTCTGCTATTCTGAAAGTCAGCTGCAGACTTTCAGACAACACCCAAATCGAAGCCTTCCGCGGCAGCATCCAAGAAGGCAGCCGCTGCTAAAAAGTAAGGTCCGCTGTGTGTCACCGCCTTCCGTCGCTATAACCGCCGCCGCTGCGATTCTACGTGAAGTGTTCGTTCAGTGAAGTAGTGTTCAACGACGTAGGCTGGGCTGACAGCAGCACGACGGGAGAAGGATTCTCTCCTATATCTCTACAATAACTCTAAGATTTCACACACTACACATAGACTCATTTGAACTTACCAGCTAAATATCCCATATTAACTCCTACAGTATGACTGAAAATTTGAGTTGCATGCTTGACTTTCATTTTAGGTATTTTATTTGGGTCACAATAAGGTTCTGTTAGCTTTTTAATTAATCTTATGCCTTTATATGTAGGGTTATTTTCAAAGAGTTTCATAATGTGGTCCCATTTTGCGATTCTATCAGTGCCTTCCATAGTGTATTTTAAATTTTTAGTGAACAAGTTATTTCGGATTCCTTTTAATAAGTGAGGCACATCAAACAATGGTACCACTTCTTCATTATCAACCTCAAATACTCCATCCCTTGCTTCTTTACCCACCCTTGCATAATCCAACCTTGTTTGTTCAATCAAGTGGTTAATGGCACTAACATTTGACGTTCCCTGGTCACATACGGTAGCAAGGACTTTAAAGCCAGATTCCTTCAATTTTCTTATATGTCTCTTAATCATTAAGGCTAATTCAGCTTTTTTTGTACTGCCAGCACAAAATGAATATGATATCGGCTGTTTATAGTTTTTTAGAATACCTCTAATCATAAAGACTAACACATGATCAGCTATTTCTGTCCTCACCACATCACCATTGTCAACTAAACCAGTAATCCTGTCATTTTTCCTGTCATAATCAATATGTGGTGTTAAGGCGATTTCATCAAAAATCAGTGTACACAATTTATCATTGGCTTTCATTTTAGATGCTTGCTTTTTAAGTTGGTAAAATATGTTTTCATTTATACCAGGCTTAATATTGGCCTTAGACACCATCTTGCTTAAGGTGAAAGGTGATGGCAGAACAAATATCTTTTGCAACATCCTGTAAGCTCTTGGCCCACGTTTAAAAAAATGTAATGCCATCACTTTTTCATCTGGTGTGAATCTTCTGCCCATTTTGTGTTTACCACATTCTCGGAATTGGAGCATAGTAAAAATTGTTGCTATTGAGGTAAAACTTTTAATTGCTTTCAAGAAAGTTGTATTTTCTGGTAGATTCATTGCCTTCTTAAGTCTTTTTGAATATTTCTCATTTGCTATATTCATGCTTTTAAGTTTCTTTTTCAACACATTAATTTTTGTGCTAATTTGAGTCCTTTTGGGCTTAGTCACCTTCAAGCCTGAAATTAAAATAACAAAACATTATATTTATATAGACAACCTAGAAAATTTGTACCATATTTTAGTAAAAATAAATTTAATTGTTGATTGCATTTTGAATCATAATTTGGAACATAGTCGATAAATATTGAAATATATATACAGGGTTACATGTTAAGTTGACCTTTAGGGGGTTGTAGTTTGCATCATCACCGACTGTTTTGACTATGAGTCACCATACCCCAAACTTAACCGTTTTCAAGATATTGGATATTTAATTTTTTTTAAATTAGTACAATAGACAAAAATTGCTAAGTTTTTGTGTAGTATACTAATTTTTTTGTAATTAGAACATTTTATTTTATTTTTCTTATTACTTTTGTGTAGTAGATAAGTTGCTTTGTTATTTTAAACACCAATATTTTATTGAATAAAACTATATTTACAGATTTTATCGTGTTTAATCAATCTACTTTTTTAACTTATTTTTATTTCCCGATGTTTTGACCAAGATCTTAGGTAAATATACAATCTAGGTCGTAGTAGACGATTGATAATTGAAAAAGTATTTTTTTCTTTGAGGAATATTTAAAAAAATCTATGGCAGGTTCTTATGGCATGGCAGGTATGTTGCAGATGTACGTAAAAATATCTACGTATCTTCAGCTATCCAAAAAGGTATAACAATATAGGGTATTACCAGAAGATATATACAATCTTTAACGTAATTAACGCACACCCTCAGACACCCCAATTAGTATATTATGTTATAATCATAATACATACACTAAATTTTTAGTTAAACATTTTTATGCACTAATTATTAATCAAATTAGTTATACTAATTCCGGAAGAATGTTGTGGTCACAGTACAAATCCACGAACGCAAAGACTTTAACATGCTTGAAATCATCATTCTCTAAACCATTTCCCATTATCTGGGGTCGGCGCAGTAAACCTTCTTGTTCCATTCCTCTCTATCAGCCGTCATTTCCATACTTACTCCTTTCATTCTCATATCACTCTTCACACAATCGATCCATCTTTTATTCGGCCTTCCTCTGCCCGTGGTCCCTCCACATTCATATTCAACACTCGTTTTGTGACATGACTTCCATCCCTCCGCATCACATGCCCAAACCATGCCAATCTGCTTCCTCTCACCTTTTCTACCACTGGCGCTACTTTCAGGCTTCCTCTTATATACTCATTCCTTATCTTATCCATCCTTGTCACACCACACATCCATCGTAACATTCTCATTTCATTCGCATGCAGTCTATTTTCATCCTTCTTCTTGACGGCCCAGCATTCACTTCCATACATGACGACAGGTCGGATGATCGATTTGTAAATTTTCCCCTTCAGCCTTATTGGCATTCGGGGCTCGCACGTTGTGGCTGTGACCTGTCGCCATTTCATCCACCCTGCGTTAATCCTATGCTGCACAGCTCTATCTATTCCGCCGTCGCCTTGAATGAGGGAACCGGGGTACTTGAAATCTGAGCAGGTAGGCAGTATAGCGCCATCCAACGACATGGGTACAGGACTGGAAAGACCGCCGAAATCACAGCACAGATATTCGGTTTTGGATGTGCTGATCTTCAAGCCAACACTTTCCAGCCTCTGCTGCCACCCCGTCAGTCTGCTCTGTACCTCGATGCCTTCTTCCCCGACAAGCACGATGTCATCGGCAAAGAGCATGCACCAGGGTGCCTCATCCTGCAGGTCCGACGTCAAAGCGTCCATAATCAGTAGGAAGAGGTAAAGGCTCAATGCCGACCCTTGGTGCAGCCCTACCGCCACATCGATACTGCCCGTAGTTCTCGCGGCAGATCGTACACATGTACGGGATGCTCTGTACATAGCACGGACTAACCTCACATACTTCCCAGGCATACCTTTCATCTTTAACGCCCACCACAAAACCTCACGGGGAACCCGATCGTACGCCTTTTCAAGGTCGACAAAAACCATGTGCAGATTTTTATGCACGCGCTTGTACTTTTCGCACAATTGGCGTAATGCGAAAATGGCATCTGTCGTACCTCGACCGGGCATGAATCCGAACTGGTTTTGTGTTATCTCACACTCTTCTCTCATTCTTCTCTCTATTATTCTTTCCCAGACTTTCATCGTATGTGACATGAGTTTTATTCCCCGGTAACTGCTGCAGTTTTGAACGTCTCCTTTGTTTTTAAAAATGGGGACCAGTATACTACTGCACCATTCCTCAGGTATTTGTTCTTCCTGCAACAATTTACCGAAAAATAAACTCAACCACTTCCATCCATCCGCCCTCAGCAACTTCCACACTTCTACTGGTATTCCATCTGGGCCGACTGCCTTCCCATTCTTCATATTCCTAACAGCCATTTTTACTTCTTCCATACTAATTTCTCTCACTAAGCCCATATTCACTGGTGGGTTTTCAAGCATACCATTCCATTCATTCTCCTCATTCATCAATTTCTCAAAATACTCCTTCCATCGCTTCTTTATACTTTCATCATCAGTCAAAATCCTTCCAGAATCATCTTTTATACATTTTACATGTGAAACATCTCTTCCATTCCTTTCTCTCGCTCTTGCAATTTGAAAAAGTCGTTTTTGACCTTCGGGGCTTTCAAGGGACCGATATAATTTATCTTGCGCCTCTGCCCTACAAATAGCAACTTCCTTCTTCGCTCTCTTCTTACATTCTTTATACGCCCCTCTCTTACTTTCTTTTATGGATTCATTCTGGTCTTCTACGCTCTGCCATTCTTTAAAGGCATTTTTCTTTTCTCTCAAAACTTCTCTAATACTTTCACTCCACCACCACCCATCCTTATCTATCATACGCTTCCCTTTTGTTTCTCCTAACACCTTCCTTGCCACACTTCGGATACAATCAGCCATTTCCTTCCAGCACTCATTCACACTCATTCCTTCCATATCACCCATCTCTATCATCTTGTTTACAACTAGCTCTCTAAATTCACTTGTATACTCCTCCTTATGCAACAAATGCCACTTTATTTTGGGTGGGGGACGATCCTTATGTTTGTTGAACATGCTTGAAATAAACTTCATTTTTCTTTATATTTATTGAATGACAGAATTGGTAATAATACAAATAAAACTGCACTCTTAAAAGTCTTATTGCCTTAAGTTACGGTCCATTTCAGTTTGTTTTGACTGTACAGATTTAGTGTGACTGTAATTTTAGTAGTTTTAATTATTTTTGGGATAAAAAATTACCTATATTAAAAATGATAGGAATCGATTCAGTAAACGATTCTGAACAAACTACGTTCTCAAAGTGCATTAATTATGTTACGTGTTGTAGATCGGAACAAAAATTAATAATTATAATCTATGGTAACCACAGTTAACTATGACATCTGGACATTGAACATCTCAGTCCCCCCTGTGACCATGGGTGCTGTAAAGTGCTCGAAATGTCGGGTATATAAAAAAGTTAATAAACGTGATAAAATCCGTAAAAACTAGTATTATTTAAATGTGTAGTGTTCGCGTAAGTATAAGAAATTATTATATTACCAGAATTCCTAGAAAAAACTTAGATGGAATGCTCACAGGTAGTATTAAAAAATAACATATTTTAGTGATGCAATAGTGGAGTACTTGTGCAGGTCGAACATTATGAAATATAATAGCAAAAGTGATAAAATATGTTTACTTATTAAAGTAAACATTTTGGTGTTTTATTTGGTACAAAAGCAAGCAAAGCAAGCTCGGGACTTGGGGCACACCAACTCAGATAGGTTTGGTTAGAAGGATTTGTGGTTATTTTCTCATAAAGCATCCAGAAATAGCGGGGCTCCATCAACTAAACTTTGGTATTGCTTCCTTGAAGAGGGGCCACGCCCCCTCTCCCCAACTACCTATTAAGGTGATGTTTCTTATAAATCATTTAATAAAATTTTGATCTTTAACATTTAATATTAAAATACTATGCATCTTAATAAAATACTATGCGGGGGGGCAGGTGGGGGCGAATCTACCCCTCTCCACCTCCCTTCCCCCTCGCCACACACAGGGGGTTGATACTAAGCCTTTACCAGAACCAGCACGAAACCCAGTGGGAATTGTTAAAGTGGTTTGATACTAAGCTTTTACCAGAACCAGCACGAAACCCAGTGGGAATTGTTAAAGTGGTTTGATACTAAGCCTTTACCAGAACCAGCACGAAACCCAGTGGGAATTGTTAAAGTGGTTTGATACTAAGCCTTTACCAGAACCAGCACGAAACCCAGTGGGAATTGTTAAAGTGGTTTGATACTAAGCCTTTACCAGAACCAGCACGAAACCCAGTGGGAATTTTTTTTGAAATAAAATAAATTTTAACTTACTTGATGTTTGAGCAGTAGTTGTCTCTTGCACATAACTTGATGTTGAGGCAATTTCATGTGTATTGGTTGTTTTAAGAGTAGTATTTTTATTTGTTACTTCAGCTAAGGGTGGCCTTTTAGCAACAGCACCTGTTAATTCAATGTTTAAAATGAATGATTATATTTTGCTTCAAACATATTGACAACTTAACAATAGTACAGTGAGAAATGTGAACTGACGGCTCTAACAAAACTTCTAACCTGCTTGGGTTTGTTCATTGCAAAGATTAGTTTCTCTACTACCAATCAGCAAAAAATTACAGCATACACATATTAGCAACCCTATTTAGCAAATGAAAGAGTAAAACAGAAGTACTACCAACATCTTCCAACAGACAATATCAAACAACAAATACCACAAGTAGCATAATAAAATAAAACAAATAAAAATGAAGCTGCTGATAGTTACACATTCGATTTTATTAAAATAGAAGTTTATTATTAGTATTAGTTGCATTATAGAACACCTGTGAAAAATATGCAAAATATAATGTAAATTATGGATCTTACAGCAATATCAAATTTTACAAAGACTGAGGCAAATTAAGTAACTTCTTTTGTGATAAACTAAATTTATTAATAAGACCAAATGAAATACTAACTTTTTTTGTTTTTAAACAAATGAATACTGCACAAAGGAGGATGGCCAAATCGTACCAGACAACGAAATGATAGCGTCCCAATATGAAATATTTATGTAAAATACCCTTATTGTTTAAGGTCTTAAAACACACTAGAAATACCTCTCTAAGTCGCCAGAAAAAAAGTTATCCATTTATTTCTATTTTTGTAACTGTTCAAAATTATTTCAAATTATAGTTTCAGAATGCACCTAATGACGATTCATTTCGTGTGTGAAAGGACTTGGTATTCAAAGACTATAATTATTCACGTTTGTATAAATAGTTGTTAATTTTAATTCAATTCAACTAGTATGTACACATCAAATCAACTACTATGCTGATTTATTATGTATTGGATTCTTGTCATAAAAATAATTATATAGGTCATAGTAGGCTTAACGTTTTGTTCAATTACATATGTACAACGGAACGTCATTTGTAATCGCTTACTCTGTGATCATCGATTCGCGCCAGTATTATTGGTTATTTTTTATTTTCTTCTGTTGTTTTTACCTCGGTATTTTTCTACGGACTGATTTTTTCACATCTTGGATAATTGTGAGAAACATCATGCAAACACAACAAAGACAAGTAGGTGTGCGATTGCTTTGTGTTAATTGTAACATATGCATTGATAAACTTCGCCACCATCTCGTTTTTGAGCTTGATACAAGAGTAACTTCTAAGATCTGCGAGTGGAATTTTTCAATAATAGTACGTATTTACATACTTACTTATTTTATTACACTAACATAATACATTATCATAATACAACTCTAATTCTTATTTTAGATCACCGAAGAAGATTACGTATGTGATGCCTGTCAGCAATTGGCAATACAGCATGTCAACTCCGGGTTACCTAATGAACTGGTGCCTCATCTTCCCGTGGCCACAAGCATGTTTGCATACTTTGTGGAAGTTCTCTGAGGACTCGTAAACGCGATGTTGTTGTGAGAGAGAATCCGTCTCAGTTGCAACAAGCAATACATGTTGAGCTTGAAAATAGAATTGCCCCATGGCAGGTAATAATTACCTTTTTATTTTGTACTTTTTTTTGTTTTGTCTTGGTATCAATGTTATATAGTGAATTTATCACTGCAATTATATATTGTTTGTAAAAGTGTTTCTGTTTGCTCGGGTTTAATAATAATTAGCCAAAACATTTATATTAAGACAAACCTGTATGGTTGTTTCAGGCAACTTCAACAGACCATGTTTGTCATCCCTGTTGGCTGAGACTCAAGAGAGTTGCAACACGCAATATGCAGCAGACAGAGCCAGAGCTGGAGCAGGAGCCAGAGCCTCAACCCCAAGAACCTCAAAGCCCACCAAATACCGACCAGCAAGATGACGAAATACCTCGGGTGATTAGTTTGCCGCAGTATAGACGAGCGGCAAACACTGCAGCACATTGTGTTTTTTCTGGTTGCCAGAACACAGATTTGCATAGAATTTCTGACCCTCCAAGAGCAACAACTCTAAGCAAACACAAATATTACTTGCCTATAAATGCTCGTATTTGTGCAGAGCATACATTTAGTACTGATTGGGATATGTTGTTCAATTCTCAAAATAGTTTGAGAACATTTACGGCTGAACAAGTGGAACATGCTCTTTCTTTTATAAACGCTTTCAACACATTTCTTGATTTCTCGAATATGGAAAGTGTTGAAAGAATTGATGAGCATTTGTTTCATTATTGGCTCGGAATGAATAAACAACAATTTGAACTTTTAGTATATGAAACACCCCGTCTTGTAGAAACAAATAAAGGCATGTTAGGTTTATGTGCTCTTCTAATGAGGATGAGAACTGGTGAATCAGATGATCGGTTATCACAGTTATTAATGTATCCAAGGCAAACATTAGAAAGATTAATGGATAAGGTTAGGGAAATATTGGTACAAGATTTTGTGCCTAGAAATCTGGGAATTGAACACATATCACGTGAGCAATTATTGCAACACAATGTAATGATTCCAAATGCAATTTATAATCAAAATAATGAAAATGCGATAGTTATATGTGATGGGACATATATTTTTATAAACAAAAGTTCCAATTATATGTTCCAAAAGGACACATATTCCTTACATAAATACAAAAACTTCTTAGAACCATTTTTGCTGGTGACACCTGATGGCTACATTGTAGACTGCTTTGGCCCATACAAAGCTACCACAACTGATGCAGATATAATGAAGTCTCTTTTCAGAGATGAAAACTCTCCTCTCAGACAATACTTTCAAAATAACGATGTTTTTATTCTAGACAGGGGATTTAGAGATTTAATTAGTTTGTTAGAGGCTTGCAGCTACAGAACATATATGCCAGAATCCCTGCTTGAGGGCGAACATCTGCTCACCACCGAGCAAGCTAACAGGAGTCGTTGTGTGACCATATGCCGATGGGTGGTGGAAGTTGTTAACAGGTACTTCAAACGAGACTTTAAAATATTTCGGCAAGATTTTTTTAATAAAACTGTTCCACATATGATGCAAATGATTTCCATAGCTGCAAGCATTTTAATGCTTGCAGCTATGGAAGCATAAAATGATGTTCGATTAAAAAACAGGAATGATGCTGAGCAAATCATAAATGTGATTAGAGAACGATTTCCATTAAATAATAATTTATCTGATTTTATAAATAGTATGAATATGAATAGACGAACATCTGATTTTACTAGTATTACAGCTCATTCCAATACTAATATTATATTCCCCCATCTAGAATATAGTGAAGTTATATTATTTGCCCTAGGAACATATCAAATTCAACAGGCAAGGTCCTATTATAGTGAACATGTCAGGTTTCACGGAGGGTACAGAATTGAAATAAGCAAACATTAATGAACCAGAGTATTGTTTTAGAGGAAGTGGAAACAATTCACTTATAAGAGGCAAAATCAAATCCAGACACATTTCTAGAAAAGTATATTATGTGTATAAATTAATTGAAAATAATTTGTCTGGAAGGGAAGCTATAATAGAGTATTGCTGCAATTGTTTAGTTGGTAGAAGAACAGTTGGGTGCTATGCACATGTTATGACGCTTGTGTGGTATCTTGGGTGGGCCAGGCATCAGCCGACAATACCAGCACATGCAGCATTCCTTGATGCTGTAGTTGTAAGAGAGGATGATTAATAAAAAGTAATTTTCTCTTTTTTTATAGAAATAAGGAGACAAACGAGCACACAGTCCACCTGATGGTAAGTGGATGCTGTGGCCCATAGACATCTACATTTATCTTCAATTTAAAATCAAAATGTTGATGTGTTACCAGCCCTGAGGACTGAGATAGAATGCCTTGTTACCATTAAAAAGGGTCTCCGGTTCTCTATACTCACCATTCGAAACACAGCAGCATTAAGCTGCTATTTTAGTTTGGTTTCTATCATGGGCATAGTATCGAGATGAGGTTGATCCACCTGCATCTTTTTTATATGATATATTACCATCAAGTGATGATATTGAAAATACAGAATGATGATTATAACCTTAATGCGTATTAATATTGTTATATTAATGATGATTTTAGCCATAGTTGCTACACTTGTGGCAACCAAAGTTTTTTGTGGTATTCTATAGGAAGATGCCGCCGCCCATCTCCTGATATTTTTATTTTACTCTGCCGACTTTTACAACACCATATGGGACGGGGTGGCAATTCACGAAAGGCCTGTGTAATATTTTACATTATATATTTAGTTTAGGAGGCCTATGTTGAGCAGTGGACTGTCGCAATGATGATTAATAATGATCAATTAAAATTGTAATGTTGTTTATTTTACCTATTTCAATTTTACTGTGTGCTTTTATTTTCTGTTATATATTATGTTATATGTGTAATTTATAAATAAATGCCGAGCAAAGTTGAATTTAATGCTCTGGCACTCTTTTTTATCTCTTTTAATTCACAATCTCCTTCTGATTTATAATTATATAAATGGGTAAGTATCTCTAGATATTATATTTTAATGATGTTTGGAATTTATACTTGCTAATAAATGAATACTTTAATAAACAAAGGGCCCGCACTGCACCTATCTACTGTGTTATTTTTAAGGAAGGACTTATAAAATGCCTACGATTTTTAGAATAATAAATGCAGTGATATTATACATGATGTTTGGGATTTATAGGACAGATGTATGGTGCGCTTTAAAAGATGCCCTATTATTGCGTGATAAATAGTTGTTGTATGGTTCCACCACATATTCCTCTACAAGATGCCAGAGTGTATAAGCTTGATTGTGAATGTGGTCTCTCTTATATAGGACAAACAAAAAGATCAATTAGAACCCGCATAAAAGAACATATAGCTGATGTGAAGCATCAACGTTCCGGGAAGTCTGCAGTTTGCGATCATATCCTAGACGGGCCCAACCATTACATCAGATTTTAAAGACCACAAATCCTCGCGAAAGAACACCGATTCCTACCAAGGATGATACGTGAGGCTATTGAAATTAAAAAACATCCTAATTTCAATACATAAGGAGGCTGGGTACTACCACCTGCTTGGGATCCTATAATCAATAAAATTAAAACTAAACCCAAGCATACCACTGCAAGACCTCAGGACATAGTCAGTTCATTTAGCATAGATCGGACCATAAATAATAATTAAAAAAAGCTGAAGGTACTCCGGGTTTAACAATGACATTGGGACGTCAGTCATCTCAGTCCCCCTTTACCATGGGTGCTGGAAAGCGCCTGAAACGTCGGGAATTAAAAATAATAGTAAAATAAACGCGATAAAATCCGTAAAAGTAGGTTTTAATCAATGTGTAGTGCTCGCGTAAATATAAGAAATCATTATAGATACTAAAGGACAATAAGATTAAAAAATAATTACAAATATTCTAGAATATAGTATGTTCTCACTGGAAAATATCTTTAAATCACTATATATTTGTTATTGCAACATAAACTCATGTTTCTTCCCAGATGTACTCTGAGAAAGTTTAATATTTATGTACTGGTGTAGATTTTGATATTCATATAAGCTTTATAATAACCTTAATTTATAAGCTTTTTATTATCGTTTGAATCAAATAGTTATTCAAAAATAAAATTGCTTTGCATATCATGCACAATATTTTGTCAACATGGAAGTTGAAAATTAGTATTGCAGAACATAGTTTAACAATGAATCAACATTTATACATTCAATTGTTCATGTTTGATAGTAAATAACAAACTACCATATTAACTTTAACATTCATAATATTAAGAATAGATCATTACAACAATGTTAATGCAAATCTTTACTAACCTTTCATATGCAATGTTGGTATTGCAATATTGCTTAACATTTTACTCCTGGTCCAGTACTTGGAATCAAAATGTGTATGACAAATTCTTCGGTACTTAAATACATATACCTATATCATCTAAGCACAGAAGGTTTCCACCAACTGCTTGAACCCATGTACAAAATCGTGTCGGATCTTTTGTAGGATTCGGAAATTTGTGAAGTACATAGCCATCTTCACCTACAAAAAAAATTTAATATTTTAGAAGTGTTTTTGAAAAGTGTAATGACAGTAGTATAAGCAGTAGTGTTATAAGTATACATAGCAAAGTAGTGGCTCTAAGGGTGCAAAAGTGATACAGAACTCTTGGTCTACCTGCGTCCGCGCTAGGTATCACTTTGTTGCCCAAGGTGACACTGACTTATGTATAAAAGAGAAAGAGAAATAATATATTAATTGGTGGAATCTGTAAATAATTGGATTTACTCACGGCTTTTAGTACATCCTGAAACACAGCATATTTTATCCGCTGCCATCACTGAACTATATGAACTATGTCCGGAGGATAGATAATTGAAGTCCCTTTCACGTGCGTGGGTCACTGTATTAAGCAAAGATAATCGGAGTCCAAGAAAAGCCAAGTCGTAAGAAAATATAGGAAAAATCTAAAACATTCAAAGCACAGTCAAATTCAAAACAAACAAAATGGTGGTAGCGGGTGGTCACGTTTAGAAATTATAATTACGTGTTATAACACCAATATTCCATCTTCCAATTAAACAAATAAACTAGACTTATAGCAGATAAATCTTAATAAATTAGTTGTTTAACTAATTTTCTGGTGAAAATATTTAAATTCACATTATTAACACGTTGATTTAATCAATGTAATACGATCATTGAATTTGATTTAATTAATTAAAACAACGCGTTTTCGGACGTAAACTTACTCCAGCGCCGTCCTTTGGGGAGTTGTGGAACTAAATATGCAATGCCAGTTTCTATAGAACAGAAAAATGTTCTAACTACAAAGGCCCTGGTTTGTGCGTCAGCCATGCAAGAAGGTTAGGAAGTAAGATTTATTTTATTGAATTGGAAATTGGAACGGAATTTGAAAAAGGATCAGGTAAATTTAGTATATGAGTACATAAATGATTATAATTTTATATTGTTATGAAAAATGAAACTGGCTAAAATTCTATATACATCAATATTTACATAAGATAAAAGGACAGAAATTGAAGTAGGAAAAGGAATTTTAATGGACAAAAGCGAGGAAATAAAAGCGGAACGGTCAAGTCGAGGACAAGCAAAAAATATATGGTTAAAATCCCCAACGTCATTGCCACACTCACATATATCGCTAGGTAAAAGTTTAAGTCGTGCCAAATGCAAGGGAATGCATGCATGGCCCAGCCTCATACGTATAAGGGTCGAAGTGATAGCTTTACCAAACGTCAGATTTGAAAACCACGGTTTATGAGGTATATCCACCTGGATCGTGCTATAATATCGACCTATAGTCTGACTTGAAGAACGCCAAATATGTGTCCAAGAATTCAATAACTGGGATTTAGGAAGGAGAGCCAAATCACAACAAAAGTTTTTGTACGGAACTAGATCTCCGTCATTGACTGCAGCTTTGGCAAGGCTATCGGCCTTGGTATTTCCAAAGATACCTGAATGCCCCGGAATCCAAGCAAAGGAAACTGTGTAATTTTTGATGTAACATTGATACAATAAATCACGACATGCAATAATAACTGGATGATTATTTCTGTTATTGCTAAAAGGAAATCTTTCCAAGGCTTGGAGGGCACTTTTAGCATCGGTAAAAATTATTGAGTTTTTTAACTTCATAATTAAAATGTACTCCAGAGACTTCAACAGACCAAAACATTCTCCAGTAAATACTGAAGTCTCTGGAGGCAATTTTATTTTTTGTACAATGCCAAACTGTTGATGGAAATCACCAACTCCCACACACTTCTCGGAACCGGGTTTGGAAGAATCACTAAAAATTAAATGGCAATGTTTCCATCGGCTGTCACTGTCAACTATATTAATAAATTTGACGTTGGCAGAAGTATCTTGTTTACATACACCGAAATCAAACAAAATAGATGGTTTTAAAATTAAGGCATCATAGTTAACACAAAATATAGGAAGAAATTGTGATCTATGTGTTGGAGCTTGAAGAGCTAAGAATTTTCGGAGACTAACAATAAGGCATGGCGACGATTTATGAGCCCAGTACGGATAATCCATACATTCCAACAGAGACCGTAACTTAGAGTAAAGAGGATGATTATAGACTTGGAATGCTCTAAACAGGAACCTGTCACAAAGAAATTGTCGTCTGAGATGCAGGGGCGCTTCAGAACATTCAACCTGCAAAGCGTTAATAGGGCTCGAACGCATAGTCCCAGCAATTATTCTCAGAGCCTTAGACTGGATAATGTCTAATTTATGGAGGGCTACTGCATTACAGGGTTCAAGAATAAATGTTCCATAGTCTAAAATACTCCTTATAAGGGCATTATATAGAAGCTTTAGAGAGAAAGGGTGGGCTCCCCACCAAACTCCAGAGAGGCAGCGCAGTATATTTAGAATCTTCTCACATTTGGCACTTATATAGTAGCAATGAGGGATGCCTGTAAGTCTCGAGTCTAAAATTACTCCAAGAAATGTTGCTTCGCTTTTAACGGGAACTCTAATGTTATTATAAAGTACAGACACTGGAGGTGGAATCCTCATACGAGAAAATAAGACTATACTACTTTTAGAAACTGAAAGGCTGAGACAGTTATTGTCAAGCCAAACTTTTAGTAACTTAAGGGAATATGTCATAGTATCAGACATGTTGTGAACAGAATCACCAGAGACATAGAGGAGTAAATCATCTGCATATTGGAGAGTGCTAACTTTACCCTTAAGGGAGGCTTCCAGATCATGAGAATATATATTGTAAATTAAAGGACTTAAAACTGAGCCCTGGGGTATACCTTTCCAGGCAATACGGGATTGGTAAGAGTCTTCTGATATTACTTTAAGCATTCTACCAGAGAGAAGGTTGATTGTAAATCTTATAAAAATTTGTGGGATATCCAAATTAATCATTTTTTGTTTCAGAATTGAAAGGTTGACATTATCATAGGCTGCAGATACATCTAAAAATGCTGCTAACACAGAGTTATTGTGCGAAAATGCCAATCTTAAGTCTGTCATAAAAATGCTGAGACTATCCATTGTACTCCTACCTTTCCTAAATCCAAACTGGTTTGGAGATAGTAACCCCTTACTCTCAATAAACCATTCTAACCTATTTTTAACTAAATGTTCAGAAATTTTGGAAATAACTGAAGCTAATGCAATTGGTCTGTAAGATGATGGATCATTAATCGGTTTGTCTGGCTTATGTATTGGGATAATTTCATGAATTTTCCATGATGGAGGAATATTACCTGTTGTTAAAATTGAATTAATTAAACTAAGAAAATAAGAAAGGCAGGAGTCGTTCAGGTTTTGAAGAAAAGAATATGGGATTCCATCACAACCTGGGGCTGAGTCCCTAAGTTTTGAAAGAACCCCTTTGAGTTCTGAAAGGCTAAAGAAAATGAATGAATCGCTACTATCATGCTGGGAGAGGAGAGAAGACTGTAGGTCAAAAGAAATATTATCTATAGATGGGACAAATGGTGGGGCTAATTTGTCAAGAAACAAATCAACTGTACTGCTATCCATAAAAGGAAACCTTGGAGGCTTAAAAGCGGATCTGAATCTACGAATATTTTGCCAAACTTCAGATGGAGAAATGTGTGGTGAAATTGAGGCACAAAAAGATTTCCAGCCATTAAATCTTTTTTGTTTTAATAATTTACGTGTTTTAGTTATAAGGTTACAAAGAATATTAAAATTTTGTGTTGTAGAATTTTTCCTGTAATTTTTTTCAGCTATCTTTCTCTCAGCTATCGCAGCAGAACACTCACTGTCCCACCATGGAGGTGATGGAATATACCCATTGCCACTATTATTTTTAATAGGAAAAACTTCCTCAGCAGCCTGTAGTAGGGCCCGTGTAAAAGCTTCAGCACAAAGATGATTATTGTTGTCATTTAGTGAAGGTATAGTTGATAAATTTTGTTGAACTTTATCTCTATATAATGACTAGTTGGCATCGTTAAGTTTATATTTTAGCCGGGGAGGAGCCTTATACATCTTTTCGCCAATTTTTTGAGGAAATGATATAATTAACGGAAAGTGATCGCTTCCATATGACGACGATAGAGGCCACCAGTTTAATGTAGGAGCTAGGGAGGGACTACACAGGGTAAGGTCTGGTGCACTAATACCCTCATGGGGCCGAGTCCTTCTAGTAGGACAACCATAGTTTAGAAGGCATAAATTATTATCATCTAAGATGTCTAACATTCTAGCCCCATAATGGTCAGACTTAGAACTTCCCCACATAGAATGTTGTGCATTGAAGTCTTCCATGACCAATATAGGGCGTGGGAGGGAAGATAGAATGCTACGAATATCGTCAAAGACTTCAGTGGAAGGGTGAGGTATATACATATTTACAAAACAAATATTATTTACACTAACAGCAATAATTGAAAATTTATTACTGTGATTAGGTATGGGTATGTGGACAAAGGGCACACCGCCCTTCAGAATTAGTGCAACTCCTCCATACCCATCTGTTCTATCTTCTCTAAGACAGATATGTCCTGGAATTCTAAAGTTGAATCCGGGACGAAGCCAAGTCTCTTGAAGAGAGACTGCAAATGGTTTGTAACTATTCAATAAGAAAATTAGGTCACTTTTTTTGCTATTAATACTCCGGCAATTCCATTGAATCACCAGAGACTGGTTTCGTGGATGGTCCTGACTGTCCATGAGTTAAAAAACTTTTTGAAGAAGCAGCATCGTTGGACGGTATTTTAATTAGGTTATATTGTGAAAGGTACTGAATTATAGAAATGATGAGATCCTTTGTTATTATTTCTGATAGATCTTTGTAATTTTTGAGACAACCTGTAGAAGAGGAAGGAATGTTGCTGTAATCTTGGATAAGCTCTGCATGCGCTTTTTGATCATATCCCTTACTAGTATTTCTGGGACGAGCTTTGGGTTTCGAGAATACTGTTTTCCTATATGACTGTGTGTGACTCTTAGAAGGGCTTGTTGAATTATAGGGGCTGGAATAAGTAATAGTTCGACCAGAAGGGGCCAATGAAGCAGAAGCAGTAACGTCAGCATAAGATTTCGAAACTGGTGGGTGGATTTTACTGGCTTCTGAATAAGATATAGAGTTTCTAGCCATTGTTTCTTTTATAGCTTTTTGCCTAGCGTACTCCGGACACTTTTTGTCTGTGGCGAAATGGGAACCAGAACATAAGATACACACAGCATCATCTCTTTCAGTCTCGCAGCTTATACCTGAATGGTTGTCTCCACATTTGTAACACCTTGGAGAGCCTCTGCATTGCATTTTGGTGTGACCAAAACGACAGCAATTAAAGCATTGCAGCGTGGGGTAAATATAAAGCTCTACAGATAGGGAGTTGAAACATATAAAGACCCTGGGAGGTAGCACCTTCCCATCAAAGGTTAAAACTACAGTCTCAGTTGGAATGAACTTGGGCGTTTCGCCGTCATATACCTTTCTGTTTAATCTGCGAACTTTCAAAATACTTCCACAGTTCTGCGGAAGGTCTATATTTTCCATTATATCTTTCTCATCCCAATCACATGGAACACCTCTCACTATTCCCATGCGGGTGATAGTGAAGGCTGGAATAAATGCTTTGTATTTATTAACATCAAGAGATTTGTGATTTAGAAATGTGTTAGCATCCTGAAATGTTTCAAATTGTAAATACAATCTGTTTCTTCCAATTTTTTTGATGCTTCCCTCTACAATGCTTTTTATTAAAAAAATTTTAAGGAATAATCCAAATTGTACTGGGTGAATAGATCCAGTTTGATTTGGTTGTAAGATTTTTTGAACATGGACAACATAAGGCGCAGGATCTGACGCCTGGTAAAGCAACCTAGCAGCGCGGGGGTTACTTGTAATATTGTTAGAGTGAGTGTCATCATTATGGTGAATTTCAGTGTTTTTATCATCAGAATCAAGCAATTTAGTAATAACATTATCCTTTAAATCGTTAGGGGAAAGTTGGCAATCTAGACCCGTTTGTCTGTGATTCCTTCTCTTCTTTTGGTTTCTAGCTGAAATTCTCTTTCTTTTCACCGATTTCGTGTTTTCCGAACAGTCTGTATCTATAATTGAACCTTCCGTTTCCATTCCCGACGCATCGATTGTGACTACATGAGACACTTGGAGGGATGTCCCTCCAGGGTCTTCGGGCTCCAACATGGACGCCAAGAGAAAAATCCTATTTACATATAATACAATGAAATGACTTACCAGATGAAGAAATCAAGCTAAAACTATAAATAATCAACAATAACTACTAATATATATACTTTACAACTTAACTGATCCTGTAATATCAATTTAATTTAATTTTCAAAAGTTTAGCCAAAAAAGGACGCCCGCCTACTTCAGAACTTCCCGCGCTTCCCCCTTCTTCCATCAATGATTTGTCAAATTCATTTTTTAATTGGTGTAATTGCGTGTTATTTGCCAATTTGTATGAAAAGTTTAAAAAAATATATCTCATGAACCGTAAGTTTCCGCAACCTAAAACTTTGCAAAACGCTTTCTTTTAGTGAGTACTATCTACAAAAAAAATATGGGCTTTGAAATCGATGGTCCATATTGGAAAGTTTAACCACGTGCTGAGCCAGCACATCAAACCTTATAAAATTATCTGGCTGTACTGTATTGTTCTTTTTGTTGCTGTACTGTTGGAAACCTACAACTGATTTGAAGAAACAAACTTACTAAAAAACTAAGTATATTACAAATTTCGACACTGTGAAGTTCAAGTTTACTGTCAAGATTGCCCCTAAATTCAGTAGTATATCCTGGTTATCCATGCATTCAGTCTTCCATTCAAAATGTCTGGTGATTGGTATGCTGATAGTGTAGTGTATGCACAATAAGGAAGTATGATGCCCTACAAGCTATCTACATTTTTTTTTCATATATAATTTTTTTACATCATATGGAATAGCAAAACTATCAGTTGAAATTTTAAATGTATATTATGATCAACCTTTTCTGTGTATTGCTTCTGAAGTGTCCCACAGTATAAAATTTCTGTGATTGTTCTGCTTTTTACCTATATATCTTTCATAAAATACAATGAGTAAAATTAGAATAGACAGAATCAATTAAAAGTATAAATTACACACATATTTCAAAGTACTATTTTATAGTAATACCCATATTAAACATTTAACTAACAAAACTTTAACAGGCAAATCTCCTTTTAAGTAAGTTCAGCTTTTTAACTATGCCTTAACTTTAAACAGTCGCTATAAAAAAGTCACACTATGCCTTAATATAAAAGTTGAAATTTGTGCATTTGAAATGAGTAATTTAAACTGTTTAATTCAGTAGTATTCACTAAAAGATATTAAATATGTATTATAAAATATTGAAGACCCATTTGATATTTTGTAGCTTTGTAACTTAATTTTGATTTCAGACTAATATGCAAGCCAAGAATAAAAATGAAGATTATTTTCTCAATTTGGAAGCAATTATTCGTGGCATGGAAATTACTCAAGGCAAATTTCTTTTATATTTATTATTAACACTGATTTTGTATATCAATCATGGTTTATAGAAGCAGATTTAATTTCATTTAATTGTAACATAAAATGGGTTGGATGTATTTTTTTTTACACTACCATTACATCAATACATAAATAATTTTATGCAATGACTATGGAAAATGCACATTATATTTCATAACTTTTAATTTTTTTTGAAGAGTATTATAATTACCAAAAATAGAAAATACTAAAGCATGTCAGATATTTTACAAATTTTATATATATATATATATATATATATATATATATATATATATATATATATATATATATATATATATATATATATATATATATATATATATATATATTTAACAACAAGTGTAGTAGGCGGTGTGAGAATATCCACTACCCCATATCATTCCGTGGGTGTTGTAATTGGCTACAGAGAGAAACAAATCAGGAGCTGGGTAGCTATGTCTTCCTCATATGAACTAAAAATAAAAAACTACACTTGCCAACCCCCTTGCCGAGCTTGCCGAGTGTGGCTAATATGGCAAATATTCCCCCCATGAGGCATTCTACGGGTAAGTAAATAATAATATGAAATTACCTGAACTTCAAATATTTAAAATAAAACATTTAACACTGCTTTTTATGTTTTCAAATTAAGTTGAAAGATATACTAACATTTTGTATTTAATGTTTCTTGCAAACTTTTAAATGCGCTTAAAAGGCAATACCATTAAAGTTATAAATTAAAATTTACTATATTTATGTTTTATAGGTCAATGCGTGGAGTGCCAGAACCTAACTACAAAAATGTGCCAACAATGTGCTACAATACTGTGTGATAATTGCTTCAACAAAAGCCACAAGAACTTTGTTGTTTTCGGAAACCATATACTACAGAATATTGGTAAGTATTTATTATAAGGGTGTGCAAAAGTCTTAACTGTTTCTGTTTCCCAAAGTTTTAATGCATAATATATATGCATTACGCAATAATAGGTAATCTAATGCTGGGTAATGATCTATGTGGTGCAAGATATACCTTGACCTATCAGATTATCATGCTGCCAACATGTCATCAATTTTTTTTTATGAATTTTAGAGCCACTTGATAAAAATCAAGCAGCTGTAGCTTGACATATTTATGAAGTGTATGATGAGGGCACTATACCACGGTAATTATATCTATACAGTATTGTATTGTAACTCCACCATATCTTTGAAATAAATGCTTACAGCCGCGCGGTACGTAAACATGCGATAGGGCTACCTGCCTCCAGCATTTTAATTACGTTTGCCTACTTTGTGTTTCCATTTAGTTTTATGATTGTAAATATACTTTTTATATAAGTAAACAAATAAAATATGTACTTTGTGAATTGAATAGGAAGTGTTCAATAAAATCGTGTCGTTTTTTGATTGATTGATTTAACTAAAAAACCAAGTTTATGTTTGAATAACAAATCGGTCTTATAAATTTGCGACCGAAAAATATTTGCGCCTCGTCTGAGACGTACGAAATGCTTATTATTAAATTTTTTTAAGTATAAAAATCCGCATTCTAATATAAAACTTAATTAAAAATTGGTGGAGGGTGAAGGTGGAGAAAAGGAATATCTTTTACTTGGTTATAGATACCTGCCAGCTACTTTACAATTTATATGTTTGGTTTTAAATGAAGTTCGGATTTATTATTTTCTTTAATTCTATTCTATTATTTATTTCATCCATTTTTATATATGCCACAAAATCATCACTGCGGCACAGTCACGACTGTCTGCATGCCTAGCGCATGCCGAGATCGAGGCGCGTAGGTATAGCTCTCGCTTCGTCCGTTTGTATGAAGTTGGAATATTGTACAGATAAAATTACCGTGACTATACTGTTACTATTGACTATTTAAATAAATAAACACTACTTAATTAAGTCTACAATATAAAATATACCTGGAACACATTAGTTCTTTTTTTTGTAATATGAATTTATAAGTATGTAATGTGACGTAAGTGAATTAACACAATATTTACTGCAGATGCACTTTGCAAAAGTGGTGAAAACAGATAGATTTATAACAGTAATACAGATTTACTGTAAACCACGAAGCGCATATTTAAAATGAATCTTTCAAACATCCCAAGTTGTCGCAAGTATGTTGTAGGATCAAGTTCATCAATTCCAAAACTAGACAGGCATTTGAAAAAAAAAAATAAGTGTGTGATGTGATTCAAATGAATAACCCATTGGAAGCTTTCCCCTAATCAAACAATTACTGTTAATTTCTACATATCACAAAAAAGTTAAAGCCAGTTTTATTCAAGCAGTTTTATTCAATCAAGTAAAAGTTTAATTTACCACCATAATGATACTGCAACACACAGATTCCCTGACACAAAAAAATTGGTGGATCTTTTCGACTTCCGACTATCACCTCTTTTGTTCATTGCAAAATAGTTTAACCCTTGAAAGCTTCAATAAATTGGAACTAGTACATACAAATAGGAATACAAAACTTTTATTTTATTTTATTGGTATTATTATTACCAAAAAATGTAGTAAGATGTTATCAAGAAAAATGGCAATTAATCCTTTTGGAATAGTACCTATGCATTAAAAATATAATGATTATAAAACTTCAGTTTCAGATTCTTAGTAAATATAAGTATTTACTAAGAATCTGAAACTGAAGTTTTATATATAATACAATATCAGTAAAAATTGATTCGTGATTTTTTTTTGTTTTAGAGCCAAAATTAACATTAAACAATTGCAAAGTGCATACAGAAAAGTCTTTGGATTACTATTGTAAGGATTGTTCTAAATCTATTTGCATGGATTGTTTGGTTGTTGGTGGTGAAAAGTCATGCAAGAAGTGGTGAGTTCGTGTTATCTTTCAACAGGTTATTCCGTTTATCCACCCTAAGAAATTCACCCTAGGTTGGATACTCGAAAACGCATGTGCGTTTATCCACACTAGACAGGGTGGATAATCGGATTTCACTTTTTGATTAATGTTCCGCCTTCCCGCCCCAAGTACAGTTCAACAGAAAATATATGCATACTTTAACATATTATTGATTAATTTTTAATAACCACAAACTTAAACACAAAAATCATATTGCAGCACCTACATACTGCATTTAAATCAAATCAAACGTCCTTGTGGAGGAGATGAACAATAACACTAATTTCATTATTGAGTAGACATAATTATTGTATATCCTGTATAAATTCGTCTCTCAATAACATTTAAAATTTGTTAAGTACCATACTATTTCCAATACTGTGTTTTCATTAATAATATATTTATTAAATTTTTAAATACCTACTTCAATAAAATGCAATTCAAATTAATTGCAGTAAAACATTTCTTTCATCATAAGATATCTCCAAAATGATGTAAATTATGTCGCATCGAATGATATGTAATTGAACAATTAAAATATAAAATATTTCAGTTTTGACCTTTAAACAAGAAGTATGTACTTACGTATTTTTATAAGCTAACATCTTCTAAGTAATCTTGGGACAGTTTCTATCATGTTTTTACAAATGACTACACAGCCAAGGGGGAGAATCGGAAGAAATTTGGAATTTCCACATAGAATGAGTATGTAATAAATTAAGATCGTTATTATGTAAGTTTGTACACCTTAAAAGTGTAGTTGATAAAACAACTTTACGCATTCTGTACTATGCTCTCGTGGATTCTGTAATTAATTATGGCCTTTCGGCCTATGGACGTACGTTCCGAACGTACATGGATAGGATACATAATCTACAACTAAGATTTATTAAACTGTTAGTTAACAAGCAAGCTAAAGAGAAAAGTAAGGGTAACAATAATCTATTGTTTCAGAAATGCAATATTCTACCAGTACGTGAAAAAACAAAGTATTTATTAGCAATTGAAGGATACAAAAGTAAATTTTTAGTTAGGAAATCAATTTATGGTAATTTAAGAAAGAATACTCGTAAATTGTTTGAGGAACCAAGTGCGCAAAACTACTTTGGTGAAAGGACGGTAAGCGTAGGTATTTAGTGCCAAGAATATTTAATGAAAACATGCCACAAGAGGCCTGTCGGACAAAACAAATTTTTAAAAACAAATTGAAATATTGGCTACTGAATGCCATCGACGACCTGTAGTATTAGTAGTAGTAATATTTAGTTTAGTATTAATTATTAATCTTAATTATTTTTTTTAATCTTTATTCATTATTAATTTAATTTAAGATATTCGTTTTCTGTCTTTTATAGCTTTGTTATTAATTTAGTGATAAGTGTACTTTACCTACTTAGTCTTTAGTTTTTAATTACTTTATATGTTTACGAATATGTTTTGTTTTAAAATTTATTTTAGAGAAATATTAAAATGCAATTGCAAACCTTAATGAGTGCAGTTTCGCCAATAAACTGTATTATCAGTTTGGCGAACTTAATGTTTTTGAATGTATTTACTATGTTAATAAATAAATTAAAAAAAAAATAATGTTACGAGCTTGAGGTTCGTGACAATAAAAATTGCCGATAAAATTACCTAAATTAACACATTAATTTTCTTTACACAAATTAAAACTTAAAACACTAATAATTAATCACACTGATTCACTTTATTCCGCTCCGAAGCTTCGCTTGTCTCGCCAAAATCAACACTTCCCCGATCGCATCTTGCAGAGCCTATTTATATAAATTAGCACGGAAATATCCAGAATATTCAAGTAAACACGCGCAAGGTACCGAGAGTTCGAGTTTCAAATTCAAGAAGTTTAATTCTTCGGTTCGAGACTAGATGGCGCTAGTGCCGTCGACTAAGACGCGTAACACTGCCTCCTCCTAAGACATGCTCGTCCCGAGCATTATCGGCCCCATAATAACGCGCCAGGCGATCCACATGGACGATCTTAGGAGTCCCTCTTGCGCCTTTCTGTATCCGGTAGGTTACATCGTTGATCCTGGTCACAATCCGGTACGGGCCATCCCATTTAGCCTGAAGCTTAGGAGATTTCCCTTTGTTGCGGACGGGATTATGCAACCACACTAGTGAACCTTCGTCGAACCCTTTGTTGTTCATTTTGCGGTCGTACCGGGTTTTCATCTTTTGAGACATTTGCTGGCCCGATTGTCTGACGTGCTCATAAATGTCATTCATTTTGTTCCGCAAGTCATTTGCATAATCGGTTATATTACTTGGAGCATCAGGGTATCTCGGTGATCAGGTCTGCAGGCAGCCGTAATTCTCTTCCAAAGTTTGCGAAAGCTGGTGTCACTGCTGTACTTTCGTGAACAGCGCTTCGATATGACAACAAAAACGGTTGTATGTGCTTGTCCCAATCTCGTTGCCGATCGTCTACAACTTTTGCTAGGTACCTCTCCAATGTCTGATTAAATCGTTCTACCATTCCATCAGATTGCGGGTGATAAGAAGTCGTTCTTGTTTTATGAGTACCCATAACTCGGCAAGTTTCCTGGAATATTTGAGACTCAAAATACCTTCCTTGATCGCTGTGAATCTCTAAAGGTACTCCAAAACGACAGAAGACTTCATGAACTAGTTTATCTGCAACTGTTGAAGCTTCTTGATTTGGAATGGCAAAGACTTCTGGCCACTTAGTGAAGTAATCCATCACAACCATGAAATACTTGTTACCACTTTCACTCTCCGGAAACGGCCCCGCCACGTCAATGGCTATTATCTCCCATGGTGCACCAACATTGTACAACTTCAATGCACCTCTACTACGAGTCTGAGTTCCCTTTACAGCCGCACAACTTGTACATTTGCGACACCAGTCCTCGACATCGTTTCGACAGGGGACCCAGTAAAACCGATCTCGGATCTTCAGTAGAGTTCGTTTAACTCCCAGATGGCCTCCGGAACAATCATTATGGTACAGCTGTAGAACATCCGGTACTTTAGCTTTAGGGACAACCATTTGCAAGTGATAGCTGTCTCCCCGAACATTTTCCCATTTACGGCACGGAACTCCATCCTGAAGCAGCAAGCTGTCCCATTGGGCCCAATAGCTTTTAGTGGTCGAACTCATCGCTGAGACGTCGCTCCACTTGGGCTTGGGAGCACTGGCCTTCATCCATTCCAGGATCGGCTTGACGTCCGGATCTTCCTGCTGTGCACGTTGTAAGCTCTCCTCTCTCGTTGCTGAGGTGGTCTGCCCTGAGCATCCTCACGGATACCACTTCCTTACTCTCTTGCCTATCCCGTAAACCAAGCCATGCTCACCTTGGATCGCGCAATACCAACCGTCCGTCCGCCAAACCGTGATCTAATTCGATCAGAATTATGTAAACATGTCTACCTATGAAAAAACTATTTTTTCGTTTTAAACAAAACCAAAGACACTATGCAATAGATATTAGTATCAAAGACAAAGATATGCTCTTTTATTTTAAACCATAACCTGGCAATGTTTCTTAGAAAAAAAAAAAGAAATCACTCTGAACTTCCGGCGTTCCACGTGTCACTTTGATGAAGGTGCTCCCGTCTTTTTTATAGAATTTTATATTTGTGTCTGGACTAAAAACGAAAGTATTATACTTTTTACATTTCTTGTAATATAGTAAACACGTAGATATATAATTTGTGGTATAAAAAGTGAAAAGTAAATTGCCAAAAGTACTTCAAACTTCGGAAGGCCTAATTTGGAGGTTGGTTCATAAATGTGTTATTTATCAAATTCTCATTTATTTTTAGTGTAAAATGTAAGTAAAAATAGTTTTCGTATATATTTCAAATAACATGACGTTGTATTTATTTCAAATTCACACGAACATATTTTAGAAATATTGTTCGAAATGTCACAGATAAAATATTATTTTATTTTTATTTTTAATTTTTTAATATTTTAATATTTTGGTATGAGTAACGAATGGAAACACATAAAACATAAAAATATACATATTTCCAAACAATTTGATATAAATTTCTCCAAAAACAAAAGTGTAGAATTCAAATTAGTAGTAATTTTGTCACTAAAATTGAAGTATATACTACTACTATGCTATACAGGGTAATTTACGTATTTTATTACAATTTCTAGCAACCAAAAATAATTTTATTCGATAGTTTATACATTCAACAAGAATTCCTGTAAGTTTTATCCATAAATATTGTCTCAAAGTGAAAATATAGCAAAATTTGCAATATAGCAAAAAATTTTCTATATACAAATTTTCCCGCCAAAAAGGTCCCGAGTGAACGGGAGTATAACATGTCGCGCGCTGTCAGAGCGAAGAGGCTAGTATAATGTTTGCAATCTTCAGGACAAGGTCTTCTTGACAATGCATCTGCGTTGCCATGAGATTTCCCGCTGCGATGTTCGATCTCAAAGTCGTATTCCTGCAGTAGTTCAATCCACCTCGCAACTTATATAGCCATTTTAGTGCAGCATGGTCAGTTCGTAAGTGAAATTTTTGCCCCAGAAGATATTTGTTAAAATGCTGCAACGACTTTACCACAGCTAGCAATTCGCGTCTTGTGACACAATAGTTCCTTTCCGGTTTTGACAACGACTTGCTGAAGTACGCTATCATGGCCTCTTGGTCACCATTCCGTTGAGACAACACACCGCCAAGTCCTATATCACTTGCGTCTGTGTCAACTATAAATTCTTTGCTTGCATCAGGGTATCCCAAAATAGGTGTTTTGCACAGACGGTCCTTGAGCTCCTGGAATGCGATATTGCAACTTTCATCCCAGCAGAAATGTCGCCTCTCCTCGGTTAGCTTATGCAGAGGTTTGGCTATATCTGCAAAGTTCTTCACAAATCGCCGGTAATAGGAGCACAAACCCAGAAATGCTCTTACCTGCGTCTTGTCTTTTGGAACCGGCCAATCCTTTACAGCTGCGATTTTCTCTGGATCCGTGCGGATACCTTCTTCCGACACTACATACCCCAAAAAGTTGACTTGCCGTTTGAATAGTGAACATTTCTTCGGACTCAACTTGAGGTTGGCACTCTGAATCTTCATGAACACGCGTTCCAGGTTTTGAAGGTGTTCCTCAAACGTACGGCCCACGATGATGATGTCATCCAAGTAGACCAGACAGGCATCGCCAATTAGCCCGGTAAGTACAAGTTCCATCGGCCTTTCAAATGTTGCTGGAGCATTGCACAACCCAAACGGCATTACTTTAAATTGCTACAGACCCTTTCCCGTCGAGAACGCAGTTTTCTCCTTGTCCTTAGGGTCAATTTCAACTTGCCAGTAGCCACTTTTTAGATCCAGCGTGCTAAACCACTTTACTCCTGTAAGCATGTCCAGCGTGTCGTCAATTCTTGCCAAGGGATAGCTGTCCTTTTTAGTAACGTCGTTCAGACGGCGGTAGTCAACGCAAAACCGCATGCTGCCATCCTTCTTCTATATCAGTACCACGGGTGAACACCATGGACTAGATGAAAGTTCAATAACACCATCCTTCACCATTCCCTCAATCATGGTTTCCACTTCCTTTTCACGTGCTACCGGCAATCTTCTTGGCCGCTGACGGATAATCAATTCTTCACCTGTGTTTATTTTGTGTTGAACTAAGCCAGTCTTTCCTATGTCAGCATCTTTTGATGAGAATACACCGGCATACTTGAGTAACAACTTCTTCGCTTTGACCATTTCATTCGGGGAGAGAACGCTGCGACAGTCTTCTAAAAGTGTGCTCACTCTCGTTTGTGCATCCTTGCTGGGGGTCCCAGTCGATAAATATTGGCACCGACGTAACCAATCCACTTCCTCACAAGTAGCAACCAGTGTGCCTTTTTCTACAATCTGTTCCTGGCCACAAAGGTTCAGCACACGTACTCCTGAGATGTTAGTGGTTCTGACCAAGGTTCGAGCCACTTTCCATGGAAAGCCATTTTCTAACCTTTCCACGAATACACAACGATGAGGTTGCCCAGGATTACGAGGAAGACTAACCGGCACAATCGTTTCCGATCTCGGCTGAAGAACAATCTTCTCAAGGCTGTACACGTTCCTTGGTAACGCTCCTTCCACAAAAAGTTCCTCTTGTCCACATTTCAAGACACCTTGCGTAATGTCAATCGCACAACAATTCTTCCTCATGAAGTCTAGGCCCAGGATGCAATCGTCCATTATATCAGCCGCGATGACATTATGCAGGTAGATCATGTTGCCTAGCTTCAACTCCATCTCTTTCTCTCCACGGACGGGTATACGCTGACCGGTGGCTGTTACCAAATTAATGCGTTCTCGGTTGTATGCGGAGTCCCCAAGGAACTGACTTATTAGTTGGGAACTAACAACCGTACGAGAGGCTCCAGTGTCTATGGTCAGTTTACACGGCATTCCGTTGACCTCGCCCTTGATGATTAGACTGTTCCCATCGTGGGTTTGTGAGATCGAGATCCTTGGGGCACTTTTAACATCAGCCAGCGCCCGCCCCGCAGTTCTGGCTTTTACTCGTTTCCCTGCTGCTGCTGGGCGGTGCTGTTGGCCGCACTACCCTCCTGATATCGTTCACCTTCCCTTTCTGCGGTTCGCTTAGGGCAGCTGGATCGAAGATGGCCCCTTTCCACACAGCCATAGCACCTAGGGCTGTATCCTTTGTTGCGGTCGCGAACTGTAGCTGCTGCAACTGCGTCAGGGACGCGATGGGAACGATGATCCTGCCGCACGGCTTCCACCTCCAGTGCATGGGCCAAGGCGTCCTTAAGCGTCTCGTGGTGCCCGAGCCTCACAGCAGCTCTGACTTCCAGGTCGCGGATGCCGTCGATGAATGTCTGCACCAGGTTCCCTTCAATGAGCGCAGGTACAGACCGATATGTTTTTCGCACCAGCTTCTCCACCTCTAGAGCCCACTGCTGCAGGTTTTCGTTGATGCGCTGCACGCGATCTTTAAACTGCGCACGAAAGACGTGTTCCAGGTGAGCGTCGCCATATCTCGCCTCCAATGCCTCAAGGAGTTGCTCATAAGTCACTTCCTCACTGAGAGCTTCCAGAACTGTTAAGGCCTGGTCGCGCAGGCCTAGTGTGAGAGCAGTCATGGCCTGACTTTTATTCCAGCCGTTCGCCTTCATAACAGCCTCGAACTGGATTTTGTAGGCTGACCAGGAAGAGGTACCGTCGAACGGTGGCACCTTGAACCCACGTAGCGAAGGTGTTGTAGCTACTACGGGAGCTGTAGCTCCATCTCCAAGTTTGAGTTCGTCCAGTGATTACTTCATGTCAGCCATTACGTTGTCAACCCGATTGTATACTTGGTCGATTCGGGTTTCAGCTTTTTCGATTCGGTTTTCAGCTTTCGCGATTTGGGTTTCAGCTTCCGACAGGCGGTTGTCATGCTGAGCAACCCTATCCTTCACCTCCTTTATCTCCTTCCCGAAGGTAGCGTGAAGGTCCTTCATGAGGAGCATCTGCTCTTCCAACCGACGGGCCTGTTCCTCTTGTCCGCCCCGCAGCTGCTCTTCCAATCGGCGTGCCTGTTCCTCCTGTCGGCGAGCCTGCGCCTCCTGTCGGCGAGCCTGCTCCTCCTGTCGGCGAGCCTGCTCCTCCTGTCGGTTAGCCTGCTCCTGCAGCATCACCATCAGAGCACCTAAGTCAGGTGCTGCAGATGTAGGGGCTACTGACGGGCCTGCAGCCGGTGGCTGGCCCTCCGACGTCTGCGGCGTTGCACCACCAAATTTTCTTTGGTCCGTCTCCTGCTGGCGTTGACTTCGGGTACGGACACCCTCCGTTTCCTCCTTAGGTAAAATCGGCATGATTTTATTCCACTTCTGACACCAATTGTTGTGTGAGCTTGAGGTTCGTGACAATAAAAATTGCCGATAAAATTACCTAAATTAACACTTTAATTTTCTTTACACAAATTAAAACTTAAAACACTAATAATTAATCACACTGATTCACTTTATTCCGCTCCGAAGCTTCGTTTGTCTCGCCAAAATCAACACTTCCCCGATCGCATCTTGCAGGGCCTATTTATATAAATTAGCACGGAAATATCCAGAATATTCAAGTAAACATGCGCAAGGTACCCAGAGTTCGAGTTTCAAATTCAAGAAGTTTAGTTCTTCGGTTCGAGACCAGATGGCGCTAGTGCCGCCGACTAAGACGCGTAACAATAATATACGAATTCTGATTATCCATCCCGTCTGGGGAGGATAAACCAACACGCGATTCTGAGTATCCACCCTTGGGTGGATGAATGGAATAACCCTTTTCAACATAATTTTTAATGTAAATTAATGCAAAATCATTCCAAAAGAGTGAAAATTAAAGTTTATCCCTGAACATATCAATAAAAACCCCATCAAAGGACATAACATGAAGAATGTGACTCGAAGATCCGGACAAGTGGCAGGTTGTAAAATTTTTACACATTTTATGCAAAACTACAAAGTCGAAAGAAATCAGATTTCTACCCACGATGTTGATGATGTGCAAGGCTATTGAAATCCTATTAAGGTAATGATTTACACATTAGCAAGAATGGGTCGGCTCAACCGGGGTAGGATCAGGCTCTTACGGAATACCAGCGTAAAAAGGCACCTTAATGCTGCGTATTTCGTTTGGTGAGTGTACAAAACCTGAGACCTTTTTACTGGAAACAAGGCATTCTATCTTAATCGTCATGGGTGACAATGCAAATGCATTTCGATTCTCAATCGAGGATAATTGTAGATGTTTATGGACCATAGCATCCACTTACCATCGGTAGAACTGTGTGCTCGTTTGTCATCCTTTTCTATTAAAAAAATCTAGGAATCATACTAATTTCAATAGAGAAGATGGCCAGGTGTTACCATTTGCTTGGGATCCCAAATTAATGAAATTAAATTCCGATACAAACATACTACAACATTCCAGACCGAATTTCGGTCACGGCGGTCTGCCTCAACGGAGGCTAGCCATCGGCGCATGATAGGATTATAGTGCCAAGTGTATGCGCAAGCACAGGTGTACTCTATTCCCTCACTCCCATAATCCGATGGGATGGTAAACTGACACAACCAGAGAGAGATCAGGCGGAGAACCAACGGCTTTACGTGCTTTCCGAGGCACGGGGATGAGACACCGCCAACTTCTTGACTCCGGGCAGCTACTGAGAATATCTTGACAAAAAAACTCAATAATTGATTTTTTTGACCCGTCCCGGGATTTGAACCCAGGACCTTATGATCAGCAGTCGCACTACTACAACCACTAGACCAACGAGGCAGTCAAGTCAAGGCAGTCATGATATGTTGTACTAAAAGTTCCTTCTGTGTAAATCCGACCAAAAATTAATAATTTTTGAGTTAAAGGTAGCTGTGGTTAACTGTGACATTGGGATGTTGCACACCTCAGGGTTCCTGTGACTGTGTGTGTGGATGCTGCAAAGTGCTCGAAATGTTGGGAATATAAAAATATAGTAATTATAATCCGTAATAGCTAGTTTCTATCAAACATAATATATGTTTTTATATAAATTGCAGAATGAAGAACTATTGGAAAAATTAGCCGAAATTTCACCTAAAGTTGATGAGACATTTAGGCGATTGACAAAAACTGCGGTTGTAAGTACTTGTGTAATATATATATATATATATATATATATATATATATATATATATATTTTTCATTTTAATTCCAAATAGCTAGTTCATTTGACATTTACTAAAACTATTATTTACGGATTTTATCGCGTTTAATTACATTAATTTATTGTTATTATTATCCCGACGTTTCGGGTGCTTTACAGCGCCCATGGTCACGGGGGGGACTGAGATGTTTGACGTCCCAATGTCATAGTTAGTCCGGCTACCTTCAGTTTTTTAATATTAAATTTTGGTGTGGTATTAAAAAACTGAAGGTAGCCGGACTAACTATGACATTGGGACGTCAAACATCTCAGTCCCCCCCGTGACCATGGGCGCTGTAAAGCACCCGAAACGTCGGGATAATAATAACAATAAATTAATGTAATTAAACGCGATAAAATCCGTAAATAATAGTTTTATTCAATGTGTAGTGTTCGCGTAAATTTAAGAAATCATTATGACATTTACTAGATAACTTATTTTACAATAAGCATCTGCATTAGCAAAGAGAAATACATCATTCAGTTTCAGTCATTCAGTCATTTTTGTTCCATAAATGAAAGATAATTTATGTTGACCAAGAAAAAAAATGGTCAAGTATATATTCCTATAGAATCACTTTTATCAAACGTCCTGATGATACCACATTGTTGATTGAAAAGGAGGATTAGTAGGCTGACGACAATAGCGATGAGCCAGCCATATAGCTCGAAGAACTTTCAATCAATGGGGAAGAGAAGTTTTCTAGTGGCTGCCTCGTAGGGCAAGTAATGTGTAAGGGGCCTCCTCCCCACTTGATGAAGTGAATAGAGATATAGGAAGTCAATGGATACAAGAGGTACTTGAAATGAACTGTAGTGATGATGAATAATCAATCATTAATGCAGAACTGTTTACAAATGGTTAAAGATAGCGAGGACATTTAATAAGGCAGGGGATGTTTGGAGTTCATAGTGTCTCTAAGTCAACTAAGTTGGTGCAGGGAAAAAAGGTCTCAGTTACAAAATAGCAGAAATTTAATTGTATCTCCTATTAAAATATAAATATATCATTGGCATTATTAAAATATCAAATATTGCCATAACATGTATTTGAAAAACTCTACAATTATTTGTACACCATACAAATACTTCTTGCGAGCGGCATTCGAACCCGTGGCTCTCAGCGTCGCAACTCATTGCTAAGCCACTATACGAAGGAGCCGTCAAATGCAGAAAAATATTATTTGTCTCATGAAAAATCGCCTATAGTTCATAAAAGATAGCTTGATCTCTGCGACAGCTGTCAGTAAAATCACGCCTATGAAGTCCTGAATTTCTTAGTAGTACAGACCTTTGGCATAGAAAATAGAGGAGATGGCAAGCCTACAAAAAAATCGTGTCAAATTGAGACAATAAATGGCGGACGCTGTAAGTATACAGTAATCTATGCTGTAAGCTCCGCCCATTTTTTAGTGATGTGAACTCAATCAACTTTTAAAATTTAGTAACACCTTTATGTATTTTTTATGTATTTATGACTTCTTACGAGAGCATTACATAAAATGCTAATAGTCATTGAGCTATTATGTACTACGTACTAGAGGAGACACCGCATTCAGCTACTCTGTTCCACTCAACTGCGGTTCATGCACTGCACTTTAATCAGTCTCTCTAGTATATATACAGTAATCTATGCTGTAAGCTTCGCCCATTTTTTAGTGATGTGAACTCAATCAACTTTTAAAATTTAGTAACACCTTTATGTATTTAATTTATTTTTAATATGCAAAATTATATTTTCTCTAACGATTAGGGAGGCTAGGGGAATTTCGTGTGAATTTAACCGCCAGATGATTGCTGCTCCAGTTTTATCGTTTAAATAATAGTTTGAAGACGATTTTGATACTTAAAGCACGGATAGCAACTCGTGCTTGTAAGGTGTAAGTTAACAAGCTAGTTGCTCTGACTTCATATTATACAGAATAAGCTTTACTTCTGGGCTAATAAGTTACTATCTAAAGCCAGGATGGTTAAACAGGATGGAGTTCTCTTTTAGAGCTAGTAGCACCCCCCCACCAGTTGCTTGTGCACCAGTTTCGTGTGGCCGTTTAAACTAATATTTCTTGAAGTAAAAACTACCTTACTTACTTACCTTACTTTAGAATCGCTGTGATTTGAATATTATTATACTTTACGATGCACTTGTGGTTACAAATTATCATAACAAATAAATTATTTGCCGTGAAATATTTTTTATTTTATATCCACAACGGCTTAGCATGGGTGATTTCTGGATTTTGGCAACAAAATCAAGAAAGACCAAGTGAAGTAGATACAAAATAATAAAAATCTGCGGATGCTAAACCGCCTGCCAAGCGTGGTAGCTGTGGCAAAATGCCCTATGAGGTAATCCCAATCTATAGTAGAGACCTAGGTGCAGCAATGAACTTTTAGAATGTAATGGATGGATGGATGGAGTAGGAAAATAAATAAATTTTTGTTAGCAATAGAAAGTAGTTTAATAACGTAATATTTTTATAAAATACTTATCTTGTTTGTTATATATATATATAATAATAATAATAAATACTCTCATATCCAAATATAAATCTAAAAAAAACTCCAAAACAAAAAAAATGTAAAATGGCTGTAGTTAGGGATGACAAAACGTTTTGCTTCTGCTTCGGATTTTATCCAAGTTTCGGTTAAAATAATGATGGCAGCAAAGATGTTTTGACCTATAAAACATCTTTGTATGGCAGTATTTTTGAACATTTTTAGTATGCATTGTAACTCGTGAAACTTTCCTGGTGTGACAATGCTGCGTATGTTAGCATAGTATATTTTTAATGATTTCTTATATGAGACAATGTGTTCGTAGTCGTCAAGTAGTTGGTAAGTGTTTACTTTGTTATCTTCTCCTGTAATTTTACTACAATTTCCTAGTTTTCGTGTTTTATTATTTAACTCTTGAGTAAGCTCCTTTAAGTATAATTTTAGTTGCGGTGTTTGGTCTGAATATAATATTATGTTATCATCATTCAGCTTTGTCTTATTCTTCAATATGTATTTAACGATATCTTGGGATTCAAAGAAAATTTTGATTGAACGATGTTTACCAGATGTATACTTACAAAGTTGTACGATTTTTTCGGTAAAGGACAAGTTGCATCTATTTTTTTAATATACTTATTAATAACCTCACCTTTGTCAAACTATATTGTATGTTCTTTATCGAATTTTTCATAATTAATGTGTTTACAATATTTTCTTTTATTCATTTCTAAACAAGATCGTTTTAGTAAGATGATTGCGGAGACTAACTTTTTCTGTAGCACATTTACCAAAATATTTATATCGAATATTTACATAATATTTGATTATACTCTTAACTAATAACTCTCTATGTTCAGTGTCATGTTGTACATCAAGAGATAAAACATTTTCTTCCTGAAAATGTTCCATCAGAAATAAGTAACGTGAAGGCACCAATTATGGACAGTTTAAGAATTTGGTCTTACATTTTTAATCACTATTCATCTATTTGCAAAGATACAATGTTATGACTATTATCAAATTGTAGACCAATAAACATGCTTTATTACACGTACATATATAATTTATATAGTGTTATTGTTTCTGATGAAATAAAGAAAAACTCAAAAAGGCACAAAAACTCCATTTATGGACGGCACTTCTCCAGTGATGGATACTCAATGTTGGACATGTATCCCATGATGGACACCCAATGTTGGAAGGTTATTAAATTCACCAGTTTAAAATGAAATTCTTTGAAAAATTTTAAAGTTTATTAACAAATATAAGAAGGAAACCTCAACTTTATAAAAAACAGTTTTGCAAATTAAAAAGTACTATTATTTATTTATCACAAATCAAAATAACAAATCAAGTTAAAGCAACTACAGCAGAAACATTTTACTTATTAGGGTCAAAAAAAGCTTGAGGTATTCTTGTAAATAGAAGTCTCAAAAGAGCAGTTAACAACTTAGGTGTCTACTCTTACATACTACACAGTCTTTATTCTTTTTCTTTATAATAACCACCTTATTTAATAATCACAACTTGAGAGATCTTTAACCCTGTTTTACCCATTAATTAGAAAAACGGGTTAAAAAATATACACTAAATATAAATAGAAAAATCTTATTCTAATAAGTCTCAAAATCCAGGACATTTATATGTTAGGCAAAATTCCCATCAAACAATAGACTAAAAAATAAATGAAATAAAAATCTTTAAATCCACAGTCTTAAAATCTAGGTCATATAAATGTCAGGCAAAAACTTCTCCATTTCTGGTACTTTGTAAAAGCCTCTGTTATTATGTTTGATAGGAGGATTTATAACTTCGACTATATCAGTAGTTTTATACCAAATTTTATCTGGCCTTTCTGGCCACCTAAAAGTGTTCCCATTAGAAAGTACCATTGTACTTATTTCAAAGAGACCTCGTTCCTTATTTTCAATCTTTCCGGGGAAATATTCACCCTCATACATAATGATGACAAAAGAACCCTTGTTGATATCCTTTTTAGCATTTTTAACTTTATTAGAATGTGCTATTTGAGTCAAAGGCAACTCTGATTCAGAATTACTATCTTCCGTAATAGATCGTTTTCTCTTCCTTTGTACTGAAATCTTCTTTTTATCCATTGCTTTACGTTCATTTTGTTTTTCCAGTATTTCTCCTTGATAGGTATTTGATTCAGTCTCTTCGTTCCATTCGCTTTCGCCACTTTCAATATATTCTATTTCAGCTTCTGTATCTTCAGATGATGATATTTCAGGCATCTTTGGTTTTTTAGATTTTGTTTTACCCTTCTTTTCCTTGGAAAGTTTTTCTTTGATATTTTTTTTCTCGATTCTCTGCTTAGCTTTCAATTCCTTTTCTTCTAAAATTCTTTTTTTTTCGGTGGCTTTTTTTTCATGGTATTCTTGCCATGCTTTGCTCGTTACAGCTGATGGTAATTTTTCTTTTTTCTTCTTAGTTTTCTTAGTACTTTCATTGTCAGGCCAGAAAAGACATTTTTTGAATGGCGATGGAACTGTGACACCTAGCGCATTACTTATTGTGTTTTTTGCAGGAGTTTTTGCAGCCAAAGAAAGGGATCCATCAACCCTGGCTAACGTATCTGACGTTGTAATTTCGATTGAAGAAGTCACTGTACTACCTATCGTTACCCTTGTGTCTTCGATAGGTATTTTTTCAGTCTCTTGAGACGGCATTTCTGACACTGATGGCACTGTGCTACCCAGAATATCGCTTGTTGTATCTTTATGGGATTTCGCATCAGATATGGCTTCATCAACTTTTGATGGCGTATTTGGCGTTGGTATGAATGCCACTGTTTCAGAGACACCATCTAGTGCACTGGTTGACGGTGCTATGAGATCAAGTGCACTGCTTACTTTGCCGTTGTCATCGAAGTCTGTTGGCATAACATTTTCTTGCATAATACACGTGTTATTATATAATACGTTATCTGAAGTCGGTGAATATTCCCTATTTAATGCAGCAGGTGCGGAACTAGATTCTAGCGAAATTGACATTTGCTTGTTGTGTGCCCACACTATATAGAGATTCAAATCTTCATCTAATGCCATGTTTTCGAGAACATTTCTTCCTTCATAATAAAGACTGTTAAATAGGTCTAACTTTTCTTGACCAAAATGTTTTGTAATTTCGGTTTCTAAAAATTGTAAAAAATGGCTTCTTTCTTCATTTTGGTTTTCATTTGCTAGATCAGAAACAGTATTCCGCTTTGTGAGTTTTGACATATCAATATATTGTGGACCATATGGATGCAGACCACCGCCCCTAAATCCATTTTTAATGCAGTCCGTCGTTATATTCTTTAACGCTTTTTGAAAGATGGGAGCAAAGTTTTCCTTTTTCAACTTGTTTCCCGAATTTTCCATTTTCCACTGGATAACTGCTTTACGATAATATACTTTCAGCGGTCTGAAAAGAGGTATGTCCATAGGCTGCAGAATGTGGGTCGAGTTAGGGTACAAGGCTATAATTTCTATGTCATTTTCAGAGCAGAACTTGGACAGATGAAGTGTAAGATGCGATCTATGACCATCCACAAAAAACAAAATTGGTTTCTGGATGCCTTTTACAATCAGCCAAGGATTAAAAATTGTAGTCACAAACTCGTAGAAGGTCTCACCAGTCATCCAACCGGTCTCCGACTTTCCTATGCCCCATTCTCCTGGCACACTGCTAGAAATTCTGTCCGGGACTCGATCATAGGCGAAAACAATCATGGGTGGTGCTAGTGTACCCGCAGCATTTGCAGTCAACAAGACGGTTAAATTTTCTTTTTCATCGCCACTTGCCGCATAAACATGCTTTTCCCCTCGTTTAACAAGCACTCGTCCAGGTTTTGGCGCAAGAAAAAAGGCGCTCTCATCTGCATTAAAAACTCGGCTTGGCTCTTTCAGAGCTTCAAGCAATCCCTTTTCGGCCAAATATTCATGCACTTCTTTGAACCAGTTGTTTATTTGCTCTTCTGTCACTTCATTGCGTGCTGCACTGAGGTTTTCGGCCGTTCTTTCTGCTAATATCGGATGTCTTTTAATAAAAGAAGAAAACCATTTCTTCCCTGGCCTGTTTGCTGTAAAAGGAGTAGATTTACGTTGCACCGTAACTATTCGCTGGACGCTATCTAAAAGTTGTTCTCTAGTGATAGGAAATCGTCTTTCGGCACTTGCTATTGCCCATTTCACAAGCAAATCTTCTTCTACTGTTGTCAAGACTGTACTAGGCCCCATAGTGCATACCATGGGGCTCTTACCGGAGATTTTATTGTGGAGAGTAATTCTCGGCACTCCAAATCGCTTAGCTGCTGCAGATACTGATTGTCCTTCCTTTCGCACTGCCTCAATGGCGTGAGCCATTTGTTCAGGCTTATAATCTTTTTTAGGCGCCATCTAACCAAACAAGAAATCAAATTAGATAGTTCTTACAATCTACGAGCGCGTGGTCCTAGGTCGTGTGAAGATGTATCTGTAGGTATACATATAACTAAAAATAAAGGTAACACGCGCTTATGAATTGCAAAAAACCATACAATTATAACATGGTGTCCATTATTGGTAAACGTGCTTTGATTATTATTTTTTAAAGACATATGATATCAGGCGATGTTCAAGAGGTAATACTATTTATAATTTACTCTTCAGTACAATTAAATAACCATGGACACGTGTCCATAAATGTGTTTTATGTCCATTAATGGATCCAGTAATGGACACCCCCCCTAAAATACTTTTAAATTATCGAGTGACATAACCTCTTTCTCGAATATATGCCTAATACTATAAGATAAACATAAAATCAAAGCGTGTCCATATATCTATCTAAAAAAGGACATTGTGAACAAAAACAATGACTAACCTGCTTAACGATTCCTTTAAGAAATCCGGATAAAATTTGAAAAACTCCAGAGCACAATTTCTTCAACTCGCCATTTTGAAACAAAATGGCCGAAATTAATTTTCTCTGTCAATATGACAGAGGGATGTTGGCTGTCTATGTCTAAAGTGCTGCCATTTCTAGAAAACCATTTCTACCCTTATTATAAGGTTGATAAGTTTTTTTCGTCCATTATTGGTGCCATGTCCATTACCGGCGCCACCACGTTACACATATAAAAAATAATTTTCACTTTTAACATTTTTATGAAGGTGTAACTTTAAAATTTTTTCTGCTCTTTTTAAAATACTTTTAACGCCTTCGGAAGGAAAAACTAATCCGCCTCTGGTCTTGCAGAAAACAATTCCTTTCTTATTTACACAGCCTTGAATTAAATTTAGACACTGTTCACATTTTAGACGCCTATTTAATTTTCTAACAATAAACCCTCCAATATATTCTATTACATTTTCTGTATATTCGTTTAAATTTGTTAAAGATAAACATTCTAAATACTGATCATACAAATCACTCTCATTTTCGGGAATATTTACAAGTAAATTTCGGTCCGTGAGGCTGTTTATGTTATCAATCGGATCTATTTTACTGGAGCAAGTTAGTATGTTAATTTGGTTTAACGCAACACAATTTCCTACTCCATGCTCTCGAATTTATGCTCTTATTAATAATCTTTTATATGCTGACCTAAATTGCAATGCGTTAGGATTGTTGTTAAAACCTCCTCGGCTTCTAATAGCGGAGAAAAATAATTCCAAATGGTCTTGGCTGATCTTATATAATGGCAAGTATTGCAAAAACATTTTTTCATGTACTAATCTTTTATACAGATTTAGTGTGCTATGAATATTAATAATTAGCCCAATAAATCCAGTTCTACGTCGGGACATTACTAAAAGTTCTCCTGAAAAAAGATGCAGCCCATTGATATAATCTAAGGCACTCAAGAGGAATTCTGTTACTAGTCCTATATTTGACGAACAAATTGCCTTTTTCCAACCTTGAGGACGAATGGACCTACTGTTAAAAATATCAAATAAGTCGTTCATTATTCTAATAAAATTGGCTGTACCAGAGCTCCCTTGGAAATCTTTTAATTTCAAATTGAATTCACAAAAATTCAGGGCGTCTGCAACAGAAGTGCTTAATAATTGGGTGGCTAATTTAACTTTCATTTTTTGTTGAGAAAATTCTATGTGTCCTTTTCTTATTTTTGTTCCGAAATATAAATTTTCTTTTTCCTGCAAATTGTGAAGATTTTCTACATACCTAAAGTCTATGTTTCTTTTTTGAACATCTTTAAAGACCTTTAATTCCCCAAAGGAATTTCTAACTAATTTTATAGCATGGCAGGTATCCAGAAAGACATCTATTGTGGAATTGCTGTAATGAAACCATGTTACTTTTGGGTTTTTTGTTATTCCTTTGCATCCTAACGACTCTAGCATGCTAAAATTTGTAGCTAGCCCATCACAAGTTAAAGATACAATAATGACCCCTGTCTCTTCTGTTAACTGGATACATGTTTCTATAAGTTTTGCTTTTTGATTACCATTTAAGCTTGATATTAGAAAATAGCCAACAGGAAGTTTCCAGGACTGGTTTATAGCTGTTAACATTAGAACTAAAGATTGTCCAGCTTCTTCTAAAGAGTCACTGTCCAAAAGAGTTCCTGTATCCACACGACCATAAAACTTCATTTTTGTAGCATCCCAAGTTAACGATTTTCTTATGCTCATTTCATCTATAGTTAGCGCACAAAGTATTGGTCCAGTAGTTGCAGATGCTTTGAGTTTTAAGGTTTTAAAAGCTTCTAAGGTAAAGCCGGGCTCTGCGTCAACATGTTGATACCACTTAGCTATTGTGCGACTGTGTGGCAAACAGGTATTGTAGGTCCGTCGTACAAAGTTGTATGCTTTAGGCGAAAGAAAATGTAATGTGAGAGCAAATTTTCTAATTTCTTGAGAGTACTGATTAGGTAATGGCAAACCTTTTAATTTCTTTATTTGTCTTGTTAAAAAGTCCTTCGGTCCTGCACAATCTTCTAATAAAATAGTATTTTCAGTATTTAATATATGTTTAGATTGAAGATCTTTCAAAATTTGAGAAAAATTGGCAATTTTCTTAGATTGTCTTCTACACTTTTCATTCAGCCTTTTAATTTTATTCTTCTGTTTCGTCACTTTTTCTTTTAATTTAGTAACTAAAGTTGTGCTAATCTGAAAATTATGAAAAAAGATAATTTAACTCAGTTTCATGTGGGTAAATTTGAACTGAATAACTTCAAAGCTTAAGACGAGAACATTTGCACACCGAATAGACTCGTGTTCGCGTCGAATAAAATGCCAAGCATGTCAGCTATACCAAATAATCCGGTTATTCCGTTTATGCACCCTAAGGTGGATAGTGGATACTCGGAAACGCTTGTTTATCTATTCACCCCATGACGGGGCTCAACAGGTTCAACAATGAATATACTCATAAACTTTTTATTAGTTAAAAATTTTAAAAACTTATATCCTGGATAAATTCGTCTCTTTTAATGTACATTTGCAATCGTTTTCAAAATTTTTTTTTCGTTTACTTTTGAAGATAGTAAGTGACATAAGCAATATTTTTTAAGAACTTTTGAACCATTTTGGAATCTTGACTAAACAGGCCGTCTTTTAAAATTACTTGTCAAGGTTACTGTAGTACTACTTTCTTTAAAACGGTGTGTCAAAATTAGGAGACATAATTCTTTTACCTTAACTCAAACAAACTAATATTATTTTCACAAAACTAAAGACTTTTGTTGTTTGAATTGTGACTTTATAGTAGGAGGGCTAATAAGGATTACAATATTGTAAAAATCACTATTAAATTGCGAAACTTTCTGACCATAGTATCTAAAGATGTGATCTACAGGGATGATTTTTAACATTTTCAAAAATATGTCTATTATCACTACTATGAGACATGGATTTTTTCTTATTTGTAAACAGTTATGCGTTGGCCTATCGCCCAGTATCCGCTCGACATTGAGTTTCAGGACACCTATATATAAACAATCACTAACTTATATAAATATTAACACCTATATAAAAGGATAACTGAATCTTACTGGTAATCTGGAAGGTCCTGGTGTCAGATTGTGTTTGAAAGCAGAATCCACTTTCAGGGGTACTACTTGAGCCTAAAAGTATGAAAGTTAAAAATAATTTGAATACACAACCATTTTAAATAAAAAGTATTTTAGACTGTAGCTTCTTAGAACAAAACTAATAAAAAAATCAATTTAATATATTAATTTGATACTCTAGAACACCGGCAACTAATAAATAAGTTGGATCACTGTAGAGTTCGTGGCCCGCTGCTGTGATAGGCTACCTCAAAAATAGGATATACATTAAAAATTGAAAATTCATTAAGTGAACCCTTAGAAGTGACGGTAAGCACCGCTCAAGGATCAGTTTTGGGGCCCTTACACTTTTTAACTTATGTTAATAATTTGAATAACTGCCTTATTTACTCTGCAGTTGTAGTTTGCAGATGACACATGCCTTTTAGCAATGTATAGGATTTTGATTTTAATAATGTATAGGATCCACAAAAGCCTCTGAACTTCTGCAGTCTGATGTAGATTCTCTGTTAAGATGGTGCCACTGTAGTACTAAATACCAAAAAAAAACTGTTATCGCCATCCTGCCAAAAACATAGTTGCACAAAACCATAACTGCTTGCACGGCCTGACTACTACATGTGACTGCCCTCTCATAGAAACTGTGGACACCCAGACATATCTCGGTCTTGTTATAGATAACAAATTCAATTGTAACTATCATCTATACATATAATAAATTTGTATAAAAGTCGTGTCTGTAATTCTAATATTTTCTGGAAAAAACAATTCCCGGGGACTAAATAAAGGGCACTGAGGCCAAATTAGTGGTTTTTAGAAGTTTTGACTGTCTGTCTGTCTGTGTATTATCGTTTCACGCAAAAACTACTCGACAGATTTCCATGAAATTGTGTGTAGATAGTTAGGGACCCGGGGCAACTTATAGGCTACTTTTTATCCGATTACAGATCATCAAAAAAAGAGGGTTAAGTATTTTCCTTCCTCAAGATGTTAATTTCTATTTTATATTCTTGAGTGAGGGAATAGAGAGTGCACCTGTGCTTGCGCATACACTTGAGCACTATAATCCTGTCCTGCGCCGATGGCTAGTCTCCGTTGAGACTGGCCGCCGTGGCCGAAATTCGGTCTGGAGGACATTATTATTATTATTATTTATATTCTTGATTATTGATGTTTTTTTTAAATAAATAACATATTTATAAATAAAGCCTAAAATGAGTTTTAACCGTTGCGTTATAATTTTAACTACGGCGACAATCTAAATTTCACTTTATCAAAACAGTGCCATCTAACGTGAAATCCAAAAAGTAGTATTTTAGTATTTTACCTCCAGTTGCTAATGAATAAAATAAAATATATAACATACATTTATATGTTTAATAATTTAATTCATAATTATTTGAAAATTCGAACGTTCATTTTTCAGTTCTTTTCTTATTTCATTTTAGTAGGAATTAACAAAGTTTATAGTAACTAATTACTACTTAAATAGTAGATAATAGTGACATCTATCGAAATTTATAAAATGTGAGATGTTTCTAAGTTTAATTTCTAACCTATAAAAAAGTTTTGATTATCTATAAATAAACTGATAAAACTGTTTTTTGATTATATCATGATATAGCCTGACCAAATCAACGAATAGAGATCGTTGGGCGATATTAACAACTAAACACAACATTGCTATTTCTTCATATTGTTATATCGTAAAATAATTTCATTACACATCGCTAGCAGCGCTGATAGCGTATTTTTGACAGAAGCAGAATTTTTAATAGAATATAATTTATTCCTAATGTATGTATTATATTTATATAAATGTTGGCGGCTTTGTTCTGTGAGACGGCACCCCACTCGCACCTTAACTTATTGTCGCTGTACAGTTTTTGTTTTTATAGTTTTAATCTCATAATACCGTCACCTACCTACTGGTAAATAAACTAATAATAATTCTATTGAATACTTTTTTTCTTCCAGCATCAAAAATTGTCAGACTTAAAATATCTAAACCAGTGTCGGGATGATTTATCGTTATTGTCAAAATAACTAACAGAACTGTGTACAAAAAATTGTGATTATGACAGAATGTCTTTAGTTGAATATGTTGGGTGTCTATCAGCATAGCAATATTTCACCAACTTCTTTTTGTATCAAAACCGATGTATGTAATTGAAAATTAAGTGGATTTTAAGATTTTCATATCTAAATGATGGAATAGTTTGATTTTTTTTTTTTTTTTTTTTTTTTTTTATAGAATAGGGTGACAAACGAGCACACAGTCCACCTGATGGTAAGTGGTTGCTGCGGCCCATAGACATCTACATCTATCTTCCATTACAAATCAAAATGCAGATGCGTTGTCACCCGTGAGGACTGAGATGGAATGCCTCATTTCCAGTAACAAGGGTCTCCGGTTCTCTACACTCACCATACGAAATACAGCAGCATTAAGCTACTATTTCACGCTGGTATTCTGTGAGAGCGTGGTCCTTCCACGGTCGAGCCGACCCATTCGTGCTACAACTATACTACTAATATAATTGCAGCATGGCTCTACCACGTATAAAATTGCTTGACTAATTGATTGACTAATTACAATGTAGATGGGGTCAACAATAGTGCAAAAGCTTATTTTCAGTGTTTATGAGTTTGCTTAAGCAAATACGAGAGCTGTGTAGCCCGCCGTAAGATTTCAAAGCACAGGAACAAAAGAGTTCGATTCCCGCGAGGCCCAATGAAACTACTTGTTACGGACGGCGAGTAGAGCCGCCGCCCCTTCGTACCTCGTTGCGCCCCGCGCGAGTTTTGAGCCTTGGCGAGTGGGTTGGCATCCGCAGCTTTTTATTACCCTGCACTGTTATCAGGAAGATGCTGCCATCCATCTCCTGTTTCAGTTTCCCTTCTGTCGCCTCTTACGACACCCACGAGACGAAATGAGGTATTGGTTTCCATTTCGCCGCCTCTACATTGCTAATACTTATATTTCTACTCCCGTTCATGAATATAGTCCCTGTCACACGTTCATCGTGAATAGAACTAGATTTATGAAATTTTAACTTTAATTGAAGTAGTTTTAAAGATATTTCTAAATTGAAGCCAACGCGAGCGAAGCCGCGGGTAAAAAGTAGTTTAGAATATGTTTGTAATATGCTAAGGCAATTTGTAGCTAATATTACAATTCTTAAGAACTGCATACCCTACAAAGTTAAGTTAATGCTATATAACTCATTAGCTGAATCTTTTATACAATACTCAAGTAAAAAGTTATTAGACAGGCACCTACTTAATTGCTTTGTTTGTAAACACATAGATAAGTATCATAGACTTATACTATTAAGTATTACGTAAGTACCAAATTTTTTTACCTGATTACTACCCTGCTCTTGAGAATTAACACTCTTTAGAATATTTCCTTTATTTGATAACTGGGCCTGAAAAATAATAAATTTAATATATGCTCATATTTTATTACTTTATAAATCATAGTTCTTAGTATGTTCTTGTAGTTCTCATATATTGTTTGACTTACAGCTTTGTATTGAAAATAATCAGATTTACTCGAATCCATATTGTTATTTTTAATTATGAATGAATGAATTTATTTTCTCTTCACAATAGGTAAACTTAATGCTAAGTATTACAAATTTGCCAGACTGGTACCTAACTTGTGAGAAACTGGTGCCTGATGTAGATATAAAAACCTGTATTACAGGTTTATCTTATTTAAAAAATTTTAATTATCTTAAAACATAATCATCATACTTGATGCATATTTTACATTGAACACTTAAGCAGTCGCTAATGGGTCTAATGGACCCAGTACTTAATATTTTGCTTAATAACTATTCGAAATCGACGTTTGCAATGTTTCAGCTCTTAGTACCTTTCAACAATAGTGTAGCATGGCAAATAACGACATTGGTAGTCAGTTAGTTTAAAAAGTGTCACTAGAATGTTGGAAAGTGTGATTTTCGTTCAAAGAAGATATTGTATTTTTGAATTTTATATTAAATATTTCTATGAAGATTGATCCCTCTTTATTTCTTGTAAGTAAATACATTATTGTGTAAGAAAATATATTAGATTTTGTTGGAAATAAGTAATTTGTTTGAAATTATAACGATTAGCCTTTAACATGTCACAAAACTCTAGAGAAATTTAGTATATTTTTGAAACAACTTTTGTTTAAGTAAAAACAATAAATATTAGTATTTGTTTCAATTATAGTTTTCTTTACACATATCATATCCTTATTAGAAAGTAACTATTTACGTTTATAAAGCAGTTTTGGAATAAACTTATATTATACTGGGTCCGGTGGACCTAGTAGCGAGTACTTGTGCTACAAATTAGGACATGACTCCCTAAGTGAATTTTCATGCACTGGGCCTATGCCTTATTTTGTTAAGAGTAATTGCAAGTTAACAATCTTAATTTCCAAATTTCGCAAAAAGTTTAAATGAATTCCACAAATACAATGTTTTAATCATAAATGTTTATAAAAATATTTTTTAATATGTAACAGTTTCCCTGTCTACAAAACACACAATAGTTAAACAATTGAAATGTTCATATATGATTCATAGGGCAGGGAAAGAGATGATAAAAAATATATGTAGTTTTTTTTATAAATATAAAGTAAATATCTATATTTTGGAAACTAACTAATATTATTTATGTCAAAATATGCATAATCAGTAATGTTAAGCATCAGTAATCAGTTCTTCTAAAAGAACTACTAATCATATTTGCATAACAAACATTGCTTGTTGTACAAGTGTAACAAAACTAGAAACTTACAGCCGGAAAAATTGTTGGCACTGCATCATCACAAAGCCTAACTACATCAAGAGTTTTATTAATAGATTCCTTTGCAAAATGCAGGGAACATATGAAGTTTTGTTTATCTGTTGGGTTGATATTTTCTACACCAATAGAGTCAAGCCATATTTGTCTTTTCTTTTTGTTCTTTGGCAACCTAGAAATGATAGAACAGAAAATTGATTTAGATCTATGAAGCTGCAAATAATATTACAAATTAAACAACACCATGGTTGTTATAAAAGGTGACTTAAGGTAAATTATAAATATGTATATGCTAAACATTTATGTATATTGCATTATTAGAAGGCACTGATGGGCTAATATATACAATATATAAGTAAACAATATATAATAAAGTCAAGTAATAATGTCCATAGTCTGAGGTATTTGCATGTTTGCCTACAGAGAGAGATTACTTACAGGCGCTAGATTGTACTTTATGTAATCTTTGTTGCTTTGCTTCACTTTTATTATGTAGGTACCGTAGGTCCTACCATGAATGTAACTCCGTTTCCGTATAATTTAGTTAATCATTTATGCTCACTGCTCAGACCCATGACACCGAAATAATGCAATGCATAACGCAAAACTTTTGCACATAATACGACAGAATAAATCAAGAAAACCTTAATAAAGTATGTCCTTGAAAGAATGTATTGTTAGCAATGTAACATCACTATTTACGAACAACAAAATTTTATAGATACGCAAAGAATGATAAGAAGTAATTAAATAATATGAATTAAAGGTTTAGGGTAAATAATTACATCCATCTACTTACTGTCGCAAAAGATATAAACGTTTTTACATTATATTTACACCAAAAACTAAATCACTCACCTATGAAATGATAGTTCGTGTGATTTTTGACTATATTTTGAGGTACAGCCTCTTACGCAACACTTAGTCATCTTCGTTCTTTATAATGAATTGGAAAATTCACTATAAACTGTTTAAAAATTCGCAAAATTTTCAAATTAAGAAATATCAAACGACTTTTTATAGCAGCAAATCTGAGACAATAAATGGCGGAATCGGCCGCAAGGCGGGGTTAAATGACGTCATCTTAAAAATGTTTACCAGAATGCGAAATAATTTCTATTATCTGTTTCATTTATGAATGACACTTAGACTTACACTTCGCTGAGTGAAAAAGAGATAGGCAGCATATTGACAGTTCAGTGTCGAATATAACCATATTTGTATAATCAATAAAACATATAGACGCTCTGGGCAGCTCCTCTATTTTCTATGCTCAAAGGTACAGACAGTACCTGTCAATGTCATACTTTATGGGCACGCCACAGAGTACCTTAGTAAAAGGGCACGCCGACCTAATTAGTGCATTATTTTGTGCGTAATCATGAAGCTATTTACAATATGAAAAGTAAAGAATACAATACAGGCAAACCCAGTTAAAACTAAATATGTGGCGTGTAAGAAAATTTTAAATAAAACATATATAGATAATTATTGTTCGACGTCTTCCTAACATATTATATATATATATATATATATATATATATATATATATATATATATATATATATATATATATATATATATATATATATATATATATATAATATTGTCTCCGGGTTACATGCCGTGACTTAATTTTGCCTTAATCAATGTAGTTCCATTTGTAGATCCCCTAAGATCATATTCAGATGGATCGAATTGCTCACTATAAATTTCTATTCTATATCCGCCATGGAAACGCACATGCTCGCCGTAATATGAGCGGGCTTGTTGAATTTGGTACGTTCCCAGGGGGAACAAAATCAGATCTTTCATTTCTAATATTGGAAAATATAAAATGTTATCCCTATCTGCAGTAATACTTTGAAAGTAGGATGTGCGTCTGTTCATATTTCGATCTTCAACCATATTAGCCAGATTATTTTCGAAATTCATTCGCTGCCTAATTATTTCTAATATTTCTGTGGCATATATATTATCTACAAAGCGAACACCAAACATGTCATGTAACAGAGCCGCTGCTATTTGGAAGTTTTGCATCATATGTGGTAAAGACCTATGGAAATATTCTTGTTGAAATATTTTGAAATCTCTTTTAAAATGTCCATTCACGGCCTCTACCACCCATCTGCAAATTGTGACACAGCGACTCCGATTGGCTTGAGCAGTAGTGAGTTGGTGTTCACCTTCTATCAAAGATTCTGGCATATATGGTTTGTACCCACATCCTTCTAACAAACTTATACTGTCTCTGAATCCCCTATACAAGATAAATATATCATTCTCTCTAAAATATGATCTTAAGGCAGAACTCTCACTGAACAAATTGGTCATTATTTCTGCATCTGATGTAGTTGCTTTGTATGGGCCAAAACAATCAACAATATATCCATCACATGCGACAATCATGAATGGTATTAATAAGTTTCTATATTTGTGAAGAGAGTAACTCTGTTTTTGGAACATGTAGTTTGAACTTTTATTTATGTATATATATGTTCCATCACAAATTACAATAGCATTTGTGTTGTTTTCATTTCCATAGGCCATGTGGTATTGTTAACTTGTGCTCCAGCAGTTGCTCTCGCGTTAAATGGTTTATTCCCAAGTTTTGGGGTACAAAATCTTGGAGCAAAATCTCTCTTATTTTGTCTATTAAATTCTCTAGTGTTCTGCGTGGCACTTGTACTAAAGAGGCAATTCTTTCATCGGAATCCCCTGTCCTCATCTTCATTAAAAATGCTGCTAGGCCTAAGCATCCTTTTCGTGCTTCATTTATACGCGGAACTTCTTCTAATATACTGTTGAACTTTTCTTTGGTAAGTCCAATCCAGTATTCTGTCATCCATTTCAAGAACATTTTCGAAGTCCAATATTGTATTAACTTTAATAAAAGAAAATACATGTTGCACTAGGTCTGCAGTAAAAGTGTCCAAACTATTTGCAGAATCATATAAAGTCTCCCATAAATTGCTACTTAAATGTTCACTGCAGACACGAGCTAGTTTAGGTATGTAGTAGTTGTGATTGCTTAGAACTATAGCACGGAGTTCGTCACTGATGCCATGCAATGTGGTACTGTTACAATCGTTGAACACACAACGTTTGTTGTTGTTAGCCGCTCTTCTATAATCTGGTAAAGTTAATCCATTTGGTGCGCGACTCACTTCTTCATTTGAAACAGATGGCTGCACCTCTGCTACTACAGGCATACCTGCTGTTGACGACTCCTCAGTTGCAGATTGCGGTCTGTTAACATCATGGGTACGACGGGCCTCTCTTTGAGTGTGCAACCAACAAGGGTGACATACCTTATCAGTTTCAGTAACCTAGAAATAAAAAAATACTTTAGTGAGAAAGCTGAACAATTTCTTTTTAAATAAAATGTGTGGGAAAACAGGCATATCATTATTTTACATGGTAGAGTCACGCTGCAGTTATATTAACAGTATAGTTGTATAATGATTTCTTATATTTACGCGAACACTACACATTGAAATAATACTAGTTTTTACGGAATTTATCGCGTATATTTAAATTTTAAATACCCGACGTTTCGAGAGCTTTACAGCACCCATGGTCACGGGAAGGACTGAGATGTTCAACGTCCAGATGTCATAGATAACCGCGGTTACCATAGATAAAAAATTTAACTTTTGTTCCGATCTACACAGTATGAACTTATGGTATCATGAGGTCTTGCAGTTGTATGCTTGGGTTGGGATTTAATTTTATTTATTGTAGGATCCCAAGCAGATGGTAGCACCCAGCTATCTTCTCTATTGAAAACTAATACACTGCCATAGGACAAACTAAAAGATCAATTAAAACCCGCGTTAAAGAACATATAGCTGATGTGAAGAATCGACGCTCCGGGAAGTCTGCAGTCTGTGAACACGTACAGGATCGCCCCCGTCACTACATCAGATTTGATAGACCACAAATCCTCGCTAAAGAACACCTATTCCTTCCAAGGATGATCGCGAGGCTATTGAAATCAAAAAACATCCTAATTTCAATAGAGAAGATGGCTGGGTGCTACCATCTGCTTGGGATCCTATAATATGTAAATAAAATTAAATCCCAACCCAAGCATACAACTGCAAGACTTCATGATACTGTAACGATTCCCCCCCCCCTCTCTCTATATAATAAAAAATTTTATAATATTAAAAATATCCCCTTTTCAATAACATTATATATATGTGCCCAGGATTAATAAAATATATTTAGATCTTTCTAAATGATCTATCTAAAGGTTTAATAATAGGCCGTTTGTAATATTTTGGCGTGATCGACTTAGTTAGGACCCTTATTTACGTTGTGTTTGTTTAGTAACTTAGTTCTTTTAGGTGTCTTTTGGAAGAATGAATATTCACTAGGGCAATTAAAAGCTGTTGGTAGTGCCTTATAAGCTAAGTGAACCCCGTTCACGAAGACAGGGCTCGAAAAAGGTTAAAAACATAAAACGTCTTTATTCCACTTGTATCAGGTTGACATTATTAATTTATTATTATTTATCCCTTCCCGCTTGGAAAAGGCTCACAATATATTTATACAAAAATACCCGATACAAGGGCTTCGCTCTCCTACATTTATTTAAAAAAATGTAGGGGAGGTACACGGCCCCACACACGCCGTGCACGGTGAGCGCCAACCATTTTGAGGCACTCCCCCCCGCAGGGAACGCTAATTCGGGAACTGGACCGTAGTCCACAGCAAAATAACTGGCGAACCAGTAAAAGAGGCTTGGCCCCTTGTTAGTGCGTAAGCACAAACATCGACCGAAGTCGCGCATGTCAATGCGTGTAAACGCCATACAGAATACGAACGAACCCAGCCACAGTGAATGTACATCACACGGTTTAGGCAAATAGGCACACTGGCCTTAAACCCTCCGTGAGCGCCACCACCTGCCAGACCGCCGCTCCTGCAGACGTGATGTAAGTGTATGGCATCACCACCAATTGCATGATCAGCACGGCTACTAGCCGCAGAGCGTGTCATGAGTCTACTGCTCACCTCAAGGGAATGGGGTCCCACTTTGTGCGGCTTTCGGCCGCAGCCTTGAGAGTCTCCTCAGATCCTCCCGCCAGCTACCACCCGCATGAGGTCGACACATATGCTCCACCAACCAATACAATGGCAGATATAGCCAAAAGGCAGTTATAAGATAAGAGTAATAATTCGCCATCAGAAAGGGTTTGTGTCACTGACGTTGAGTAAATGCATTTTCGATCATGTTTGTCTCACCCACCAACAAGTTGCCTTCAATCATTCAAAGGTGGAAAAGTTACAGAGATATAATATTATGTTGTTATATAAAACATCGTGGAGGGCAGACAGTCTGCAGCCCCGCAATGAAGGGACCCGACTTGGGCAAAGCTACTTAGGTGTGAGTCAAACCAAGACGCAGAGAGCGCCATTGAGAATAGCGTCCCACCAAACAACCATCGCAGAGACGCAATGCTGCAGAACGCAACAAGCATCAACACGACTATCGTCGGGCTTACACCATTCCAAGGTCCCCCATACATCTCAGCAGACATCACCACCCATATACCTCCATCGACCAGAACCACAGAGAGCGTCGAATCAGGCGCAGCACACCCGTAGATCCATCACAAGACGCAATACCGCCAGTAGCAGTAAGCATCAATGCAACTATCATACGGATGGCGCCCCCTCACAACACACCCAACATGATCCCTATCGACTTTGGTAACAAAGTTGGTATTGTTGTTATATAAAAAATATCACTAACGTATCATAGTAGCACGCTACTAAGACGCCAATGAACAAAACTCCACGTATCATAGCGCTAATGCACTAAGACATGAAGCTGAGTATGCCTGTTACACTTAAAAGTGCTACCAAACACACTCATCATCCCCATCCGAAAGATAGACGACGCATCGCTATGCGCTACGACGCCGCCCACAACCGGTATGGGTGTGCGATGTCCATGGGAAAGCCGTATTGCTACAACACTCCCGCTTACCACCGACACTAAGATGTTAATTGTATACTTCCATCGACCAGAACCACAAGAATGCGTCGAATCAGGCGCAGCACACCCGCAGATCCATCACAAGACGCAATACCGCAAGTAGCAGTAAGCATCAATGCAACTATCATACGGGCGGCGCACCCTCACAACACACCAACATGACTCCTATCGACTTTGGCAACAAAGTTAGTATTGTTGTTATATAAAAAATGTCACCAACGTATCATAGTAGCACGCTACTAAGACGCCAATGAACAAAACTCCACGTATCATAGCGCTAATGCACTAAGACATGAAGCTGAGTATGCATGTTACACTTAAAAGTGCTACCAAACACACTCATCATCCCCATCCGAAAGATAGACGACACATCGCTATGCGCAACGACGTCGCCCACAAACGGTATGGGTGTGCGATGTCCACGGGAAAGCCGTATTGCTACAACAAACCCGCTTACCACCGACACTAAGATGTTAATTGTATACCTCTATCGACCAGAACAACAGGAATGCGTCGAATCAGGCGCAACACACCCGCAGATCCATCACAAGACGCAATACCGCAAGTAGCAGTAAGCATCAATGCAACTATCATACGGGCGGCGCACCCTCACAACACACCCACATGACTCCTATCGACTTTGGCAACAAAGTTAGTATTGTTGTTATATAAAAATGTCACCAACGTATCATAGTAGCACGCTACTAAGACGCCAATGAACAAAACTCCACGTATCATAGCGCTAATGCACTAAGACATGAAGTTGAGTATGCCTGTTACACTTAAAAGTGCTACCAAACACACTCATCATCCCCATCCGAAAGATAGACGACACATCGCTATGCGCAACGACATCGCCCACAAACGGTATGGGTGTGCGATGTCCACGGGAAAGCCGTATTGCTACAACAAACCCGCTTACCACCGGCACTAAGATGTTAATTGTATACCTCCGTCGACCAGAACCACAAGAATGCGTCGAATCAGGCGCAGCACACCCGCAGATCCATCACAAGACGCAATACCGCAAGTAGCAGTAAGCATCAATGCAACTATCATACGGGCGGCGCACCCTCACAACACACCAACATGACTCCTATCGACTTTGGCAACAAAGTTAGTATTGTTGTTATATAAAAAATATCACTAACGTATCATAGTAGCACGCTACTAAGACGCCAATGAACAAAACTCCACGTATCATAGCGCTAATGCACTAAGACATGAAGCTGAGTATGCCTGTTACACTTAAAAGTGCTACCAAACACACTCATCATCCCCATCCGAAAGATAGACGACACATCGCTAAGCGCAACGACGTCGCCCACAAACGGTATGGGTGTGCGATGTCCACGGGAAAGTCGTATTGCTACAACGAACCCGCTCATCACCGGCACTAAGATTGTTGTTATATAAAACTGCACCAACGTATCATAGTAGCACGCTACTAAGACGTCAATGAACAAAACTCCACGTATCATAGCGCTAATGCACTAAGACATGAAGTTGAGTATGCCTGTTACACTTAAAAGTGCTACCAAACACACTCATCATCCCCATCCGAAAGATAGACGACGCATCGCTATGCGCTACTACGCCGCCCACAAGCGGTATGGGTGTGCGATGTCCACGGGAAAGCCGTATTGCTACAACAAACCCGCTTACCACCGGCACTAAGATGATATGTCTAGGACACATCGGTTAGCGAGTCCAAGTTTACCTCGGACCAATTGCTCGTGAAGCAGCACACACGCCACCATAATATTCCTTTTCAAGTCCCTAATAAGGACTAGTCATTTTGCTACAGAACTAGGAGCAGTCAGTCACCCGACCACCCCATACAATGCTTATGCATCAAGGAGACCTCCTATAATATTGCTTTTGTATCATAGACCTTACTTTCATAAGTCATGTATATATAGGATTCGAACCCATGACCCTACTATTGTAATGCATATTAATCATAGAGTCCTTCTATAGTATTGCTTTTGAATCATAGACCTTACTTTCATAAGTCATTCATATATAGGATTCGAACCCACGACCCTACTATTGTAATGCACATTAATCACAGAGACCTTCTATAGTATTGCTTTTGAATCATAGACCTTACTTTCATAAGTCATTCATATATAGGGTTCGAACCCACGACCCTACTATTGTAATGCAAATTCATCATGGAGACCTTCTATAGTATTGCTTTTGTATCATTGAGTTTAATATCATAAGTCCCTAATATAGGACTAGTCATTGTGCTACAGTACTTCAGGCAGTCGGGCTCCCGACCACCCCATATATATGTACAACTGCAGGTATGTATCTCCGGCACCTCATCCATACAAGACGTCTATACGTGAACACCTTCGATAACTTAGGAAAATTTTCTTTAATACATGAACTCCTTCAACAACTTAGAAAATTTCATCTATACGTAAACTCCTTCCACAACTTAGAAAAATTTTCTTTTATACACGAACACCTCCCATGACTTAAACAATTTTTAACAAATTTTCTAATTATCTTATAAACGTTATTTAACTTAATTTTATAATATTTTTTGACTTGTATTTCTATTATTTATCTTATTTTGAATATTTTTACAAGTTTTTATAATAAAATCACTTATTACGAGAAACAATAATTTTGCCTTTAATTTGCTATGTTATTGGGATAATGTCTGAAATATATTAACTTTATGTTTATTAATTTAACTTTATTGCTTAATATATATCTTTTAAACTATTTTTGACGCCTCTTTATATTGAATTAATTTATTAATAATAATATTGTGCCGTCACAATCCACCCCCAAATTTTATGTTAATGACCCACACAGTGGAGTCGTTGATATAAAATTTTACTATATCGAGAGCATATGCACTACACTCAAAATTTTGAACTTATGTGTATCTGTTCTTTCCTCTTTCAATCTGTTACAATTCAGTATATATTTTCATCCCACCTACCCCAGGGAATGGCCGCCGCCACACACCCCTTCAACCACATCTATCCCAATGTGATAAACCATAAATTGTCATCTTGATAAATTTATTGTATATAATAAAATTTAATAATGGTTCTCTTTTGTTTTTGGTTTATATTTTAAATCTTTAAAATATAAATTCAGCAATGTTATCTTTGTATGCACAGTATTTTGATTATGAGTTAAAATCAGATGGCTACACACCCACAGGATAGATGTGATTGAGCCATTCACCCTGACCCAACTCCCCAAATTTATTCAATAAAAACATATTTTACAAAATTATCTTACAATCAATATTTACAGATAGTTATTAATAAAATCATTACAGCATTTTTCTTATTTTTAATTAATTTGTGTCTTGCTCATAACTTTAATAATTTTAATCTATTTTTCAATAGGCCACCCACGGGACCAAATTATATTACAGTATTTAATCTAGTATGTATATAAGCCAAACCTATTATTTAAAATATTTTAATAAATGAATAGCATTAAAATTCCCCCTAATTCCATTTGTTTCTGGGTTTGCTAAAGTATATACATTGTCAAATGGTACGGCTGCTATTATATATGGCCCTTCATACGCCAAATTAAATTTACTCATAACTTTGTTATCTGCATCTGATCTACTAGATCTTGAAACTTTTACTAAATCGCCAACATGATATGTCACTAATCTATTGCTCTTATCAAATTTTGTGTTTCTAATGCGGCTTGCCTCTTTTAAATTCTTACGCACTTGCTGTCTAATCTGTTCGACATTGTTTTTGATCTTACTATTAAATATTATCTTGTCGAAAGACATTTCATTAGACTCACCATGAAGAATCTCACATGGTGTAAATCCCGTACTATTGTGATATGAATTATTATACAATTCTTCTATTTTAGGCAATATTATTGCCCAATCTTTGTGGTTAGCATGACAAAGCGTCCTGAATAATCTGCTCAACTCTCTATTTACACGCTCTGTTGTATTTGGCCTAGGATTTCTTACTGTGGTATATATCGGTTTAATATTCAATTCTTTCATTGATCGTTTCCAATGATTACTTATAAACTGCTTCCCATTATCTGTCATTATTGCTTTGGGCTTTATAATCTCAACAAAATGCTTTACTTCCGTTACAACACACTTTGCTGTTGATTGTTTTAAAGGATATAATTTGATTAGGGAATGCAAATCTCGCGAGATTGGGGCTCAAGCGAGATCCCGCGAGTTTATGAATAACAATACTGCGAGATCTCGCCAATTTCGAGATCTCGCGATATTAGCAGTTTTATGTGTTTTTTTTGCAAATAATCACAATATTTAAATAAATTAGGAAAAAAAAATATAAAAACTATAAGTATGACTAAAACTACTTTTTCGGATTTTATCGCGTTTATTTTTACTTTTTATTTTTAATTCCCGACGTTTCGGGCGCTTTCCAGCACCCATGGTCACGGAGGACTGAGATGACTGACGTCCCGATGTCATTGTTAAACCCGGAGTACCTTCAGCTTTTTTAATTATTGTTTATGGTCAGTGGGTCTCAAGGGTACAGGTAAATAAATTACTTCCTTTAAATTTGTTTTGTAATATAATATATTATTTCTCAAACTATAACGTTTCAGTTTATCATTTTGTTCTAATGTTGAAATATTTAGCGTCTTTAATTTTTCAATAATAGCCAACGACTCTGTATCTTGTGTTTGGTATACTGATATGGATTTTAACTTTTCTATCAACTCGTCATTCGGTTCACTTTCTGTATAAGCTATTTCTAAACTTTTATTTTTATCCTCTTGTATTAAATCACCATCAGGAGGGTAGCGTGATAGTACATCTGCAACAATATTGCTTCTACCCGATATATGCTGTACTTCGTAATTAAATTGTTCTATATACAATATCCATCTAGTAACTCTGCCATTGAATAATTTCATATTATTAATAAACAATAATGCTTTATGATCAGTTAAAATTATTACTTTGCTGCCTCTTAAATACGTCTCAAACTTCTTTAAACAACTTATTACAGCATAAAACTCTTGCTCAGTGACAGACCAATTCAATTCAGAACCTTTTAAGGCTTTACTGTGATAGCCTAATATTCTCATTTCACTATTATTATCTATCTGATAAAGTACTCCGGCCATACCCACACCGGAACAGTCTGTTTGCAAATAATAAGGTTTACTAAAATCAGGGTGATGCAATTCTATTGTATTAATAAATTGTTGCTTTATAAAATCAAATGCCTTCTGTACCTTTTCGCTCCATTGGAACTTACGTCCCTTTTTTAATAATTCACAAAGAGGTATTATACATACACTATAATTCGGTATGAACCTTCTATAAAAATTGCAAAGCCCCAAAAATGCTCTCAATTGCTTAATCTTTTTGGGTGCTGGAAAATCTTGAATTGCGCGAATTTTCACTCACCACTCCATGGGTTGACTGGTAGAGAATGCCTCAAGGCATTAAGTCCGCCCTTTGTATTCTTTTGTTAAGGATGCAATAAAGAATAAAAATAAATAAATAAATAAATAATTTTATCGGGATCTGTCTTTATGCCTTTTGTTGAAATTATAAAACCCAGCATCTTAATTTCTTTACAAATAAATTCACATTTTTGCAAATTGCTCCAGCTTTGTTTAATTTACTTAAAACAATGTCAATGTGCTCCAAATTATTGTTTGATCTGAATCTGAATCTGATTATTATTGTTTTGACTAAGGCTGCCTTGATATCCAAGAAGGTACCAAAACATATCTCTTTGTTACTGTTGGCTTTTCCAATTTGTCTTACTACCATATTATGTAGTACAGATTGTTTATTTACCCAAGCTAAAGGCGTGCTGATTATTATTGAGCGGTATGCTATGCGGTTTTGTAACACATTTTCCCTCAAGTCCCTTCCACAAATTTTGTGTGGTGTTCACCCTACTGCCTCCGAATATATTTCACTCATGTATGTATATATACGGTGGTGGTCGTAGGTCGTAGGTCGGTATCGTAGTATGTAAGTACTATGTTTTCAGTGCATGTTTCTAAACATGCTCTGTTGGTGTTTAGGATATTTTTATGACTGATCTGTAGTATTAGTCAAAATAATGTATGTATCTTTTTTTTCATTAATTTCTTTTTTGTAGGATAGGGTGACAAACGAGCACACAGTCCACCTAATGGTATGTGGTTGTTGTGTCCCTTAGACATCTATATCCATTCTCGATTACGAATCAAAATGCGGATACGTAGTCACCCGTGAGGACTAATATGGGATGCCTCGTTTCCATTAAAAAAGGCCACCAGTATTAAGCTAATATTTTTTTTTTTTTTTTTATAGGATAGGGTGACAAACGAGCACACAGTCCACCTGATGGTATGTGGTTGTTGTGTCCCTTAGACATCTATATCCATTCTCGATTACGAATCAAAATGCGGATACGTAGTCACCCGTGAGGACTAATATGGGATGCCTCGTTTCCATTAAAAAAGGCCACCAGTATTAAGCTAATATTTTTTTTTTTTTTTTTATAGGATAGGGTGACAAACGAGCACACAGTCCACCTAATGGTATGTGGTTGTTGTGTCCCTTAGACATCTATATCCATTCTCGATTACGAATCAAAATGCGGATACGTAGTCACCCGTGAGGACTAATATGGGATGCCTCGTTTCCATTAAAAAAGGCCACCAGTATTAAGCTAATATTTTTTTTTTTTTTTTTTATAGGATAGGGTGACAAACGAGCACACAGTCCACCTGATGGTAAGTGGTTGCTGTGGCCCATAGACATCCACATCTATCCTCGATTACGAATCAAAGTGCAGATGCGTTGTCACCCGTGAGGACTAAGATGGAATGCCTCGTTTCCAGTAAAAAAGGGTCTCCGGTTCTCTGCACTCACCATACGAAATACAGCAGCATTAAGCTACTATTTCACGCTGGTATTCTGTGAGAGCGTGGTCCTTCCCCGGTCGAGCCGACCCATTCGTGCTACAACTATACAACTAATATAACTGCAGCATGGCTCTACCACATATAAATTTATAGTGTATACAGTTGCTGGAATACAGGTTGTACAAATAATTAAGATCGCAAATATTTTGTTCCTTTTTCATCATTTTGAAAATGGAATGCGAAGTTCTTCATCACTATTTTTATTGAGCTGCGTAGTTGCAATTTGTCATATAAAAAATTGTGTTGTGGCTGTGAAGCATTTTAACTTCGAATTTCGCCCGCAAACCTAAAGCGTTAAAGAAAAACGTTCCCACGAGAACATTTAACAGGGATGGGAGATGTGATAAGGATATAGAACGACGAGTGAATGCAGGAAACAGAATAAATGGGGCCCTACACTCTATTGTGAAGAGTCAAAATGTGTCGAAAAAGGCACGTATGGCCATTCACAATGCTGTGTTGGTCGCTACTTTAACGTATGGTAGTGAAAGTTGGGTGTGGCAGAAGAAGCACGAGAGTAGAATGAACGCAGTACAAATGCGGTCGTTAAGGAGTATGTTAGGGCTGAATCTGAATGACAGGGTAAGGAATTGTGTAATAAGAGAAGAGTGTGGTTTGCATGATGATGTTGTGACCAGGATTAAGAAAGGAATGCTTCGGTGGTTTGGTCATGTGGAAAGAATGAATGAGGAAAGAGTGACAAAGAAAATTTATGTTGCAGAAGTGAATGGCAGAGTCGGAAAGGGACGTCCTAGGCGAAAATGTATCGACCAAATTGGCGATTTATTAAAAACGGGCCAAATTAGGTGTACCCTTAACCGACGAGCATGTGTGCGTAGGTGTATGGATGTGAAGGAGGCGAGAGAGGTGTGTCAGGATCGTGCCAAACGGAAGTCTGTAGTCTCTGCCTACCCCTCTGGGTGACAGGCGTGAGTGTTTATGTATGTATGTATGAGAACATTTAAGAATTGTTCAGCTTGCCAAGCAAGGACCCGCTTAAAGGCCCAAATGAAAAATGGCATTTTTGGTGAGAATTACCCTAGAGTAATCTCTGCGAATACTGTTCGAAGACGGCTCGTGGAAGCACAGTTGTTTATGCGAGTAAAAAGAAAATACCTACGTTGATACCACACCGTACAGAGGCCTGACGAACGTTTGCAAGGAAGTATCAACACTGGACTGGAAGAATGTACTTTTTTACGAATAAAACTAAGATAAATAGAATATGCTGTGATGATAAGCAATACGTGCGTCTACCTGTGAATAAGGCATTTGATCCTAAATACACGAAAAAGACTGGCATTTTAGATTTGGGATTGCTTTTCTGATTATAACGTGGGACCTGCTAGGATGATACAAGGTAAAATTAACCAATATCAATACAAAGAGATGTGCGAAGAAAGTATGCTGCCACTCCAACATGATAATGCCACACACAGCACACTCTGTAAAAACATAACTTGACAACCAACAAACTGGTAACTATATTAGACTTGCCACCAAACAGCTCAGATCTTAATCCAATCGCGCATCTTTGGTATCAAGTCAAAAAAAAAAACTATCAAACAGACGGTTTGTTAACATTAATAAGCTGTATGACTCGTTTTTGGAAGAGTGCAATTCTATTCCAGTTTAAACTTGCGAAAAATTCATTTCATGGTTTAGGTTACGCTATCCACAGCCAAAGACATGCCATTAAATGACTAAATATTAATTACTAATTTATTTTATAAAAAAAGTGTTTTAATGAATTAAACACTAATAATACAAATTATTTCCTAATTTGTTTTTGGATTATGTTAATGTTGTGTATATATAGGATATCCGCAGTAGAACCAGAGTGACCGACATAGCCCAACGGATTAGTAAGCTGAAGTGGCAATGGGCCGGCCATATAGCTCGAAGAACCGACAACCGTTGGAGAAAAAAGGTTCTCGAGTGGCAGCCTCGTACCGGTAGGCGAAGTGTAGGGCGACCCCCCACTAGATGGAATGACGACCTGGTAAGACATGCAGGAAGTCGATGGATGCATGTGGCTCAGGACCGTGCTTTGTGGCATACTTTGGGGGAGGCCTATGTTCAGCAGTGGACTTGTGAAGGGCTGTATTGATGATGACGATGATGAATGTTGTATATAATATGTACTAATTGGCAGTATAGCTAATATATTTCAGAAAGTAATATTTTTTTAGTTATGAACATTTAAATTTCAAAATTTCAGTGGCTTTTTATGAAGCAATCTTAATTCTATATTATTTTCCTTATAAGTAAATTTTTCACAGGGAAACTGTACTTGGTGTTCAACAAGGCAGACAATTTGTGGCAACGATGCAGAGTAATTAGTATTGACAGAAAGGATATCAACAAGCCATTGTTCCATGTGTTTTGCATTGATTTTAGCGCGCGATTAATCTATGGTCTGTGTTTGTCAATGGTTGCTTTCGGTTCTGGCATTGATTCAGATGTTTGACATTTTACTTGTTCGTTAATTTTTGATATTTTTCTATATGTTTGTTTTTGCATTCATTATATTTACTAATTTCGCGTTTATTTAATGTTTCCATGCAAATCACCAAAATTGTATGGGTTACCAAAAATACACAAGCCCAATGCTCCATTACGTCCCATAGTGAGCCAAATCGATTCACCAACTTATAGATTGGCTCAACACTTAGCGAAAATACTCTCACCACTCAGGGGACATACAAGAGCACACATAAAGGATTCCTACCATTTTGTCAGCGAGATTAAAGACCTACATCTGGCAGACAATGAAACTATGGTCAGTTTTGATGTGCAGTCATTGTTTACATGCTTACCTGTTGAAGACTGCATCTCAATTGTAACTAGAAGGCTGGAAGAAAACAACATGCCCCTAGAATATGCAGTATTACTCAGACACTGTCTTACATCTGGCTACCTATTGTGGAAGGAGGAGTTCTACAAGCAAGTAGATGGTGTGGCGATGGGCTCACCTGTATCTCCCATTGTCGCCGACATATTCATGGAAGACTTTGAGGAGAAAGCCCTGCTTAGTTCTCCCATAAATCCAAGGTTCTACAAGCGGTACGTAGACGACACTTTCACAATTCTACCTTTAGATAAAGTAACTGCATTTTTAGACCATCTTAACTCTATAAATTCTAAAATTCAGTTCACAATGGAGTTAGAGGCAAACAATTCCTTAGCTTTTCTAGATGTGTTAGTAATTCGGAATCCTGATAACACCTTGAGCCATACTGTGTATAGAAAAAAGACCCATACAGATAGATATTTAAACGGTGATTCTCACCACCATCCTTCACAGCTAGCTACCGTGGGTAAATCTTTGTTTCAGAGAGCACGAGGGATCTGTGACAGTAAACACCTGGCTGCAGAGCTCCACCATGTCAAGCAAGTTTTGCATGACAACAAGCTTCGAGTCCCGCGCCTACGTCACAGTGAACGAGTGAAGCCGGCCACAGTCGAGCGTGTACCTGCTGTACTGCCATATGTTAGAGGAGTCACTGATAAGATTGGCTACATCTTGAAGCGCGCTTCCATCAAAACATACTTCAAGCCGCTGAAGAAGATTGGTCAGTTTTTACCATCGGTCAAGTGTAATGTCCCTCTGCAAGATGCAGGAGTGTACAAGCTTGATTGTGAATGTGGTCTCTCCTACATAGGACAAACTAAACGATCAATAAAAACCCGCGTTAAAGAACATATAGCTGATGTGAAGAATCGACGCTCCGGGAAGTCTGCAGTCTGTGAACACGTACAGGATCGCCCCCGTCACTACATCAGATTTGATAGACCGCAAATCCTCGCTAAAGAACACCGATTCCTTCCAAGGATTATTCGCGAGGCTATTGAAATCAAAAAACATCCTAATTTCAATAGAGAAGATGGCTGGGTGCTACCATCTGCTTGGGATCCTATAATAAATAAAATTAAATCCCAACCCAAGCATACAACTGCAAGACTTCAAGATACCATAAGTTCATACTGCATAGATCGGAACAAAAGTTAAATTTTAATCTATGGTAACCGCGGTTAACTATGACATATGGACGTTGAACATCTCAGTCCCGCCCGTGACCATGAGTGCTGTAAAGCGTTCGAAACGTCGGGTATTTAAAAAGTTAAATATACGCGATAAATTCCGTAAAAACTAGTATTACTTCAAAAATTAATATTTAAAAGTTGAAGGTATCCTTCGTTAACGTCGTAAGGGACTGAGGTATTTGATGTCAGTTAGAGTCCTTTACCAAAGAAAAAAAATTTAATTAATATCAGACTTCTAATGATTGCTTTGAGAATTTTAAGAATTTTTTTGGGAGGACGATACTTAAAAGGTTAATTAGAAATGTTGCAGACAATTTACGCTCGTAGAAAAAATATTTTATTTTTATATCAATTTGCTTGTCTATTCAGTGCTCTATACGAAAATGCACACAAGTGAACTCTAAAACTATTTATTTTGTGGCAACACTACAGCAATGGGAGCTGTTTAGATTAATAGATTTTTTAGCTTCGGACAGAACTGTTTTTATATTATCTGTCATTTTGCTACTAGCGCACGTGTATGAAAGAAGCAGTGAATACGTTCTGTTTTATCCTGCTATTTTTGGAAAATTTGTACAGGACCAATAATATGTATTGGGCTAAGTTCAATAGGTCTCTCGAACTGTCAAGCTGAATTGTAAAAATTTGTTATTTTTACTTTGTTAATGATCAAAGGCAGCTGGTTCAAGTATCAAAACATATAACAGTATGAGTCTTTACTAAAGGAAAACAGATTGATAACAATCATACTCCTAATAATTCAAAGCAATTAGAATCAGAAGGTGGTGAATATGAGGATATTTTTGGGTGGTCAATACTTAAAATGTTGATTAGAAATGATGCAGACAATTCATGCTTATAGAAAAACTTATATGAATTCGAAAACGGTTGATTTATATGTGGCAACAATTTCGGCAAAGGGAACTTGTTATTTAATAGTTTTTTCAGATACGAACCAACCAGTTTTTATACTATCAGACATTTGTTTCTGTAGAATTCGTACAGGATTAATAATATATATAGGGCTAAGTTCAATACGTCACTCGACAAGTAAAGCTGAATTGTAAAAAAATTACTTGGTCTTATGTCGAATTAATGGTCTTTTCAAGCGTTGGCGGCATCGGACATCTGTATCTACCACTGCGTTACAGCGTATAAGAATAGAGAAGTTACAAGATGAAGATGTGATAGAGAAGTATAAATGTAGACTGAGAGAAAATATTAGATGTTTGAATGAGTTGTGTATGAATGATTTAGACTTGAATACTGTGTGAGATAATATTAAGAAAGGTTTGGTGGATACCGCCACCGAAGTATGTGGTGTAAGTAAGAGAACAAATGAAAGGAAAAGTAATACGTTATGGTGGGATGATGAGGTACGGGTGGAAGTTGAATCAAAGAAGAAAGCATGGTTAGATTTACTAGCAACCAAAGCTGGTAATTCTTCTGGTATGAATGATGAGATTGAAAGAAAAAAGGCAGAATTTAGACATCTAAATAAGAGAGTAAAAGAAGTTGTTGAAAGGAAAAAGAAAGAAAGAACGGATAAGAATGATAGAAGGATATCTGATAATTTCCAGGCTAACATAAAAATGTTCTGGAAACTCGTAAGAACTGCCAGGGGAAATACAAAACAGCCTATAAAAAATGCTTTAAGAGACGAGAATGGATGTATTCTGAATGATGAAGTTTCGAATTTAAACAGATGGAAGGAATACTTTGAAAGCGTGTTTATAAGTGAAGAGTCGTATGAATTAAATGAACTAGAAATTCCGAAAAAAGTGGAAAGGGGTATGGAGATAAGTGTAGATGAAATAATGAAAGCAATGAAAAGCATGAAAGCAGGTAAGGCAGCTGGATATGATAGAGTATCACTCGAGATGCTAAGGGCTGGAGAGGGAGTGGTGGCAGGCCTGCTGTACACCTTGTTTAATTTATGTTGGGAATTAAAACGGGTACCGGATGACTGGTGTAAAGCAGTTATAGTACCAATATATAAAGGAAAAGGGTCACAGCAGGACTGCAAAAACTACCGCGGTATCAGCTTGCTTAGTATTGTGGGTAAACTGTATGCTAAGGTGTTAATTGAAAGAGTTATGAAAGAAACTGATGGAAAAATTTGGGATGTGCAAGCGGGTTTTAGAAAGGGAATGGGGTGTTCAGATCAAGTCTTTTCCATGCGCATGATTGCGGAGAAGTTTTTGGCCAAAAACCAGAAAGTTTTTTGTGCCTTCATGGACTTGGAAAAGGCTTATGACAGAGTGGACAGGAATGTGTTATGGCAAACACTGAATTCATATGGGTTGAGCGCTGGTTTGATACAGGCATTAAGGTCTCTTTTTAGGGACTCTAGTGCTTGTGTCAGGATCAATGGGGTCTACTCGGACTGGTTTGGCATCCAAAAAGGTGTCAGACAGGGCTGTATAGCTTCCCCTTGGCTGTTCAACCTATTTATGGACCGGTGTTTGCAAACTTTGAAAGATGAAGAATGTGGGTTAAGAATGGGCGAGTTAACCGTCAAATGCCTTTTGTATGCCGATGATCAAGTCATACTTGCGTCATCGGCGGCAGAGTTGCAAATGATGGTTACATTAATGAACTCGGAATTAAAAGAAAGGGGAATGAAAGTGAACGCACGTAAGACGAAAGTGATGGTTTTTGAAAGAGAAGAAAGCAAAACGGTATGTGAAATAAGAATAGAAGGAGAGTTAATTGAGCAAGTGGATGAGTTTGTGTATTTGGGATGTGTATTTAGCAGGGATGGTAGATATGATAGGGAAATAGAACGACGAGTAAATGCAGGGAATAGAGTGAATGGGGCACTACACTCTATTATGAAGAACCAGAATGTGTCAAAACAGGCACGTATGGTAATTCATAATGCTGTGTTAGTCCCTACTTTAATGTATGGTAGTGAAAGCTGGGTGTGGCAGAAGAAGCGCGAAAGTAGAATAAATGCTGTAGAAATGCGGTCTTTAAGGAATATGCTAGGGTTTAATCTGAATGACAGGGTGAGAAATTGCGTGATAAGAGATAAATGTGGTATGCAAGATGATGTTGTGACCAAGATTAAGAAAGGAATGCTACGGTGGTTTGGTCATGTGGAAAGAATGAATGAGGAAAGAGTGACAAAGCAAATTTATATGGCAGATGTGAACGGCCGAGTCGGGAAGGGACGCCCTAGGAAAAAGTTTATCGACCAAATTGGCGATATTTTGAAAATGGGCCACGTTAGAAGTACCCTTAACCGACGAGCATGTATGCGTAGATATATGGATGTAAAAGAGGCGAAAGAGGTATGTCAGGATCGTGCCAAATGGAAGTCCGTAGTCTCTGCCTACCCCTTTGGGTGACAGGCGTGAGTGTTTATGTTTATGTTTTATGTAAAAAAATGTATATGTTTACTTTGTTGCGGATATTCATAATAATTGTTAAACTTCGGTATTGTGTTGTTTTAAAGTTGTGTAGATCTTAATTTTATCTGGCCTTTCACTTGATGCGACAATCTTAAAACGCTTTGAATTGCGAAATAATGGTATCTTAATTTTGGATAAAAGAGTGTTTTAAAATTTTACGCACTATAAGTACGGATGGCTTGTTTTGTAAAGATGAAGTTTCAAGAATAGTAATTGTTAGACATGGAGGGGTCAGTTCGAGGGTTAAGAAAATGTTGAGAAACGATGACGTAGGTAAGTTATGATAGTGATTGCTTGGTCTTACGGCTACAATCATATAAATAGAAACAAGTGAATTTCAAACCCTATTTGTTGTCTTAACGAGTGAAATTGTTTCTAAATTTTATCGGTTCCATAATTTTATACCGAACTAGTGTTCGTATAAAAGGTATATGTTGATCGAAATTTAAAAACCTTAATATGTATTTTGTGATAACTAATGAAATAACTTTGTTTAATGAACAAGTCGCAAGATTAAAATGGAAACTGAAAAAATCCGACTGCTTAAAAAAGTTTACTATACAGAGAAAAGTTTTAGATATAGTCACAATACCACTCTCAATAAATAAAATTAACCGTTATGTTCAAATTATCATGGAAAATTCATCCGTAAAAATCCACGATTTCACGATTTCCACTTACCGATTTATTTCAATTTAGTTGGTTTTAAAGCTTGTGGCGTCTATTTGAAATACCATCTGGAGAGTCAATCAATTTTTGTTGGATAAAATGACTTTAGCTATATATAGCTCAGTATTCATACTCAAAACTGCGGGCTTTCGCTCGAGATAAAATTGATATACTTATTACAATCCCTATAATTATTTATAATTATGAAACAAACCTTCTGTTTTTGCAAGTCTCCCTGATACTGCAGTTCGGGCGAAGCTTTATATTGTTGTGAGCTTGTATATAAGTATGACATGATAGATCTTACGCAAGCTTTGTACTGGTGGAGCTTGTGTTTTGGGGACAGTTTGAGCTTGTTGTTAACAAGCGGGTTGAGGCGACTAGTGACGAATTGGGTACGATTTCGGACGGTACGAATGTGTTTCGCGAAGGTCACGGCGTGGTTGAATGTGTCCCCAAAGTATTTGGCGGTTGTTCGCCACGGGATCTGGCGGACGAATAGGGTGATCGTGTCTAGAGAGTTCTTCGGATTTAAGTTGCGACGATTGAGAGAGGGTTTCCTTTGAAAGTGTATTGCTACACTTTTTTGAGGGTTCACTTGGATTCTCCATAAGCGAAACCATGCATGTAGAAAGTGACTGGACGTCAAAACTAACGATTGTTTCACTGTCGGCAAGACGTAGGTCTATTAACTCACTGACAAAATTGTGTGAATCCTTTGTATGTGCTCTTATATGTCCTCTTAGTGGTTAAAGTATTTGTGCTAAGTGTGGAGCCAATTTATATGTTGGTGAATAAATTTGGCTCACTTTGGGACGTAGTGAAGCGTTCGGTTTGTGTAATTTGGGTAACCCATACAACTTTATTGGTTTGGTACATGTTGTTATTATCGAATTTCAATAGAGAAGATGGCTGGGTACTACAATAAACTGCAGCTGCTTGGGATCCCATGATTAATAAAATTATATCCAAACCCCAGCATACCACCGTAAAACTTCAAGACACGTCCCCACAATCCCAGTTAGGTTGCAGACACGTTGGATATTGAATATCTCCCTGCCTTCCGAAGACAGGTCTAACATTCGCTTTTGTCGGTTTGTCGGTTTATTCTATGCACTTTCCAGACAGGGAGATTTTGGATCTTGAGACCGTCTAGTATCTAGTTCTATGTAGATCGGACCAAAAATTAATATTTAAAAGTTGAAGGTATCCTTCGTTAACGTCGTAAGGGACTGAGGTATTTGATGTCAGTTAGAGTCCTTTACCAAAGAAAAAAAATTTAATTAATATCAGACTTCTAATGATTGCTTTGAGAATTTTAAGGATTTTTTTGGGAGGACGATACTTAAAAGGTAAATTAGAAATGTTGCAGACAATTTACGCTTGTAGAAAAAATATTTTATTTTTATATCAATTTGCTTGTCTATTCAGTGCTCTATACGAAAATGCACACAAGTGAACTCTAAAACTATTTATTTTGTGGCAACACTACAGCAATGGGAGCTGTTTAGATTAATAGATTTTTTAGCTTCGGACAGAACTGTTTTTATATTATCTGTCATTTTGCTACAAGCGCATGTGTATGAAAGAAGCAGTGAATACGTTCTGTTTTATCCTGCTATTTTTGGAAAATTCGTACAGGACCAATAATATGTATTGGGCTAAGTTCAATAGGTCTCTCGAACTGTCAAGCTGAATTGTAAAAATTTGTCATTTTTACTTTGTTAATGATCAAAGGCAGCTGGTTCAAGTATCAAAAGAATGGAGTTTTGGCGGGAACTTCACAACTGAGAGAATACTGCTTTTTTATTTCTTTTTAAATAATGGTCTCAAGAGGGTTTTGATACACAAAAGTGGTGTAATTTCGTGTATTAAATGTCTGTGCATGTAAACTAGTTGTGGAAACTATGAAACAGGTACTCTAGTGGTCATGTGAACATCAAGAAAATGTTTCTGCTGAGGTGTCTTGAGTTACTAACGTCACTGACAGTCTGCTCGCTCGAACAGTTGTTTGAATCTCCCAAAAGCCTCAGTTAATGTGAATAAGTTTGAAAACAAAATATTATAAAGGATATTGTATTTATTGACACTTACAAAAGTATAACAGTATGAGTCTTTACTAAAGAAAAACAGATTGATAACAATCATACTTCTAATAATTCAAAGCAATTAGAATTAGAAGAATAAATGTGAGGATTTTTTTTTGGGTGGTCAATACTTAAAATGTTGATTAGAAATGATGCAGACAATTCATGCTTATAGAAAAACTTATATGAATTCGAAAACGGTTGATTTATATGTGGCAACAATTTCGGCAAAGGGAACTTGTTATTTAATAGTTTTTTCAGATACGAACCAACCAGTTTTTATACTATCAGACATTTGTTTCTGTAGAATTCGTACAGGATTAATAATATATATAGGGCTAAGTTCAATACGTCACTCGACAAGTAAAGCTGAATTGTAAAAAAATGTATATGTTTACTTTGTTGCGGATATTCATAATAATTGTTAAACTTCGGTATTGTGTTGTTTTAAAGTTGTGTAGATCTTAATTTTATCTGGCCTTTCACTTGATGCGACAATCTTAAAACGCTTTGAATTGCGAAATAATGGTATCTTAATTTTGGATAAAAGAGTGTTTTAAAATTTTACGCACTATAAGTTCGGATGGCTCGTTTTGTAAAGATGAAGTTTCAAGAATAGTGTTTGTTAGACATGGAGGGGTCAGTTCGAGGGTTAAGAAAATATTGAGAAACGATGACGTAGGTAAGTTATGATAGTGACTGCTTGGTCTTACAGCTACAATCATATAAATAGAAACAAGTGAATTTCAAACCCTATTTGTTGTCTTAACGGGTGAAATTGTTTCTAAATTTTATCGGTTCAATAATTTTATACCGAACTAGTGTTCGTATAAAAGGTATATGTTGATCGAAATTTAAAAACCTTAATATGTATTTTGTGATAACTAATGAAATAACTTTGTTTAATGAACAAGTCGCAAGATTAAAATGGAAACTGAAAAAATCCGACTGCTTAAAAAAGTTTACTATACAGAGAAAAGTTTTAGATATAGTCACAGTACCACTCTCAATAAATAAAATTAACCGTTATGTTTAAATTATCATGGAAAATTCATACGTAAAAATCCACGATTTCACGATTTCCACTTACCGATTTATTTCAATTTAGTTGGTTTTAAAGCTTGTGGCGTCTATTTGAAATACCATCTGGAGAGTCAATCAATTTTTGTTGGATAAAATGACTTTAGCTATTTATAGCTCAGTATTCATACTCAAAACTGCGGGCTTTCGCTCGAGATAAAATTGATATACTTATTACAATCCCTATAATTATTTATAATTATGAAACAAACCTTCTGTTTTTGCAAGTCTCCCTGATACTGCAGTTCGGGCGAAGCTTTATATTGTTGTGAGCTTGTATATTAGTATGACATGATAGATCTTACGCAAGCTTTGTACTGGTGGAGCTTGTGTTTTGGGGACAGTTTGAGCCTGTTGTTAGCAAGCGGGTTGAGGCGACTAGTGACGAATTGAGTACGATTTCGGACGGTACGAATGTGTTTCGCGAATGTCACGGCGTGGTTGAATGTGTCCCCAAAGTATTTGGCGGTTGTTCGCCACGGGATCTGGCGGACGAATAGGGTGATCGTGTCTAGAGAGTTCTTCGGATTTAAGTTGCGACGATTGAGAGAGGGTTTCCTTTGAAAGTGTATTGCTACACTTTTTTGAGGGTTCACTTGGATTCTCCGTAAGCGAAACCATGCATGTAGAAAGTGACTGGACGTCAAAACTAACGATTGTTTCACTGTCGGCAAGACGTAGGTCTATTAACTCACTGACGAAATTGTGTGAATCCTTTGTATGTGCTCTTATATGTCCTCTTAGTGGTGACAGTATTTGTGCTAAGTGTGGAGCCAATTTATATGTTTGTGAATAAATTTGGCTCACTTTGGGACGTAGTGAAGCGTTCGGTTCGTGTAATTTGGGTAACCCATACAACTTTATTGGTTTGGTACATGTTGTTATTATCGAATTTCAATAGAGAAGATGGCTGGGTACTACAATGAACTGCAGCTGCTTGGGATCCCATAATTAATAAAATTATATCCAAACCCCAGCATACCACCGTAAAACTTCAAGACACTTCCCCACAATCCCAGTTAGGTTGCAGACACGTTGGATATTGAATATCTCCCTGCCTTCCGGAGACAGGTCTAACATTCGCTTTTGTCGGTTTATCGGTTTATTCTAAGCACTTCCCAGACAGGGGGATTTTGGATCTTGAGACCGTCTAGTATCTAGTTCTATGTAGATCGGACCAAAAATTAATATTTAAAAGTTGAAGGTATCCTTCGTTAACGTCGTAAGGGACTGAGGTATTTGATGTCAGTTAGAGTCCTTTACCAAAGAAAAAAAATTTAATTAATATCAGACTTCTAATGATTGCTTTGAGAATTTTAAGAATTTTTTTGGGAGGATGATACTTAAAAGGTTAATTAGAAATGTTGCAGACAATTTACGCTCGTAGAAAAAATATTTTATTTTTATATCAATTTGCTTGTCTATTCAGTGCTCTATACGAAAATGCACACAAGTGAACTCTAAAACTATTTATTTTGTGGCAACACTACAGCAATGGGAGCTGTTTAGATTAATAGATTTTTTAGCTTCGGACAGAACTGTTTTTATATTATCTGTCATTTTGCTACAAGCGCATGTGTATGAAAGAAGCAGTGAATACGTTCTGTTTTATCCTGCTATTTTTGGAAAATTCGTACAGGACCAATAATATGTATTGGGCTAAGTTCAATAGGTCTCTCGAACTGTCAAGCTGAATTGTAAAAATTTGTTATTTTTACTTTGTTAATGATCAAAGGCAGCTGGTTCAAGTATCAAAAGAATGGAGTTTTGGCGGGAACTTCACAACTGAGAGAATACTGCTTTTTTATTTCTTTTTAAATAATGGTCTCAAGAGGGTTTTGATACACAAAAGTGGTGTAATTTCGTGTATTAAATGTCTGTGCATGTAAACTAGTTGTGGAAACTATGAAACAGGTACTCTAGTGGTCATGTGAACATCAAGAAAATGTTTCTGGTGAGGTGTCTTGAGTTACTAACGTCACTGACAGTCTGCTCGCTCGAACAGTTGTTTGAATCTCCCAAAAGCCTCAGTTAATGTGAATAAGTTTGAAAACAAAATATTATAAAGGATATTGTATTTATTGACACTTACAAAAGTATAACAGTATGAGTCTTTACTAAAGAAAAACAGATTGATAACAATCATACTTCTAATAATTCAAAGCAATTAGAATTAGAAGAATAAATGTGAGGATTTTTTTTTGGGTAGTCAATACTTAAAATGTTGATTAGAAATGATGCAGACAATTCATGCTTATAGAAAAACTTATATGAATTCGAAAACGGTTGATTTATATGTGGCAACAATTTCGGCAAAGGGAACTTGTTATTTAATAGTTTTTTCAGATACGAACCAACCAGTTTTTATACTATCAGACATTTGTTTCTGTAGAATTCGTACAGGATTAATAATATATATAGGGCTAAGTTACGGCTACAATCATATAAATAGAAACAAGTGAATTTCAAAACCTATTTGTTGTCTTAACGAGTGAAATTGTTTCTAAATTTTATCGGTTCAATAATTTTATACCGAACTAGTGTTCGTATAAAAGGTATATGTTGATCGAAATTTAAAAACCTTAATATGTATTTTGTGATAACTAATGAAATAACTTTGCTTAATGAACAAGTCGCAAGATTAAAATGGAAACTGAAAAAATCCGACTGCTTAAAAAATTTACTATACAGAGAAAAGTTTTAGATATAGTCACAGTACCACTCTCAATAAATAAAATTAACCGTTATGTTTAAATTATCATGGAAAATTCATACGTAAAAATCCACGATTTCACGATTTCCACTTACCGATTTATTTCAATTTAGTTGGTTTTAAAGCTTGTGGCGTCTATTTGAAATACCATCTGGAGAGTCAATCAATTTTTGTTGGATAAAATGACTTTAGCTATTTATAGCTCAGTATTCATACTCAAAACTGCGGGCTTTCGCTCGAGATAAAATTGATATACTTATTACAATCCCTATAATTATTTATAATTATGAAACAAACCTTCTGTTTTTGCAAGTCTCCCTGATACTGCAGTTCGGGCGAAGCTTTATATTGTTGTGAGCTTGTATATTAGTATGACATGATAGATCTTACGCAAGCTTTGTACTGGTGGAGCTTGTGTTTTGGGGACAGTTTGAGCCTGTTGTTAGCAAGCGGGTTGAGGCGACTAGTGACGAATTGAGTACGATTTCGGACGGTACGAATGTGTTTCGCGAATGTCACGGCGTGGTTGAATGTGTCCCCAAAGTATTTGGCGGTTGTTCGCCACGGGATCTGGCGGACGAATAGGGTGATCGTGTCTAGAGAGTTCTTCGGATTTAAGTTGCGACGATTGAGAGAGGGTTTCCTTTGAAAGTGTATTGCTACACTTTTTTGAGGGTTCACTTGGATTCTCCATAAGCGAAACCATGCATGTAGAAAGTGACTGGACGTCAAAACTAACGATTGTTTCACTGTCGGCAAGACGTAGGTCTATTAACTCACTGACGAAATTGTGTGAATCCTTTGTATGTGCTCTTATATGTCCTCTTAGTGGTGACAGTATTTGTGCTAAGTGTGGAGCCAATTTATATGTTTGTGAATAAATTTGGCTCACTTTGGGACGTAGTGAAGCGTTCGGTTCGTGTAATTTGGGTAACCCATACAACTTTATTGGTTTGGTACATGTTGTTATTATCGAATTTCAATAGAGAAGATGGCTGGGTACTACAATGAACTGCAGCTGCTTGGGATCCCATAATTAATAAAATTATATCCAAACCCCAGCATACCACCGTAAAACTTCAAGACACTTCCCCACAATCCCAGTTAGGTTGCAGACACGTTGGATATTGAATATCTCCCTGCCTTCCGGAGACAGGTCTAACATTCGCTTTTGTCGGTTTATCGGTTTATTCTAAGCACTTCCCAGACAGGGGGATTTTGGATCTTGAGACCGTCTAGTATCTAGTTCTATGTAGATCGGACCAAAAATTAATATTTAAAAGTTGAAGGTATCCTTCGTTAACGTCGTAAGGGACTGAGGTATTTGATGTCAGTTAGAGTCCTTTACCAAAGAAAAAAAATTTAATTAATATCAGACTTCTAATGATTGCTTTGAGAATTTTAAGAATTTTTTTGGGAGGATGATACTTAAAAGGTTAATTAGAAATGTTGCAGACAATTTACGCTCGTAGAAAAAATATTTTATTTTTATATCAATTTGCTTGTCTATTCAGTGCTCTATACGAAAATGCACACAAGTGAACTCTAAAACTATTTATTTTGTGGCAACACTACAGCAATGGGAGCTGTTTAGATTAATAGATTTTTTAGCTTCGGACAGAACTGTTTTTATATTATCTGTCATTTTGCTACAAGCGCATGTGTATGAAAGAAGCAGTGAATACGTTCTGTTTTATCCTGCTATTTTTGGAAAATTCGTACAGGACCAATAATATGTATTGGGCTAAGTTCAATAGGTCTCTCGAACTGTCAAGCTGAATTGTAAAAATTTGTTATTTTTACTTTGTTAATGATCAAAGGCAGCTGGTTCAAGTATCAAAAGAATGGAGTTTTGGCGGGAACTTCACAACTGAGAGAATACTGCTTTTTTATTTCTTTTTAAATAATGGTCTCAAGAGGGTTTTGATACACAAAAGTGGTGTAATTTCGTGTATTAACCTTTCCCTTACTGCGGCCGCCATATAACAAAAAACAGCTTTGTACCGGGCCATCTGTCGTCACCTCAGCTGGCGGCACTTGTTTTAAATATTTATGTTTCTCACGACCTTTCATTTGTGTTTAAAGAGGTTTTAGTTACAGTTATTTAAAGCCGATAAGATTTTCGATAAGTAGAAACAATAACCATAACATTTAAATGTTTATGTTATTATGTACAGCTCTTTTGTTTCTAACGGATCTTTATAAAGTGTACTTACTGACAATAAATTTTGTTTTATGAATGAAATATCGTAAGTTTTTATTTTACTTTTATGTCCTTACAATCAATAAAACATATTCTTCCTAAATGAATCAAAATTATGCATGTAATAATTATAATAATTCTACTTTTTCACTTGCAAACATTTGCAAAAAAATTCGACAATAGACAGTTTGCGCGCGCTTTGTAACATCATTTTCAAAACCTTTTTGTGTATATATTATAGTGTCTTCCTTTATTTTTCTTATACAATCATATAGATATAACATTTAGCAATTCCTAGTAAAAGTATTTACTATGGTATTCGAATAAGAAATATACTATTATTATCTTATTAGAAATCTTGATCGTTATGAATTGTTCGCGTAGAGGTTTTTTGTTTCTACTTTTTTAATCAATTGAAACATAAAAAGTTACTGTTGTTGTAACTTAGATCATTCAAAAACATTACGTAGTAAAGATAAATAACATTACTTACAGTTTTTTTGAAAGAAAATCCAACTAAAATCACAATCACAAAACTTCAACGACTACGCAACCCACCGTACCGGCATGCAAAAGCGAATGGCTGTTATATTTGATGATGTCTATGTAACCGAGTGAATATAATGCTACAGAATATTCTTTAGTTCGTTCAGAATCGAATGAAATAGTGTTCAATCGAAAATATACTGTATTTTTATATCAATTAATGACGAAAATAGCAGCACGTAATGCGGACATGTATACATGTCCTCGGTACTTAGCGGTCACAAAACTTGGACCTGTCAACATGTCCTCGGTACCTTAGGGGAATGTCTGTGCATGTAAACTAGTTGTGGAAACTATGAAACAGGTACTCTAGTGGTCATGTGAACATCAAGAAAATGTTTCTGGTGAGGTGTCTTGAGTTACTAACGTCACTGACAGTCTGCTCGCTCGAACAGTTGTTTGAATCTCCCAAAAGCCTCAGTTAATGTGAATAAGTTTGAAAACAAAATATTATAAAGGATATTGTATTTATTGACACTTACAAAAGTATAACAGTATGAGTCTTTACTAAAGAAAAACAGATTGATAACAATCATACTTCTAATAATTCAAAGCAATTAGAATTAGAAGAATAAATGTGAGGATTTTTTTTTGGGTAGTCAATACTTAAAATGTTGATTAGAAATGATGCAGACAATTCATGCTTATAGAAAAACTTATATGAATTCGAAAACGGTTGATTTATATGTGGCAACAATTTCGGCAAAGGGAACTTGTTATTTAATAGTTTTTTCAGATACGAACCAACCAGTTTTTGTACTATCAGACATTTGTTTCTGTAGAATTCGTACAGGATTAATAATATATATAGGGCTAAGTTACGGCTACAATCATATAAATAGAAACAAGTGAATTTCAAAACCTATTTGTTGTCTTAACGAGTGAAATTGTTTCTAAATTTTATCGGTTCAATAATTTTATACCGAACTAGTGTTCGTATAAAAGGTATATGTTGATCGAAATTTAAAAACCTTAATATGTATTTTGTGATAACTAATGAAATAACTTTGCTTAATGAACAAGTCGCAAGATTAAAATGGAGACTGAAAAAATCCGACTGCTTAAAAAAGTTTACTATACAGAGAAAAGTTTTAGATATAGTCACAATACCACTCTCCATAAATAAAATTAACCGTTATGTTTAAACTATCATGGAAAATTCATCCGTAAAAATCCACGATTTCACGATTTCCACTTACCGATTTATTTCAATTTAGTTGGTTTTAAAGCTTGTGGCGTCTATTTGAAATACCATCTGGAGAGTCAATCAATTTTTGTTGGATAAAATGACTTTAGCTATATATAGCTCAGTATTCATACTCAAAACTGCGGGCTTTCGCTCGAGATAAAATTGATATACTTATTACAATCCCTATAATTATTTATAATTATGAAACAAACCTTCTGTTTTTGCAAGTCTCCCTGATACTGCAGTTCGGGCGAAGCTTTATATTGTTGTGAGCTTGTATATAAGTATGACATGATAGATCTTACGCAAGCTTTATACTGGTGGAGCTTGTGTTTTGGGGACAGTTTGAGCTTGTTGTTAACAAGCGGGTTGAGGCGACTAGTGACGAATTGGGTACGATTTCGGACGGTACGAATGTGTTTCGCGAAGGTCACGGTGTGGTTCAATGTGTCCCCAAAGTATTTGGCGGTTGTTCGCCACGGGATCTGGCGGACGAATAGGGTGATCGTGTCTAGAGAGTTCTTCGGATTTAAGTTGCGACGATTGAGAGAGGGTTTCCTTTGAAAGTGTATTGCTACACTTTTTTGAGGGTTCACTTGAATTCTCCATAAGCGAAACCATGCATGTAGAAAGTGACTGGACGTCAAAACTAACGATTGTTTCACTGTCGGCAAGACGTAGGTCTATTAACTCACTGACAAAATTGTGTGAATCCTTTGTATGTGCCCTTATATGTCCTCTCAGTGGTGACAGTATTTGTGCTAAGTGTGGAGCCAATTTATATGTTGGTGAATAAATTTGGCTCACTTTGGGACTTAGTGAAGCGTTCGGTTTGTGTAATTTGGGTAACCCATACAACTTTATTGGTTTGGTACATGTTGTTATTATCGAATTTCAATAGAGAAGATGGCTGGGTACTACAATAAACTGCAGCTGCTTGGGATCCCATGATTAATAAAATTATATCCAAACCCCAGCATACCACCGTAAAACTTCAAGACACGTCCCCACAATCCCAGTTACGTTGCAGACACGTTGGATATTGAATATCTCCCTGCCTTCCGAAGACAGGTCTAACATTCGCTTTTGTCGGTCTGTCGGTTTATTCTATGCACTTTCCAGACAGGGAGATTTTGGATCTTGAGACCGTCTAGTATCTAGTTCTATGTAGATCGGACCAAAAATTAATATTTAAAAGTTGAAGGTATCCTTCGTTAACGTCGTAAGGGACTGAGGTATTTGATGTCAGTTAGAGTCCTTTACCAAAGAAAAAAAATTTAATTAATATCAGACTTCTAATGATTGCTTTGAGAATTTTAAGGATTTTTTTGGGAGGACGATACTTAAAAGGTATATTAGAAATGTTGCAGACAATTTACGCTTGTAGAAAAAATATTTTATTTTTATATCAATTTGCTTGTCTATTCAGTGCTCTATACGAAAATGCACACAAGTGAACTCTAAAACTATTTATTTTGTGGCAACACTACAGCAATGGGAGCTGTTTAGATTAATAGATTTTTTAGCTTCGGACAGAACTGTTTTTATATTATCTGTCATTTTGCTACAAGCGCATGTGTATGAAAGAAGCAGTGAATACGTTCTGTTTTATCCTGCTATTTTTGGAAAATTCGTACAGGACCAATAATATGTATTGGGCTAAGTTCAATAGGTCTCTCGAACTGTCAAGCTGAATTGTAAAAAATTGTTATTTTTACTTTGTTAATGATCAAAGGCAGCTGGTTCAAGTATCAAAAGACTGGAGTTTTGGCGGGAACTTCACAACTGAGAGAATACTGCTTTTTTATTTCTTTTTAAATAATGGTCTCAAGAGGGTTTTGATACACAAAAGTGGTGTAATTTCGTGTATTAAATGTCTGTGCATGTAAACTAGTTGTGGAAACTATGAAACAGGTACTCTAGTGGTCATGTGAACATCAAGAAAATGTTTCTGCTGAGGTGTCTTGAGTTACTAACGTCACTGACAGTCTGCTCGCTCGAACAGTTGTTTGAATCTCCCAAAAGCCTCAGTTAATGTGAATAAGTTTGAAAACAAAATATTATAAAGGATATTGTATTTATTGACACTTACAAAAGTATAACAGTATGAGTCTTTACTAAAGAAAAACAGATTGATAACAATCATACTTCTAATAATTCAAAGCAATTAGAATTAGAAGAATAAATGTGAGGATTTTTTTTGGGGTGGTCAATACTTAAAATGTTGATTAGAAATGATGCAGACAATTCATGCTTATAGAAAAACTTATATGAATTCGAAAACGGTTGATTTATATGTGGCAACAATTTCGGCAAATGGAACTTGTTATTTAATAGTTTTTTCAGATACGAACCAACCAGTTTTTATACTATCAGACATTTGTTTCTGTAGAATTCGTACAGGATTTATAATATATATATATATATATATATATATATATATATATATATATATATATATATATATATATATATATATATATAGGGCTAAGTTCAATACGTCACTCGACAAGTAAAGCTGAATTGTAAAAAAATGTATATGTTTACTTTGTTGCGGATATTCATAATAATTGTTAAACTTCGGTATTGTGTTGTTTTAAAGTTGTGTAGATCTTAATTTTATCTGGCCTTTCACTTGATGCGACAATCTTAAAACGCTTTGAATTGCGAAATAATGGTATCTTAATTTTGGATAAAAGAGTGTTTTAAAATTTTACGCACTATAAATTCGGATGGCTCGTTTTGTAAAGATGAAGTTTCAAGAATAGTGTTTGTTAGACATGGAGGGGTCAGTTCGAGGGTTAAGAAAATGTTGAGAAACGATGACGTAGGTAAGTTATGATAGTGACTGCTTGGTCTTACAGCTACAATCATACAAATAGAAACAAGTGAATTTCAAACCCTATTTGTTGTCTTAACGGGTGAAATTGTTTCTAAATTTTATCGGTTCAATAATTTTATACCGAACTAGTGTTCGTATAAAAGGTATATGTTGATCGAAATTTAAAAACCTTAATATGTATTTTGTGATAACTAATGAAATAACTTTGTTTAATGAACAAGTCGCAAGATTAAAATGGAAACTGAAAAAATCCGACTGCTTAAAAAAGTTTACTATACAGAGAAAAGTTTTAGATATAGTCACAGTACCACTCTCAATAAATAAAATTAACCGTTATGTTTAAATTATCATGGAAAATTCATACGTAAAAATCCACGATTTCACGATTTCTACTTACCGATTTATTTCAATTTAGTTGGTTTTAAAGCTTGTGGCGTCTATTTGAAATACCATCTGGAGAGTCAATCAATTTTTGTTGGATGAAATGACTTTAGCTATTTATAGCTCAGTATTCATACTCAAAACTGCGGGCTTTCGCTCGAGATAAAATTGATATACTTATTACAATCCCTATAATTATTTATAATTATGAAACAAACCTTCTGTTTTTGCAAGTCTCCCTGATACTGCAGTTCGGGCGAAGCTTTATATTGTTGTGAGCTTGTATATTAGTATGACATGATAGATCTTACGCAAGCTTTGTACTGGTGGAGCTTGTGTTTTGGGGACAGTTTGAGCCTGTTGTTAACAAGCGGGTTGAGGCGACTAGTGACGAATTGAGTACGATTTCGGACGGTACGAATGTGTTTCGCGAATGTCACGGCGTGGTTGAATGTGTCCCCAAAGTATTTGGCGGTTGTTCGCCACGGGATCTGGCGGACGAATAGGGTGATCGTGTCTAGAGAGTTCTTCGGATTTAAGTTGCGACGATTGAGAGAGGGTTTCCTTTGAAAGTGTATTGCTACACTTTTTTGAGGGTTCACTTGGATTCTCCATAAGCGAAACCATGCATGTAGAAAGTGACTGGACGTCAAAACTAACGATTGTTTCACTGTCGGCAAGACGTAGGTCTATTAACTCACTGACAAAATTGTGTGAATCCTTTGTATGTGCTCTTATATGTCCTCTTAGTGGTGACAGTATTTGTGCTAAGTGTGGAGCCAATTTATGTGTTGGTGAATAAATTTGGCTCACTTTGGGACGTAGTGAAGCATTCGGTTCGTGTAATTTGGGTAACCCATACAACTTTATTGGTTTGGTACATGTTGTTATTATCGAATTTCAATAGAGAAGATGGCTGGGTACTACAATGAACTGCAGCTGCTTGCTTGATCCCATAATTAATAAAATTATATCCAAACCCCAGCATACCACCGTAAAACTTCAAGACACTTCCCCACAATCCCAGTTAGGTTGCAGACACGTTGGATATTGAATATCTCCCTGCCTTCCGGAGACAGGTCTAACATTCGCTTTTGTCGGTTTGTCGGTTTATTCTAAGCACTTCCCAGACAGGGGGATTTTGGATCTTGAGACCGTCTAGTATCTAGTTCTATGTAGATCGGACCAAAAATTAATATTTAAAAGTTGAAGGTATCCTTCGTTAACGTCGTAAGGGACTGAGGTATTTGATGTCAGTTAGAGTCCTTTACCAAAAAAAAAAAATTTAATTAATATCAGACTTCTAATGATTGCTTTGAGAATTTTAAGAATTTTTTTGGGAGGACGATACTTAAAAGGTTAATTAGAAATGTTGCAGACAATTTACGCTCGTAGAAAAAATATTTTATTTTTATATCAATTTGCTTGTCTATTCAGTGCTCTATACGAAAATGCACACAAGTGAACTCTAAAACTATTTATTTTGTGGCAACACTACAGCAATGGGAGCTGTTTAGATTAATAGATTTTTTAGCTTCGGACAGATTTGTTTTTATATTATCTGTCATTTTGCTACAAGCGCATGTGTATGAAAGAAGCAGTGAATACGTTCTGTTTTATCCTGCTATTTTTGGAAAATTCGTACAGGACCAATAATATGTATTGGGCTAAGTTCAATAGGTCTCTCGAACTGTCAAGCTGAATTGTAAAAATTTGTTATTTTTACTTTGTTAATAATCAAAGGCAGCTGGTTCAAGTATCAAAACATATAACAGTATGAGTCTTTACTAAAGGAAAACAGATTGATAACAATCATACTCCTAATAATTCAAAGCAATTAGAATCAGAAGGTGGTGAATGTGAGGATATTTTTGGGTGGTCAATACTTAAAATGTTGATTAGAAATGATGCAGACAATTCATGCTTATAGAAAAACTTATATGAATTCGAAAAGGGTTGATTTATATGTGGCAACAATTTCAGCAAAGGGAACTTGTTATTTAATAGTTTTTTCAGATACGAACCAACCAGTTTTTATACTATCAGACATTTGTTTCTGTAGAATTCGTACAGGATTAATAATATATATAGGGCTAAGTTCAATACGTCACTCGACAAGTAAAGCTGAATTGTAAAAAAATGTATATGTTTACTTTGTTGCGGATATTCATAATAATTGTTAAACTTCGGTATTGTGTTGTTTTAAAGTTGTGTAGATCTTAATTTTATCTGGCCTTTCACTTGATGCGACAATCCTAAAACGCTTTGAATTGCGAAATAATGGTATCTTAATTTTGGATAAAAGAGTGTTTTAAAATTTTACGCACTATAAGTACGGATGGCTCGTTTTGTAAAGATGAAGTTTCAAGAATAGTAATTGTTAGACATGGAGGGGTCAGTTCGAGGGTTAAGAAAATGTTGAGAAACGATGACGTAGGTAAGTTATGATAGTGACTGCTTGGACTTACAGCTACAATCATATAAATAGAAACAAGTGAATTTCAAACCCTATTTGTTGTCTTAACGGGTGAAATTGTTTCTAAATTTTATCGGTTCAATAATTTTATACCGAACTAGTGTTCGTATAAAAGGTATATGTTGATCGAAATTTAAAAACCTTAATATGTATTTTGTGATAACTAATGAAATAACTTTGTTTAATGAACAAGTCGCAAGATTAAAATGGAAACTGAAAAAATCCGACTGCTTAAAAAAGTTTACTATACAGAGAAAAGTTTTAGATATAGTCACAATACCACTCTCAATAAATAAAATTAACCGTTATGTTTAAATTATCATGGAAAATTCATCCGTAAAAATCCACGATTTCACGATTTCCACTTACCGATTTATTTCAATTTAGTTGGTTTTAAAGCTTGTGGCGTCTATTTGAAATACCATCTGGAGAGTCAATCAATTTTTGTTGGTTAAAATGACTTTAGCTATATATAGCTCAGTATTCGTACTCAAAACTGCGGGCTTTCGCTCGAGATAAAATTGATATACTTATTACAATCCCTATAATTATTTATAATTATTAAACAAACCTTCTGTTTTTGCAAGTCTCCCTGATACTGCAGTTCGGGCGAAGCTTTATATTGTTGTGAGCTTGTATATAAGTATGACATGATAGATCTTACGCAAGCTTTGTACTGGTGGAGCTTGTGTTTAGGGGACAGTTTGAGCTTGTTGTTAACAAGCGGGTTGAGGCGACTAGTGACGAATTGGGTACGATTTCGGACGGTACGAATGTGTTTCGCGAAGGTCACGGCGTGGTTGAATGTGTCCCCAAAGGATTTGGCGGTTGTTCGCCACGGGACCTGGCGGACGAATAGGGTGATCGTGTCTAGAGAGTTCTTCGGATTTAAGTTGCGACGATTGAGAGAGGGTTTCCTTTGAAAGTGTATTGCTACACTTTTTTGAGGGTTCACTTGGATTCTCCATAAGCGAAACCATGCATGTAGAAAGTGACTGGACGTCAAAACTAACGATTGTTTCACTGTCGGCAAGACGTAGGTCTATTAACTCACTGACAAAATTGTGTGAATCCTTTGTATATGCCCTTATATGTCCTCTCAGTGGTGACAGTATTTGTGCTAAGTGTGGAGCCAATTTATATGTTGGTGAATAAATTTGGTTCACTTTGGGACGTAGTGAAGCGTTCGGTTTGTGTAATTTGGGTAACCCATACAACTTTATTGGTTTGGTACATGTTGTTATTATCGAATTTCAATAGAGAAGATGGCTGGGTACTACAATGCACTGCAGCTGCTTGGGATCCCATAATTAATAAAATTATATCCAAACCCCAGCATACCACCGTAAAACTTCAAGACACGTCCCCACAATCCCAGTTAGGTTGCAGACACGTTGGATATTGAATATCTCCCTGCCTTCCGGAGACAGGTCTAATATTCGCTTTTGTCGGTCTGTCGGTTTATTCTATGCACTTCCCAGACAGGGAGATTTTGGATCTTGAGACCGTCTAGTATCTAGTTCTATGTAGATCGGACCAAAAATTAATATTTAAAAGTTGAAGGTATCCTTCGTTAACGTCGTAAGGGACTGAGGTATTTGATGTCAGTTAGAGTCCTTTACCAAAGAAAAAAATTTTTATTAATATCAGACTTCTAATGATTGCTTTGAGAATTTTAAGAATTTTTTTGGGAGGACGATACTTAAAAGGTTAATTAGAAATGTTGCAGACAATTTACGCTTGTAGAAAAATATTTTATTTTTATATCAATTTGCTTGTCTATTCAGTGCTCTATACGAAAATGCACACAAGTGAACTCTAAAACTATTTATTTTGTGGCAACACTACAGCAATGGGAGCTGTTTAATTAATAGATCTTTTAGCTTCGGACAGAACTGTTTTTATATTATCTGTAATTTTTTTACAAGCGCATGTGTATGAAAGAAGCAGTGAATACGTTCTGTTTTATCCTGCTATTTTTGGAAAATTCGTACAGGACCAATAATATGTATTGGGCTAAGTTCAATAGGTCTCTCGAACTGTCAAGCTGAATTGTAAAAATTTGTTATTTTTACTTTGTTAATGATCAAAGGCAGCTGGTTCAAGTATCAAAAGAATGGAGTTTTGGCGGGAACTTCACCACTGAGAGAATACTGCTTTTTTATTTCTTTTTAAATAATGGTCTCAAGAGGGTTTTGATACACAAAAGTGGTGTAATTTCATGTATTAAATGTCTGTGCATGTAAACTAGTTGTGGAAACTATGAAACAGGTACTCTAGTGGTCATGTGAACATCAAGAAAATGTTTCTGCTGAGGTGTCTTGAGTTACTAACGTCACTGACAGTCTGCTCGCTCGAACAGTTGTTTGAATCTCCCAAAAGCCTCAGTTAATGTGAATAAGTTTGAAAACAAAATATTATAAAGGATATTGTATTTATTGACACTTATAAAAGTATAACAGTATGAGACTTTACTAAAGAAAAACAGATTGATAACAATCATACTTCTAATAATTCAAAGCAATTAGAATTAGAAGAATAAATGTGAGGATTCTTTTTGGGTGGTCAATACTTAAAATGTTGATTAGAAATGATGCAGACAATTCATGCTTTAGAAAAACTTATATGAATTCGAAAACGGTTGATTTATATGTGGCAACAATTTCGGCAAAGGGAACTTGTTATTTAATAGTTTTTTCAGATACGAACCAACCAGTTTTTATACTATCAGACATTTGTTTCTGTAGAATTCGTACAGGATTAATAATATATATATATATATATATATATATAGGGCTAAGTTCAATACGTCACTCGACAAGTAAAGCTGAATTGTAAAAAAATGTATATGTTTACTTTGTTGCGGATATTCATAATAATTGTTAAACTTCGGTATTGTGTTGTTTTAAAGTTGTGTAGATCTTAATTTTATCTGGCCTTTCACTTGATGCGACAATCTTAAAACGCTTTGAATTGCGAAATAGTGGTATCTTTATTTTGTGTTATAAGTTCGGATGGCTCGTTTTGTAAAGATGAAGTTTCAAGAATAGTGTTTGTTAGACATGGAGGGGTCAGTTCGAGGGTTAAGAAAATGTTGAGAAACGATGACGTAGGTAAGTTATGATAGTGATTGCTTGGTCTTACGGCTACAATCATATAAATAGAAACAAGTGAATTTCAAACCCTATTTGTTGTCTTAACGAGTGAAATTGTTTCTAAATTTTATCGGTTCAATAATTTTATACCGAACTAGTGTTCGTATAAAAGGTATATGTTGATCGAAATTTAAAAACCTTAATATGTATTTTGTGATAACTAATGAAATAACTTTGTTTAACGAACAAGTCGCAAGATTAAAATGGAAACTGAAAAAATCCGACTGCTTAAAAAAGTTTACTATACAGAGAAAAGTTTTAGATATAGTCGCAATACCACTCTCAATAAATAAAATTAACCGTTATGTTTAAATTATCATGGAAAATTCATCCGTAAAAATCCACGATTTCACTATTTCCACTTACCGATTTATTTCAATTTAGTTGGTTTACGCCACAAGCTTTAATGTGGCGTCTATTTGAAATACCATCTGGAGAGTCAATCAACTTTTGTTGGATAAAATGACTTTAGCTATATATAGCTCAGTATTCATACTCAAAACTGCGGGCTTTCGCTCGAGATAAAATTGATATACTTATTACAATCCCTGTAATTATTTATAATTATGAAACAAACCTTCTGTTTTTGCAAGTCTCCCTGATACTGCAGTTCGGGCGAAGCTTTATATTGTTGTGAGCTTGTATATAAGTATGACATGATAGATCTTACGCAAGCTTTGTACTGGTGGAGCTTGTGTTTTGGGGACAGTTTGCGCTTGTTACGGTACCGGATACCGGTCTGTACCTGCGCTCATTGAAGGGAACCTGGTGCAGACATTCATCGACGGCATCCGTGACCTGGAAGTCAGAGCTGCTGTGAGGCTCGGGCACCACGAGACGCTTAAGGACGCCTTGGCCCATGCACTGGAAGTGGAAGTAGGCGGCAGGATCATCGTTCCCATCGCGTCAGAGAGGTTGCAGCAGCTACAGTTCGCGACCGCAACAAAGGATACAGCCCTAGGTGCTATGGCTGTGGGGATAGGGGCCATCTTCGATCCAGCTGCCCTAAGCGAACCGTGAAAAGGAGAGTTGATCGATCTCGAGAGGGTAGAGCAGCTAAAGGCACTGCCTGGCGGCGACAGGATCATCGTTCACCTCACGCTAGGGAGGTTACAGCAGTTACGGTTCGCGACCACAATAAAAGATACAGCCCTAGGTGCTATGGCTGTGGGGAAAGGGGCCATCTTCGGTCCAGCTGCCCTAAGCACACCCTAGGAAGGGAAGGTGAACGGTCTCAGAAAGGAAGTGCAGCTAACAGCACCGCCCAGCAGCAGCAGGAATACGACTTTCCTATCAGACACTGCAGCGGGAAATCTCACGGCAACGCAGATGCATTGTCAAGAAGACCTTTTCCTGAAGATTGCAACCATTGTGGTAGGCAAGAGAGTAAGGAAGTGGTATCCGTGAGGATGCTCAGGACAGACTACCTCAGCAACGGGTGGAGGTAATTAATAAAATTATATCCAAACCCCAGCATACCACCGTAAAACTTCAAGACACGTCCCCACAATCCCAGTTAGGTTGCAGACACGTTGGATATTGAATATCTCCCTGCCTTCCGAAGACAGGTCTAACATTCGCTTTTGTCGGTCTGACGGTTTATTCTATGCACTTCCCAGACAGGGAGATTTTGGATCTTGAGACCGTCTAGTATCTAGTTCTATGTAGATCGGACCAAAAATTAATATTTAAAAGTTGAAGGTATCCTTCGTTAACGTCGTAAGGGACTGAGGTATTTGATGTCGGTTAGAGTCCTTTACCAAAGAAAAAAAAATTAATTAATATCAGACTTCTAATGATTGCTTTGAGAATTTTAAGGATTTTTTTGGGAGGACGATACTTAAAAGGTTAATTAGAAATGTTGCAGACAATTTACGCTTGTAGAAAAATATTTTATTTTTATATCAATTTGCTTGTCTATTCAGTGCTCTATACGAAAATGAACACAAGTGAACTCTAAAACTATTTATTTTGTGGCAACACTATAGCAATGGGAGCTGTTTAATTAATGGATTTTTTAGCTTCGCACAGAACTGTTTTTATATTATCTGTCATTTTGCTACAAGCGCATGTGTATGAAAGAAGCAGTGAATACGTTCTGTTTTTTCCTGCTATGTTTGGAAAATTCGTACAGGACCAATAATATGTATTGGGCTAAGTTCAATAGTTCTCTCGAATTGTAAAAAATTGTTATTTTTACTTTGTTAATGATCAAAAGCAGCTGGTTCAAGTATCAAAAGAATGGAGTTTTGGCGGAAACTTCACAACTAAGAGAATACTGCTTTTTTATTTCTTTTTAAATAATAGTCTCAAGAGGGTTTTGATACACAAAAGTGGTGTAATTTCGTGTATTAAAATCTGTGCATGTAAACTAGTTGTGGAAACTATAAAACAGGTACTCTAGTGGTCATGTGAACATCAAGAAAATGTTTCTGCTGAGGTGTCTTGAGTTACTATCGTCACTGACTGTCTGCTCGCTCGAACAGTTGTTTGAATCTCCCAAAAGCCTCACATAATGTGAATAAGTTTGAAAACAAAATATTATAAAGGATATTGTATTTATTGACACTTACAAAAGTATAACAGTATGAGTCTTTACTAAAGAAAAACAGATTGATAACAATCATACTTCTAATAATTCAAAGCAATTAGAATTAGAAGAATAAATGTGAGGATTTTTTTGGGTGGTCAATACTTAAAATGTTGATTAGAAATGATGCAGACAATTCATGCTTATAGAAAAACTTATATAAATTCGAAAACGGTTGATTTATATGTGGCAACAATTTCGGCAAAGGGAACTTGTTATTTAATAGTTTTTTCAGATACGAACCAACCAGTTTTTATACTATCAGACATTTGTTTCTGTAGAATTCGTACAGGATTAATAATATATATAGGGCTAAGTTCAATACGTCACTCGACAAGTAAAGCTGAATTGTAAAAAAATGTATATGTTTACTTTGTTGCGGGTATTCATAATAATTGTTAAACTTCGGTATTGTGTTGTTTTAAAGTTGTGTAGATCTTAATTTTATCTGGCCTTTCACTTGATGCGACAATCTTAAAACGCTTTGAATTGCGAAATAATGGTATCTTAATTTTGGATAAAAGAGTGTTTTAAAATTTTACGCACTATAAGTACGGATGGCTCGTTTTGTAAAGATGAAGTTTCAAGAATAGTAATTGTTAGACATGGAGGGGTCAGTTCGAGGGTTAAGAAAATGTTGAGAAACGATGACGTAGGTAAGTTATGATAGTGATTGCTTGGTCCTACGGCTACAATCATATAAATAGAAACAAGTGAATTTCAAACCCTATTTGTTGTCTTAACGAGTGAAATTGTTTCTAAATTTTTTCGGTTCAATAATTTTGTACCGAAATAGTGTTCGTATAAAAGGTATATGTTGATTGAAATTTAAAAACCTTAATATGTATTTTGTGATAAGTAACTAATGAAATAACTTTGTTTAATGAACAAGTCGCAAGATTAAAATGGAAACTGAAAAAATCCGACTGCTTAAAAAAGTTTACTATACAGAGAAAAGTTTTAGATATAGTCACAATACCACTCTCAATAAATAAAATTAACCGTTATGTTTAAATTATCATGGAAAATTCATCCGTAAAAATCCACGATTTCACGATTTCCACGATTTCACGATTTCACGATTGACGACTCCGTGGCGTAGTGGCTTAGCAATGAGTGGCTGCGCTGGGAGTTGCGGGTTCGAATCCCGTACGGAACAAGTATTTGTATAGCCTACAAATAATTGTTCCGGGTCTGGATGTTTGTCCTTGTGCAATTTATGTATGTAAACTGCCCCCGCGATACAGGAGAAAATCCTAGTGTAGGGGTAACGTTTTTAAAAAAAAAAAACAATAAAAAAAAAAAAAAAAACAATTTCCACTTACCGATTTATTTCAATTTAGTTGGTTTTAAAGCTTGTGGCGTCTATTTGAAATACCATCTGGAGAGTCAATCAATTTTTGTTGGTGGTTGTGCGGAAAACCATTCGTATTTATTTATATTTGACGGTAGGCTTGCCAAATCGTTTATCCCTTTCCAAACGATATCATTCATATCCTCCTATCGACACATCGGGGTGGTGGGGTGGGAAGGGAAAGAAGATGATTCTAGAATATCACGTTATCATCGCAACCGAAGGAATAAAAGGCACGCGCGACCGACGCGCAGTCTCTTCCCGCCGCGCTCGTCGTTGGAACCACACCGCTAGTAGAACCGCTTTAGCCTGGAAGCAGTCGAGCTCCAGGAAACCCGCCTCACCTCGTGTGAGAACACCGCGTGCTATGGTTGCCATTTTTGTAAGCGTAGAAGCATTTAGCAGATACAGTCCACTTTGGTTAATATCTCGCGTAATAGGTTCAAGGCTCGACCGGGGAATTGGACTTCGGTAGCCTTAGTCTCGTCGCTCCACCATTTTATGGTCACTTCGGCAGGATTTGGACTAGTGTTTTAGTAGTCGTTCAACCATTTTCTGGTCGAATTATTAGATTAATTATTTAGATAATGCACTCTAATTTATGGAATAGACTTAAATAGTGTTCGTTTAAAATTAAACTTTGGTTAGTTACTTGCAAGCAGCAGATTGGCATGGTTTGGGCATGTGATGCGGAGGAATGAAAGTCACGTCACAATACGAGTGTTGAATATGAATGTGGAAGGACACACGGGCAGAGGAAGGCCGAATAAAAGATGGATCGATTGTGTGAAGTGTGATATGAGATTGAAAGGAGTAAGTATGGAAATGACGGCTGATAGAGAGGAATGGAACAAGAAGGTTTACTGCGCCGACCCCAGATAATGGGAAATGGTTTAGAGAATGATGATGGTTAGTTACTTGCAAATAGAATTAATTCTTCAATTTAATAGTACTCGTTTAGTTTAAATTTTAGTTAGTTACTCGCAAATAGAATTATTCATTTAAATAGTGTTTGTATTTGATTTAAATTTAAAGCTTATTAGTCGCTTAAATAATTGAAACAGTGTAATCGCAACCGTTTTGTACGCTTACCCGACAATTTTGATAAAAATATATTGAGTTTAGCGAGCGACACGCGTCACCTCGACTCGCTGTAACAGGTGTTCGATTTAATTACGTAATACGGCGTACGACTGTCCATCCTCCAGCGTGGTGCAATTAATTGTGATTAATATAACTTTATTATAATAATTTAAAATGGCAGTTAGTGGAAATGAAATTAAAATTAAAACGCTTTATCCCAAGAGGGACATACTTTTTTCACGTATACAAAGTATTAGTGATCACATAAAGAACATTAATGTGGAAGCAGTGCGGGAAACTTTTTTGAATGAAGTTGAAACGGTGGATTCTTTGCGGACGGATATTGAAATCCTGTTAGTGCAGATCCACCGACGAATTAATTCTGATAAATCAATATCTTAAGTTCAATAATTGGTTAATTTCATTTCCAACCGTTAATAAACCGTATAAAATAACATAAAACTAATGACCTTAGACACCTATGTTTTTTTGTAAACAATTTTATTACTTATTATCGTTGTGTGGTATACAAAAAGTCGTAGGTAAATCGACGTTGCCGTCCTTTCTGACAACAAACTGCCGTAGACAGAGAAGTCTACGGTACTAACGTATTCCTGACCTTGAATTGACGAAACAAAAGCGTTGCCAAACTTACGTACGTTCACTTGTTTGACTTGTATAAAATATAATATTCTGATTTCAGTTGTCACGCGCTATGATTTGCGCGCGGAATTTCTTGTGTATTATACATATTTTGTATGTATGTTTTCATTGATTCGAATTGCAATATTTCTCTAGTATATATTTAGACTATATTGTAATTTATCGTAGGTATAGTAATTAATTATTTTAAAAACGCAATTATGTTTTCGATAGCATTATTAACAGCAGGCTGGCCCGTGATTTTTCTGAAATATCGTCACAATACTGATTACCTACGTCATACGTGTCAGTGTTTCATATATGAATGTGTTTGAATATGTTTTTGGTTCAACAATAAATACAATTATTATAAATCGGTAAACTACCAAAGTAGTCACAAAATTAAACTTGCAAACATTTGCTAAATATGGTTTTACCGGGTTACATTTAACACCCTTAACGCATTTAGCAAACAGTTTCAGACAGACACACATTATTAGTTTGTTATATTTTGTAGAGCTCAAGTTCACTCGTCACGTACACACCTTACACACCTTATCCTGTACGCATCAGAAACAAATACAATTCAGTTACATAAAATCCTTTTTTCTGTTCCGTGCTTTATTGTTTATAAATAAATAGCTTATTCTAATCTGAGTTATATTTTTCTTATTCGTCGGCCAATTCTACCAGGAATATAAAGATAACATTGAAATAAAAAGATAGTAAATTTTTGTACATTTTAGTGTTCTAGATCTTGTGTTCCGAACGCAACCCTATTCATATAGAATTGAAGGAAGATTTGTAGGTATATATTATGTTGTATTTCAGAGAGCATTTCTCGGTATTTTTTTTTTTGGAAATCATGTGTTTTGGAAGTTATATGTAGATTAAAAATACATACTGATAAAATAATAGAATATTTTTTGATCTTACTGACATAATAGAAAAAAACTGAACTGGTTATTAAAATGAAAAATCATAAGTGCAATAAAATTTTCGTATTTTAAAAAAAATACTACAAAAAGGGCTCGAAATAATAGATTTTCTCACAAAAGAAGGGAACTTGAAAAAAAAGGGAAAAAAGTCAATCCTAAGACAAGACGCGAACCATGGAACTACTATTTCGCGACAGTGTGTTATCCACTTGAGCTATTACGACCATTATTATAGTGTTAAAATTTACCTTCTTATATTGTAGCAGTTTTCCATTGCCTGAAAACGGGGATAAAACGACATTTTATAAAAATCGTTGGAGCCGTTTCCGAGATTCCGATTATATATATACAAGAATTGCTCGTAGGTATAGGATTTATATTTTTATTTTACTAAAAGCTTTTGTTGAGTGCTTCGAAATTAGGAAATATTATTTTCACAAAATAAATAGTGTTATAGATTTGTTGTTATCTCTTGTTTGTGAATTATAGTTTCTTACGTGTTGGTTATGAAATGTCTAATTATTGTAATAATTGGTACTGTTACAAATCATAGGCATGTGTCAGTATAATTATGTTGCTTCAAATAGGTACTTCTGTTTTGATAAAAAATTCAATAGTGTAATGTAATAAAATAAAACTGCGTTATATTGTAATCAATGTTGACATAATTTATTTCCCAAAGTCATAAATCTATTAAATAGTTTACGCCAACAAATATAAATTTTATTTTTATAACAATGGTACATAGCGTTTTGTAGTTCTGCCTATCCAATCTACACATACATACAGAAAAATTAAAACTTGTTTTTTACATACACGCCATCTAGTGTTCTAGCTTCGTAAACGTAGGGATACGTCTATGTGTGTGTAAACGACCTTATATTCAATGACAGATGTTATAATCAAAATTAATGTCGAATTGGGTTGATTTTGAGGCAATGATATGACCCATTCCAATAAAATGTAATATCCGATAACCGCTAAGTCTACTCCTACGACTTAATAATTTTCCAATTACACAAAGATCCAAATAAACTTAAAATGTTGCGTTCAGCGCCATCTTGCGGGAGAATGGCTGGGAACAGTCCGAAGGTTCCACCTTAAGTAGGGACTTAATAAATTAACCGACTTGGTATTACATGGATTTCACTACTTTTTAAGGTAGAAGAACTGAGTTGCGAAACTTGGTTTTTTTACAAGTTATGTTTTTGATGGCATTACATGTTTTCCATTTGTTGCTTGCAATAAGCTCAGAGCAAATTTTAGATAAATTCTTTATTTATTTAGTAATAATCAATCTCCCGATGCATGTTTAGGCCACAACTCTGAGAGACATGACTTGGGAGCTCTAATTTATAGATTCTATTGAATATCAACGATTAAAAAATATTTTCATCTCTCTAGTATCCTATAGTTTAATAATGATTCGTTATAATATGCCTTCCACGTAAGGAAATAATCGACATAATTCAATTAATGACCGCAAAAGCTTCGATACAAGCCCCAATTTCTCGGAAGTTCTACATCATTTTAACGTAAAAGTTATACCAAGATAATCATAAACATTTGCTTGAACTATATTATGATTTTTACTTTATAAATGGTTACTATTAATTTTTAATTAAAAGTACTTGATTGAAATAATCGGAGATTTACCGATGAATCTCCGGTGATCGTGTCTTAAAATAATCTTTTAATATAATAAACAATACAAAAAATAAAAGTAAGATTCAATATTTTTAATTATTTAACTAAGTACATTTATTACATCTATTTACTAATTTGCTTCTTTTCAATGAGGTTAATTATATCGGTCATTAACTTGAAACGCTTTTGTCCGTGTAAATGATTGATTTTATAAGCAACTAGCTTTCCAAATATTTTGCTGCAAGTTGTATGCATATTTTCTTCGTTTTCTGGGTTTTCTGTTTGAGTTCCTCTTTCGTTTATCGTTAAAAGTAACGTATTTGAAATATCTGTAAAACACCAACTCTCTTGTTCTTCACACGAAAATGGAGTCATCCTTTGTGCAGCATCTTCAAATAGATCTAAATACAAAAAAGTTAATTTGGTTACGCGGAAAACGATTCGTGTATTTTAATTTTATTCGAAGGTATATTGTGCCAAGTGTCCTTCCTTTGACCTATTGTCCCTTCCGTAAACACACTGAGAGGGGAAAGAGGAGAGGCTAGAAGGTGGCGTGATTCTTTCGACCAATGAGAAGCGCGCCCAACCGATATGCATTGATAGGAAGGCCGAAGCAATATAAGCTCGCGCGCTGCCCTCGAGCCTGCTCTTGCCTTCGCGCCACTAGTCCGAACCGCACTTGGAGCAGTCGAGGTCCAGAAGTAACCGCCTCACATAGTGTAAGATATTGTCGCGTACCGCTCTCTTCCTTCGCACCACTGGCCTGGATCGCATCTCTGGGGCGCCCCAGAAAACCAACCAGAAGTCGCACCACAGCAACGAAAGCGCCTAAGCTGCATCGAAGTCACACCCCGGTAAGTGTGTTTTCCCTATATTATTATTGTTAAGTCGTTTAAGGCTATATTTGAGAGATTGTGTGATGATTCATTTTTGTTTTTATTTAAGTATTTGCTTACTTAAAATAATTTTTTGTTTTCATGTTGTTATGTTTTAACAGTGTAGTCGTAACAGTGTATTGTATTATATTATTTACTGATATTTATTGCCTTAATACCTTTTTGTTTAGTAAATATATGAAAAAAGTTTATAAAAATGTTTAAAAATCAGGAGTGAATTGTGTGTGAGTGTAACGTTTTAAATGAGTAAGTTATTGATGATAAAATAATTTATCCGCATTTGTCAATATTGTTGCGACATCCTTTCCGTGCGAACGAATTTTTTCAAAGACGGCATTAATAATAAATGAAAAGAGGTGTCGTCAAAAGTGGAGCAAATTGCGTTTTTAAACGCAAATCTTAATCCAAACAGATTCTGAAATAAAAAATTAAAAAATAAAACAACGAAAAGAAACCAAAAAAAAAAATATAATAAGAAATCATTGTAAATATACCGATTATTAAATGTGCCGGAATAATATTATTTCTGCTAGTTCTAAGCCTAGATTAAAGCATGTTGGATAATCTCGTTTCGTTTACTAACGTCGTTTTGCTAACTTATAAAACGAAATCTAAGTACGCAAACGAATTAGCGTGGCTAAGCGATACTGAAATCGGATTTCTAAAAACTGATTTTGAAATCGATTTAGAAATCTGAAATCGGATAAATATCGGTTTGCGTTCAAATCCAAAAACGCCCATGCCTAATACTTACGCCGTCCCCGGAGATACAGACATGCTCATTGGAGCATCGCTTTTCCCTCATCTTTTGTTACACAATAAGGTCAGGGGCAACTCCTCGCATACCGCGCCTTACGCACTGGAGACCGTCTTAGGCTACGTCATCGTTGGTTCCGCTCCTATCATGGATAATATTTCGGCAACCTCTTATTGTTGTATGGCTGTCGAACCGCTCGAGTCGTTAGTTCGCAAATTTTGGGAGATGGAAGAGGTGAAAGTTCCACCTATAGTTAGTCCAGATGATAGATTATGCGAGGAAATTTACGTCCGCACGACCGTTCGTGATCGCGACGGTCGATATAGTGAGGCTACCCTTTAAAGGAGATGTTTTGTCTCTCGGCGACTCGCGTCGAATAGCAGAAAAACGTTTATATTGTTTGGAGCATCGGATGCTCGCTTCGCCCAGATTAAAGGAAGCTCATGACGGTGTCATTAATGAATATATAAGGGAGGGTTACATATCACTTGTGGCTCCAAAATTAGGTAACTACGAAGACGCGCCATTGTATTTCATAGCACATCACGGGGTCATTAGAGAAGACAAACTTACGTCCAAGTTACGTGTAGTGCTCGACGCTAGTGCTAGAACTAGCACTCACCTTTCTCTTAACGATATCCTATATAAATTGCCCTGTAAATTTTGCCCACTATATGTAGTAGTGGGCAAAATTTACAGGGCAATTTATTTAATATAATAGCAAATTTTCGTTTGTTCAGTATAGCACTATCCGCCGATATTCGCCAAATGTTTCTTTGCATAGTGATTGCGACCATCGATTTCAACGCATTTTATATCGCTTTGACCCAAAGGAACCTCTAATGGTGTTTGAATTTAATCGCATTTGCTTTGGTTTAAAGTCGAGCCAATTTCATGCGTTACGCACGGTGAGACAGCTCGCCTACGATGAAGGTCCCTCTTTCCTAAAGCTAAGAGGGCAATTGAGAGTGGATTATATATGGATGATTTTGTGTATTCGGTTGATAGCGTGGAGGAGGCCATCCTAACCACCGACGAGGTTATAAAGCTCATGAAAGCGGGTCAATTCGATCTCGTCAAGTGAACTAGTAATTCGCGTACGGTTTTAGATACAATCCCATTATCACACTGCCTTTCGGCGATAAAGGAATTCGACGATTCTGATACGCACAAGGTGCTCGGTTTGTGTTGGTCATCGGAGTCCCACGTGTTTAGCCGTAAGATAAACCCGCCCGCAGAAATGTACACAAAGCGCACAATGCTGTCATGCGTTGCTGGATTATGAGATGTCATGGGTTTCGTAGCCCCGGTGGTGCTATACGCTAAGCTTTTGATTAAACAACTTTGGTTATGCGAATGCGATTGGGATGACCCGCCGCCTGATAGCATTGTTCGGTCGTGGCTGCGTTTTAGAGAAGAACTTCCTTTACTAAGCGAAATTAAAATACCACGTCATATAAACGCCGATAGAAATAGCGTCATCACGGTCGTCGGGTTTACAGACGCTAGCGAGAAGGCCCCCGTAAGGGCGTTGTATATTTTCACGTCCAGAATAATGGTAGAAATTCGATCAGCCTCATTAGCTCTAAGTCAAAAGTCTCCCCCCGTAAGGTTGTCTCTCTCGCGCGCTTAGAGCTTTGCGCGATATTAGTCCTTGCCAAGCTTATCACCGCAGTTATCCCTTGAAAATTTCAGAATTTATTAACTTGATAGGCAGTGTAAAAAAATTGTTAAATATTTCAAAAAATCTAATATTGCCACTCTGACACTTCGCAAAGAACAAAAAGAGAGAAATCCAGATGTAGAACTGTTACAGTTAATACAGGAAGTCCCAACACGCTGGAATAGCGTTTATTACGAGCTTTCTTAATAAAGGGAATGGGGAAAAATAAATACAAGTATTAATGTGTCACTAATCGTAAAAAAATAAATATCCTATCTCTAGCTAGCTAGCTAGCCATACGGAGTGGCCCAGATTATGCAGTAAAAGTAATAAAAATCTACAATGACGACAAATTTCGGATTTTAAATATGTTAGCCAAGTTACAAATGTTTTATAAAAAGTGCGTACTGCCTAAAATTATTGACTCGAGATAAGCTCGCTCAATACCATAGTGGCAAATATTCTTACAATAAAAAAAATATGTTAATTGACTGTAAGCACCAATTAAAAAAATATTAGTTACAGTTGGTTATTTTATTTACTAAAACATTTTGCAAGCGTACTACATATTTTATTTATTTATACCACTATGCTACCATTAGTTGATATAAATTGATTATTAACCAACATCAGTTAACAATCGATTACTGTAAACCAATTAAAACATTTATGTGTTCTTTCAACATTAAGGTTCACAAATAATAAATAATATATCAAATGGATTATAATACATTAATTAAATAACAAAAATGACACACCAAAAATTTTACATCCACTGGACTCCATCCTAGAAAACTTGCACAATGGAGACATCAAGATCGTTTAGTTGCTATACTCACAGTATCCATAGTGCAAGAGGATATGGGGTGGTATATTTTACGCCGCTACCACGGCGAGAAGCAGAGTCTGTGCTATCGGCTTGTCGCTCATTTAGCACCACCCGGGGACACGTGTAGGGTGGGCCTAGTATTAGGTGGTCAAAGCCTACGGACGCGAGTGACATCCTTTACTTATGTCTTAAAAATATTGTTATGTTTATAATACGAATACATACCCCGAGGAAGCGGTGAATCTACAGGCTGCGGCCCCATAAAGGAGGCTTCTGACGATTGTACAACCTGATCGACACTCATTGCAACAGGTTCACCTGAAAAAGTGTGAACTTCCAATGAATTCTAATATACTCGTATATATATATATATATATATATATATATATATATATATATATATATATATATATTTAAATCGACGAAGACTTCTTGCGTCTTTACAGGCTTCCACCCTGCCGCGTCCACTGTATGCGGCAAGATTTTAAATGTTTTTAATGTGTATTTACGAAGTTTTAATCAGTATGATTACATTAGTCGACGTCGAATTTCAATTAAACATGATATGTTAATATTCACTTTTAAATAATTAACCGTAACTTAGTACGTCCGTTCACCACCAAAATTATCCAGCACCCTGAATATCCCTGTATACCATCTATACACTGCATAAATGTTCCTACCTCCATCGAAACTTACGCTTAAGCTGATTCTGTATAATTCCCTATATATGTTACAAAGATCACGATGATAAAGTTACATCCATCAATATTGGAAAAGATTGTGATTCCGTATACAGTTTTCGTTTTCACTCGCGTTGGATAAATAAAACACGGAAGTACGATATTGAGATAATCAAATTTAATAAATTAAAGTAGACCCTATGTTAAATTACAATAATAGTATGCTAGCACGCTGTAACTTACTACTAGCGCCATCTAGATACGGCGGATGAAAACATTTTGACAATTATTAAATTACACTATGATTTTTGGTTCAACATCCCGCCCACCAAGAACGTATCTGCGTTCTTTCTATTACCGCCCACCATGAGGTCAAGGGGGTACATACAATAATCAAAATACAGGATAAAAGGTAAAGTATCTAAAAGTAATAAGTTGAGAAGAATAGGGTCAATCAAAATATACATAACTTACAGACAGACAGTATCAGTTTGTTACTGGTAAAACACAAATTTTCGACGTTGGTCTCTTTATTTGAGACCCATTGCATTTAAGTGTGACAACTCGAGTAATATTGTCCAAGCCAGGATGCTTGGCAATCACCCTGCCCAGTAACCATCGCGCTGATGGAAGATTATCTTCCTTCACTAGTACAACGTCCCCAATGTTAGGTTCCGGGTTAATATTTGACCACTTGTATCTTTGAAGGCAATGCACAATATACTCCGACGACCACCTTCGCCAAAAATCCTGCACCATTCTTTGCGTCAACTGCCACCTTCTCAATGTACTAACGTTGCTATGCTCGTAATTACGTTCCGGTACTACCACTAAGGGCTCACCAACTAAGAAATGCGCAGGTGTTAAAGGTGCAGAGTCCATGTGATCAGAAGAGAGCATCGATAGAGGCCTTGAGTTAAGGCACGCCTCTATTTGACATAAAACTGTTGCTAACTCTTCAAACGTGAGAGTGGAATTGCCTACAACTCGTTTTAAGTGGAATTTAGTTGATTTTATTCCGGCTTCCCATAAACCTCCGAAATTTGGTGCATGTGGGGGGATAAAATGCCATTGAGTACTCTGGTTACTCAACCACTCTTTGATTTCAACGGCGACGGACGACTGTTCAGCGGTGACAAGCTTACAAAGTTCTTTGGAGGCTCCGACGAAATTAGTCCCATTGTCACTCCAAATTTCACTTACGTGACCTCGTCGGGCAACAAGCCTCTTAAACGCAGCTATGAAGCTCTCGGCTGTGAGATCGCTGATGACCTCTAAATGAATAGCCTTTGTAACCATGCAGATGAAGAGGCCTATGTAGCCTGGAAGCAGTCGAGCTCCAGGAAACCCGCCTCACCTCGTGTGAGAACACCGCGTGCTATGGTTGCCATTTTTGTAAGCGTAGAAGCATTTAGCAGATACAGTCCACTTTGGTTAATATCTCGCGTAATAGGTTCAAGGCTCGACCGGGGAATTGGACTTCGGTAGCCTTAGTCTCGTCGCTCCACCATTTTATGGTCACTTCGGCAGGATTTGGACTAGTGTTTTAGTAGTCGTTCAACCATTTTCTGGTCGAATTATTAGATTAATTATTTAGATAATGCACTCTAATTTATGGAATAGACTTAAATAGTGTTCGTTTAAAATTAAACTTTGGTTAGTTACTTGCAAATAGAATTAATTCTTCAATTTAATAGTACTCGTTTAGTTTAAATTTTAGTTAGTTACTCGCAAATAGAATTATTCATTTAAATAGTGTTTGTATTTGATTTAAATTTAAAGCTTATTAGTCGCTTAAATAATTGAAACAGTGTAATCGCAACCGTTTTGTACGCTTACCCGACAATTTTGATAAAAATATATTGAGTATAGCGAGCGACATGCGTCACCTTGACTCGCTGTAACAGGTGTTCGATTTAATTACGTAATACGGCGTACGACTGTCCATCCTCCAGCGTGGTGCAATTAATTGTGATTAATATAACTTTATTATAATAATTTAAAATGGCAGTTAGTGGAAATGAAATTAAAATTAAAACGCTTTATCCCAAGAGGGACATACTTTTTTCACGTATACAAAGTATTAGTGATCACATAAAGAACATTAATGTGGAAGCAGTGCGGGAAACTTTTTTGAATGAAGTTGAAACGGTGGATTCTTTGCGGACGGATATTGAAATCCTGTTAGTGCAGATCCACCGACGAATTAATTCTGATAAATCAATATCTTAAGTTCAATAATTGGTTAATTTCATTTCCAACCGTTAATAAACCGTATAAAATAACATAAAACTAATGACCTTAGACACCTATGTTTTTTTGTAAACAATTTTATTACTTATTATCGTTGTGTGGTATACCAAAAGTCGTAGGTAAATCGACGTTGCCGTCCTTTCTGACAACAAACTGCCGTAGACAGAGAAGTCTACGGTACTAACGTATTCCTGACCTTGAATTGACGAAACAAAAGCGTTGCCAAACTTACGTACGTTCACTTGTTTGACTTGTATAAAATATAATATTCTGATTTCGGTTGTCACGCGCTATGATTTGCGCGCGGAATTTCTTGTGTATTATACATATTTTGTATGTATGTTTTCATTGATTCGAATTGCAATATTTCTCTAGTATATATTTAGACTATATTGTAATTTATCGTAGGTATAGTAATTAATTATTTTAAAAACGCAATTATGTTTTCGATAGCATTATTAACAGCAGGCTGGCCCGTGATTTTTCTGAAATATCGTCACAATACTGATTACCTACGTCATACGTGTCAGTGTTTCATATATGAATGTGTTTGAATATGTTTTTGGTTCAACAATAAATACAATTATTATAAATCGGTAAACTACCAAAGTAGTCACAAAATTAAACTTGCAAACATTTGCTAAATATGGTTTTACCGGGTTACATTTAACACCCTTAACGCATTTAGCAAACAGTTTCAGACAGACACACATTATTAGTTTGTTATATTTTGTAGAGCTCAAGTTCACTCGTCACGTACACACCTTACACACCTTATGATGCGTTCAGAAACAAATACAATTCAGTTACATAAAATCCTTTTTTCTGTTCCGTGCTTTATTGTTTATAAATAAATAGCTTATTCTAATCTGAGTTATATTTTTCTTATTCGTCGGCCAATTCTACCAGGAATATAAAGATAACATTGAAATAAAAAGATAGTAAATTTTTGTACATTTTAGTGTTCTAGATCTTGTGTTCCGAACGCAACCCTATTCATATAGAATTGAAGGAAGATTTGTAGGTATATATTATGTTGTATTTCAGAGAGCATTTCTCGGTATTTTTTTTTTTGGAAATCATGTGTTTTGGAAGTTATATGTAGATTAAAAATACATACTGATAAAATAATAGAATATTTTTTGATCTTACTGACATAATAGAAAAAAACTGAACTGGTTATTAAAATGAAAAATCATAAGTGCAATAAAATTTTCGTATTTTAAAAAAAATACTACAAAAAGGGCTCGAAATAATAGATTTTCTCACAAAAGAAGGGAACTTGAAAAAAAAGGGAAAAAAGTCAATCCTAAGACAAGACGCGAACCATGGAACTACTATTTCGCGACAGTGTGTTATCCACTTGAGCTATTACGACCATTATTATAGTGTTAAAATTTACCTTCTTATATTGTAGCAGTTTTCCATTGCCTGAAAACGGGGATAAAACGACATTTTATAAAAATCGTTGGAGCCGTTTCCGAGATTCCGATTATATATATACAAGAATTGCTCGTAGGTATAGGATTTATATTTTTATTTTACTAAAAGCTTTTGTTGAGTGCTTCGAAATTAGGAAATATTATTTTCACAAAATAAATAGTGTTATAGATTTGTTGTTATCTCTTGTTTGTGAATTATAGTTTCTTACGTGTTGGTTATGAAATGTCTAATTATTGTAATAATTGGTACTGTTACAAATCATAGGCATGTGTCAGTATAATTATGTTGCTTCAAATAGGTACTTCTGTTTTGATAAAAAATTCAATAGTGTAATGTAATAAAATAAAACTGCATTATATTGTAATCAATGTTGACATAATTTATTTCCCAAAGTCATAAATCTATTAAATAGTTTACGCCAACAAATATAAATTTTATTTTTATAACAATGGTACATAGCGTTTTGTAGTTCTGCCTATCCAATCTACACATACATACAGAAAAATTAAAACTTGTTTTTTACATACACGCCATCTAGTGTTCTAGCTTCGTAAACGTAGGGATACGTCTATGTGTGTGTAAACGACCTTATATTCAATGACAGATGTTATAATCAAAATTAATGTCGAATTGGGTTGATTTTGAGGCAATGATATGACCCATTCCAATAAAATGTAATATCCGATAACCGCTAAGTCTACTCCTACGACTTAATAATTTTCCAATTACACAAAGATCCAAATAAACTTAAAATGTTGCGTTCAGCGCCATCTTGCGGGAGAATGGCTGGGAACAGTCCGAAGGTTCCACCTTAAGTAGGGACTTAATAAATTAACCGACTTGGTATTACATGGATTTCACTACTTTTTAAGGTAGAAGAACTGAGTTGCGAAACTTGGTTTTTTTTACAAGTTATGTTTTTGATGGCATTACATGTTTTCCATTTGTTGCTTGCAATAAGCTCAGAGCAAATTTTAGATAAATTCTTTATTTATTTAGTAATAATCAATCTCCCGATGCATGTTTAGGCCACAACTCTGAGAGACATGACTTGGGAGCTCTAATTTATAGATTCTATTGAATATCAACGATTAAAAAATATTTTCATCTCTCTAGTATCCTATAGTTTAATAATGATTCGTTATAATATGCCTTCCACGTAAGGAAATAATCGACATAATTCAATTAATGACCGCAAAAGCTTCGATACAAGCCCCAATTTCTCGGAAGTTCTACATCATTTTAACGTAAAAGTTATACCAAGATAATCATAAACATTTGCTTGAACTATATTATGATTTTTACTTTATAAATGGTTACTATTAATTTTTAATTAAAAGTACTTGATTGAAATAATCGGAGATTTACCGATGAATCTCCGGTGATCGTGTCTTAAAATAATCTTTTAATATAATAAACAATACAAAAAATAAAAGTAAGATTCAATATTTTTAATTATTTAACTAAGTACATTTATTACATCTATTTACTAATTTGCTTCTTTTCAATGAGGTTAATTATATCGGTCATTAACTTGAAACGCTTTTGTCCGTGTAAATGATTGATTTTATAAGCAACTAGCTTTCCAAATATTTTGCTGCAAGTTGTATGCATATTTTCTTCGTTTTCTGGGTTTTCTGTTTGAGTTCCTCTTTCGTTTATCGTTAAAAGTAACGTATTTGAAATATCTGTAAAACACCAACTCTCTTGTTCTTCACACGAAAATGGAGTCATCCTTTGTGCAGCATCTTCAAATAGATCTAAATACAAAAAAGTTAATTTGGTTACGCGGAAAACGATTCGTGTATTTTAATTTTATTCGAAGGTATATTGTGCCAAGTGTCCTTCCTTTGACCTATTGTCCCTTCCGTAAACACACTGAGAGGGGAAAGAGGAGAGGCTAGAAGGTGGCGTGATTCTTTCGACCAATGAGAAGCGCGCCCAACCGATATGCATTGATAGGAAGGCCGAAGCAATATAAGCTCGCGCGCTGCCCTCGAGCCTGCTCTTGCCTTCGCGCCACTAGTCCGAACCGCACTTGGAGCAGTCGAGGTCCAGAAGTAACCGCCTCACATAGTGTAAGATATTGTCGCGTACCGCTCTCTTCCTTCGCACCACTGGCCTGGATCGCATCTCTGGGGCGCCCCAGAAAACCAACCAGAAGTCGCACCACAGCAACGAAAGCGCCTAAGCTGCATCGAAGTCACACCCCGGTAAGTGTGTTTTCCCTATATTATTATTGTTAAGTCGTTTAAGGCTATATTTGAGAGATTGTGTGATGATTCATTTTTGTTTTTATTTAAGTATTTGCTTACTTAAAATAATTTTTTGTTTTCATGTTGTTATGTTTTAACAGTGTAGTCGTAACAGTGTATTGTATTATATTATTTACTGATATTTATTGCCTTAATACCTTTTTGTTTAGTAAATATATGAAAAAAGTTTATAAAAATGTTTAAAAATCAGGAGTGAATTGTGTGTGAGTGTAACGTTTTAAATGAGTAAGTTATTGATGATAAAATAATTTATCCGCATTTGTCAATATTGTTGCGACATCCTTTCCGTGCGAACGAATTTTTTCAAAGACGGCATTAATAATAAATGAAAAGAGGTGTCGTCAAAAGTGGAGCAAATTGCGTTTTTAAACGCAAATCTTAATCCAAACAGATTCTGAAATAAAAAATTAAAAAATAAAACAACGAAAAGAAACCAAAAAAAAAAATATAATAAGAAATCATTGTAAATATACCGATTATTAAATGTGCCGGAATAATATTATTTCTGCTAGTTCTAAGCCTAGATTAAAGCATGTTGGATAATCTCGTTTCGTTTACTAACGTCGTTTTGCTAACTTATAAAACGAAATCTAAGTACGCAAACGAATTAGCGTGGCTAAGCGATACTGAAATCGGATTTCTAAAAACTGATTTTGAAATCGATTTAGAAATCTGAAATCGGATAAATATCGGTTTGCGTTCAAATCCAAAAACGCCCATGCCTAATACTTACGCCGTCCCCGGAGATACAGACATGCTCATTGGAGCATCGCTTTTCCCTCATCTTTTGTTACACAATAAGGTCAGGGGCAACTCCTCGCATACCGCGCCTTACGCACTGGAGACCGTCTTAGGCTACGTCATCGTTGGTTCCGCTCCTATCATGGATAATATTTCGGCAACCTCTTATTGTTGTATGGCTGTCGAACCGCTCGAGTCGTTAGTTCGCAAATTTTGGGAGATGGAAGAGGTGAAAGTTCCACCTATAGTTAGTCCAGATGATAGATTATGCGAGGAAATTTACGTCCGCACGACCGTTCGTGATCGCGACGGTCGATATAGTGAGGCTACCCTTTAAAGGAGATGTTTTGTCTCTCGGCGACTCGCGTCGAATAGCAGAAAAACGTTTATATTGTTTGGAGCATCGGATGCTCGCTTCGCCCAGATTAAAGGAAGCTCATGACGGTGTCATTAATGAATATATAAGGGAGGGTTACATATCACTTGTGGCTCCAAAATTAGGTAACTACGAAGACGCGCCATTGTATTTCATAGCACATCACGGGGTCATTAGAGAAGACAAACTTACGTCCAAGTTACGTGTAGTGCTCGACGCTAGTGCTAGAACTAGCACTCACCTTTCTCTTAACGATATCCTATATAAATTGCCCTGTAAATTTTGCCCACTATATGTAGTAGTGGGCAAAATTTACAGGGCAATTTATTTAATATAATAGCAAATTTTCGTTTGTTCAGTATAGCACTATCCGCCGATATTCGCCAAATGTTTCTTTGCATAGTGATTGCGACCATCGATTTCAACGCATTTTATATCGCTTTGACCCAAAGGAACCTCTAATGGTGTTTGAATTTAATCGCATTTGCTTTGGTTTAAAGTCGAGCCAATTTCATGCGTTACGCACGGTGAGACAGCTCGCCTACGATGAAGGTCCCTCTTTCCTAAAGCTAAGAGGGCAATTGAGAGTGGATTATATATGGATGATTTTGTGTATTCGGTTGATAGCGTGGAGGAGGCCATCCTAACCACCGACGAGGTTATAAAGCTCATGAAAGCGGGTCAATTCGATCTCGTCAAGTGAACTAGTAATTCGCGTACGGTTTTAGATACAATCCCATTATCACACTGCCTTTCGGCGATAAAGGAATTCGACGATTCTGATACGCACAAGGTGCTCGGTTTGTGTTGGTCATCGGAGTCCCACGTGTTTAGCCGTAAGATAAACCCGCCCGCAGAAATGTACACAAAGCGCACAATGCTGTCATGCGTTGCTGGATTATGAGATGTCATGGGTTTCGTAGCCCCGGTGGTGCTATACGCTAAGCTTTTGATTAAACAACTTTGGTTATGCGAATGCGATTGGGATGACCCGCCGCCTGATAGCATTGTTCGGTCGTGGCTGCGTTTTAGAGAAGAACTTCCTTTACTAAGCGAAATTAAAATACCACGTCATATAAACGCCGATAGAAATAGCGTCATCACGGTCGTCGGGTTTACAGACGCTAGCGAGAAGGCCCCCGTAAGGGCGTTGTATATTTTCACGTCCAGAATAATGGTAGAAATTCGATCAGCCTCATTAGCTCTAAGTCAAAAGTCTCCCCCCGTAAGGTTGTCTCTCTCGCGCGCTTAGAGCTTTGCGCGATATTAGTCCTTGCCAAGCTTATCACCGCAGTTATCCCTTGAAAATTTCAGAATTTATTAACTTGATAGGCAGTGTAAAAAAATTGTTAAATATTTCAAAAAATCTAATATTGCCACTCTGACACTTCGCAAAGAACAAAAAGAGAGAAATCCAGATGTAGAACTGTTACAGTTAATACAGGAAGTCCCAACACGCTGGAATAGCGTTTATTACGAGCTTTCTTAATAAAGGGAATGGGGAAAAATAAATACAAGTATTAATGTGTCACTAATCGTAAAAAAATAAATATCCTATCTCTAGCTAGCTAGCTAGCCATACGGAGTGGCCCAGATTATGCAGTAAAAGTAATAAAAATCTACAATGACGACAAATTTCGGATTTTAAATATGTTAGCCAAGTTACAAATGTTTTATAAAAAGTGCGTACTGCCTAAAATTATTGACTCGAGATAAGCTCGCTCAATACCATAGTGGCAAATATTCTTACAATAAAAAAAATATGTTAATTGACTGTAAGCACCAATTAAAAAAATATTAGTTACAGTTGGTTATTTTATTTACTAAAACATTTTGCAAGCGTACTACATATTTTATTTATTTATACCACTATGCTACCATTAGTTGATATAAATTGATTATTAACCAACATCAGTTAACAATCGATTACTGTAAACCAATTAAAACATTTATGTGTTCTTTCAACATTAAGGTTCACAAATAATAAATAATATATCAAATGGATTATAATACATTAATTAAATAACAAAAATGACACACCAAAAATTTTACATCCACTGGACTCCATCCTAGAAAACTTGCACAATGGAGACATCAAGATCGTTTAGTTGCTATACTCACAGTATCCATAGTGCAAGAGGATATGGGGTGGTATATTTTACGCCGCTACCACGGCGAGAAGCAGAGTCTGTGCTATCGGCTTGTCGCTCATTTAGCACCACCCGGGGACACGTGTAGGGTGGGCCTAGTATTAGGTGGTCAAAGCCTACGGACGCGAGTGACATCCTTTACTTATGTCTTAAAAATATTGTTATGTTTATAATACGAATACATACCCCGAGGAAGCGGTGAATCTACAGGCTGCGGCCCCATAAAGGAGGCTTCTGACGATTGTACAACCTGATCGACACTCATTGCAACAGGTTCACCTGAAAAAGTGTGAACTTCCAATGAATTCTAATATACTCGTATATATATATATATATATATATATATATATATATATATATATATATATATATTTAAATCGACGAAGACTTCTTGCGTCTTTACAGGCTTCCACCCTGCCGCGTCCACTGTATGCGGCAAGATTTTAAATGTTTTTAATGTGTATTTACGAAGTTTTAATCAGTATGATTACATTAGTCGACGTCGAATTTCAATTAAACATGATATGTTAATATTCACTTTTAAATAATTAACCGTAACTTAGTACGTCCGTTCACCACCAAAATTATCCAGCACCCTGAATATCCCTGTATACCATCTATACACTGCATAAATGTTCCTACCTCCATCGAAACTTACGCTTAAGCTGATTCTGTATAATTCCCTATATATGTTACAAAGATCACGATGATAAAGTTACATCCATCAATATTGGAAAAGATTGTGATTCCGTATACAGTTTTCGTTTTCACTCGCGTTGGATAAATAAAACACGGAAGTACGATATTGAGATAATCAAATTTAATAAATTAAAGTAGACCCTATGTTAAATTACAATAATAGTATGCTAGCACGCTGTAACTTACTACTAGCGCCATCTAGATACGGCGGATGAAAACATTTTGACAATTATTAAATTACACTATGATTTTTGGTTCAACATCCCGCCCACCAAGAACGTATCTGCGTTCTTTCTATTACCGCCCACCATGAGGTCAAGGGGGTACATACAATAATCAAAATACAGGATAAAAGGTAAAGTATCTAAAAGTAATAAGTTGAGAAGAATAGGGTCAATCAAAATATACATAACTTACAGACAGACAGTATCAGTTTGTTACTGGTAAAACACAAATTTTCGACGTTGGTCTCTTTATTTGAGACCCATTGCATTTAAGTGTGACAACTCGAGTAATATTGTCCAAGCCAGGATGCTTGGCAATCACCCTGCCCAGTAACCATCGCGCTGATGGAAGATTATCTTCCTTCACTAGTACAACGTCCCCAATGTTAGGTTCCGGGTTAATATTTGACCACTTGTATCTTTGAAGGCAATGCACAATATACTCCGACGACCACCTTCGCCAAAAATCCTGCACCATTCTTTGCGTCAACTGCCACCTTCTCAATGTACTAACGTTGCTATGCTCGTAATTACGTTCCGGTACTACCACTAAGGGCTCACCAACTAAGAAATGCGCAGGTGTTAAAGGTGCAGAGTCCATGTGATCAGAAGAGAGCATCGATAGAGGCCTTGAGTTAAGGCACGCCTCTATTTGACATAAAACTGTTGCTAACTCTTCAAACGTGAGAGTGGAATTGCCTACAACTCGTTTTAAGTGGAATTTAGTTGATTTTATTCCGGCTTCCCATAAACCTCCGAAATTTGGTGCATGTGGGGGGATAAAATGCCATTGAGTACTCTGGTTACTCAACCACTCTTTGATTTCAACGGCGACGGACGACTGTTCAGCGGTGACAAGCTTACAAAGTTCTTTGGAGGCTCCGACGAAATTAGTCCCATTGTCACTCCAAATTTCACTTACGTGACCTCGTCGGGCAACAAGCCTCTTAAACGCAGCTATGAAGCTCTCGGCTGTGAGATCGCTGATGACCTCTAAATGAATAGCCTTTGTAACCATGCAGATGAAGAGGCCTATGTAGCCTGGAAGCAGTCGAGCTCCAGGAAACCCGCCTCACCTCGTGTGAGAACACCGCGTGCTATGGTTGCCATTTTTGTAAGCGTAGAAGCATTTAGCAGATACAGTCCACTTTGGTTAATATCTCGCGTAATAGGTTCAAGGCTCGACCGGGGAATTGGACTTCGGTAGCCTTAGTCTCGTCGCTCCACCATTTTATGGTCACTTCGGCAGGATTTGGACTAGTGTTTTAGTAGTCGTTCAACCATTTTCTGGTCGAATTATTAGATTAATTATTTAGATAATGCACTCTAATTTATGGAATAGACTTAAATAGTGTTCGTTTAAAATTAAACTTTGGTTAGTTACTTGCAAATAGAATTAATTCTTCAATTTAATAGTACTCGTTTAGTTTAAATTTTAGTTAGTTACTCGCAAATAGAATTATTCATTTAAATAGTGTTTGTATTTGATTTAAATTTAAAGCTTATTAGTCGCTTAAATAATTGAAACAGTGTAATCGCAACCGTTTTGTACGCTTACCCGACAATTTTGATAAAAATATATTGAGTATAGCGAGCGACATGCGTCACCTTGACTCGCTGTAACAGGTGTTCGATTTAATTACGTAATACGGCGTACGACTGTCCATCCTCCAGCGTGGTGCAATTAATTGTGATTAATATAACTTTATTATAATAATTTAAAATGGCAGTTAGTGGAAATGAAATTAAAATTAAAACGCTTTATCCCAAGAGGGACATACTTTTTTCACGTATACAAAGTATTAGTGATCACATAAAGAACATTAATGTGGAAGCAGTGCGGGAAACTTTTTTGAATGAAGTTGAAACGGTGGATTCTTTGCGGACGGATATTGAAATCCTGTTAGTGCAGATCCACCGACGAATTAATTCTGATAAATCAATATCTTAAGTTCAATAATTGGTTAATTTCATTTCCAACCGTTAATAAACCGTATAAAATAACATAAAACTAATGACCTTAGACACCTATGTTTTTTTGTAAACAATTTTATTACTTATTATCGTTGTGTGGTATACCAAAAGTCGTAGGTAAATCGACGTTGCCGTCCTTTCTGACAACAAACTGCCGTAGACAGAGAAGTCTACGGTACTAACGTATTCCTGACCTTGAATTGACGAAACAAAAGCGTTGCCAAACTTACGTACGTTCACTTGTTTGACTTGTATAAAATATAATATTCTGATTTCGGTTGTCACGCGCTATGATTTGCGCGCGGAATTTCTTGTGTATTATACATATTTTGTATGTATGTTTTCATTGATTCGAATTGCAATATTTCTCTAGTATATATTTAGACTATATTGTAATTTATCGTAGGTATAGTAATTAATTATTTTAAAAACGCAATTATGTTTTCGATAGCATTATTAACAGCAGGCTGGCCCGTGATTTTTCTGAAATATCGTCACAATACTGATTACCTACGTCATACGTGTCAGTGTTTCATATATGAATGTGTTTGAATATGTTTTTGGTTCAACAATAAATACAATTATTATAAATCGGTAAACTACCAAAGTAGTCACAAAATTAAACTTGCAAACATTTGCTAAATATGGTTTTACCGGGTTACATTTAACACCCTTAACGCATTTAGCAAACAGTTTCAGACAGACACACATTATTAGTTTGTTATATTTTGTAGAGCTCAAGTTCACTCGTCACGTACACACCTTACACACCTTATGATGCGTTCAGAAACAAATACAATTCAGTTACATAAAATCCTTTTTTCTGTTCCGTGCTTTATTGTTTATAAATAAATAGCTTATTCTAATCTGAGTTATATTTTTCTTATTCGTCGGCCAATTCTACCAGGAATATAAAGATAACATTGAAATAAAAAGATAGTAAATTTTTGTACATTTTAGTGTTCTAGATCTTGTGTTCCGAACGCAACCCTATTCATATAGAATTGAAGGAAGATTTGTAGGTATATATTATGTTGTATTTCAGAGAGCATTTCTCGGTATTTTTTTTTTTGGAAATCATGTGTTTTGGAAGTTATATGTAGATTAAAAATACATACTGATAAAATAATAGAATATTTTTTGATCTTACTGACATAATAGAAAAAAACTGAACTGGTTATTAAAATGAAAAATCATAAGTGCAATAAAATTTTCGTATTTTAAAAAAAATACTACAAAAAGGGCTCGAAATAATAGATTTTCTCACAAAAGAAGGGAACTTGAAAAAAAAGGGAAAAAAGTCAATCCTAAGACAAGACGCGAACCATGGAACTACTATTTCGCGACAGTGTGTTATCCACTTGAGCTATTACGACCATTATTATAGTGTTAAAATTTACCTTCTTATATTGTAGCAGTTTTCCATTGCCTGAAAACGGGGATAAAACGACATTTTATAAAAATCGTTGGAGCCGTTTCCGAGATTCCGATTATATATATACAAGAATTGCTCGTAGGTATAGGATTTATATTTTTATTTTACTAAAAGCTTTTGTTGAGTGCTTCGAAATTAGGAAATATTATTTTCACAAAATAAATAGTGTTATAGATTTGTTGTTATCTCTTGTTTGTGAATTATAGTTTCTTACGTGTTGGTTATGAAATGTCTAATTATTGTAATAATTGGTACTGTTACAAATCATAGGCATGTGTCAGTATAATTATGTTGCTTCAAATAGGTACTTCTGTTTTGATAAAAAATTCAATAGTGTAATGTAATAAAATAAAACTGCATTATATTGTAATCAATGTTGACATAATTTATTTCCCAAAGTCATAAATCTATTAAATAGTTTACGCCAACAAATATAAATTTTATTTTTATAACAATGGTACATAGCGTTTTGTAGTTCTGCCTATCCAATCTACACATACATACAGAAAAATTAAAACTTGTTTTTTACATACACGCCATCTAGTGTTCTAGCTTCGTAAACGTAGGGATACGTCTATGTGTGTGTAAACGACCTTATATTCAATGACAGATGTTATAATCAAAATTAATGTCGAATTGGGTTGATTTTGAGGCAATGATATGACCCATTCCAATAAAATGTAATATCCGATAACCGCTAAGTCTACTCCTACGACTTAATAATTTTCCAATTACACAAAGATCCAAATAAACTTAAAATGTTGCGTTCAGCGCCATCTTGCGGGAGAATGGCTGGGAACAGTCCGAAGGTTCCACCTTAAGTAGGGACTTAATAAATTAACCGACTTGGTATTACATGGATTTCACTACTTTTTAAGGTAGAAGAACTGAGTTGCGAAACTTGGTTTTTTTACAAGTTATGTTTTTGATGGCATTACATGTTTTCCATTTGTTGCTTGCAATAAGCTCAGAGCAAATTTTAGATAAATTCTTTATTTATTTAGTAATAATCAATCTCCCGATGCATGTTTAGGCCACAACTCTGAGAGACATGACTTGGGAGCTCTAATTTATAGATTCTATTGAATATCAACGATTAAAAAATATTTTCATCTCTCTAGTATCCTATAGTTTAATAATGATTCGTTATAATATGCCTTCCACGTAAGGAAATAATCGACATAATTCAATTAATGACCGCAAAAGCTTCGATACAAGCCCCAATTTCTCGGAAGTTCTACATCATTTTAACGTAAAAGTTATACCAAGATAATCATAAACATTTGCTTGAACTATATTATGATTTTTACTTTATAAATGGTTACTATTAATTTTTAATTAAAAGTACTTGATTGAAATAATCGGAGATTTACCGATGAATCTCCGGTGATCGTGTCTTAAAATAATCTTTTAATATAATAAACAATACAAAAAATAAAAGTAAGATTCAATATTTTTAATTATTTAACTAAGTACATTTATTACATCTATTTACTAATTTGCTTCTTTTCAATGAGGTTAATTATATCGGTCATTAACTTGAAACGCTTTTGTCCGTGTAAATGATTGATTTTATAAGCAACTAGCTTTCCAAATATTTTGCTGCAAGTTGTATGCATATTTTCTTCGTTTTCTGGGTTTTCTGTTTGAGTTCCTCTTTCGTTTATCGTTAAAAGTAACGTATTTGAAATATCTGTAAAACACCAACTCTCTTGTTCTTCACACGAAAATGGAGTCATCCTTTGTGCAGCATCTTCAAATAGATCTAAATACAAAAAAGTTAATTTGGTTACGCGGAAAACGATTCGTGTATTTTAATTTTATTCGAAGGTATATTGTGCCAAGTGTCCTTCCTTTGACCTATTGTCCCTTCCGTAAACACACTGAGAGGGGAAAGAGGAGAGGCTAGAAGGTGGCGTGATTCTTTCGACCAATGAGAAGCGCGCCCAACCGATATGCATTGATAGGAAGGCCGAAGCAATATAAGCTCGCGCGCTGCCCTCGAGCCTGCTCTTGCCTTCGCGCCACTAGTCCGAACCGCACCTGGAGCAGTCGAGGTCCAGAAGTAACCGCCTCACATAGTGTGAGATATTGTCGCGTACCGCTCTCTTCCTTCGCACCACTGGCCTGGATCGCATCTCTGGGGCGCCCCAGAAAACCAACCAGAAGTCGCACCACAGCAACGAAAGCGCCTAAGCTGCATCGAAGTCACACCCCGGTAAGTGTGTTTTCCCTATATTATTATTGTTAAGTCGTTTAAGGCTATATTTGAGAGATTGTGTGATGATTCATTTTTGTTTTTATTTAAGTATTTGCTTACTTAAAATAATTTTTTGTTTTCATGTTGTTATGTTTTAACACTGTTTTGGGCGGTGCTGCAGTCCCTTCAGCGGTGCCAAGTTGACTGTCGGTATATCGAAGTGCTGAAGTGTTTGTACAGTAGGGCTACGATGGCTATCCGAGTACAGAACCAGAGCTCGAAACCTATCCAACTGCAGAGAGGTGTAAGACAGGGTGACGTTATATCCCCGAAACTCTTCACCGCTGCTTTGGAAGACGTTTTCAAGCTACTGGACTGGAAAGGATACGGTATTAACATCAATGGCGAGTACATCACTCACCTTCGATTTGCCGACGATATAGTCCTTATGGCAGAATCGCTGGAGGACTTAAGCACTGTGCTCAATGACCTCAATAGTGCCTCCCAACGGATAGGTCTTAAGATGAACATGGACAAAACTAACATCATGTATAATGTCCATGTCACACCTATGCCGGTAGTTGTTGGGAGCACTATGCTCGAAGTTGTTGACGAGTACGTTTACCTGGGACAAATAGTCCGACTAGGTAAGTCCAACTTCGACCGAGAGGTCAATCGACGGATTCAACTCGGCTGGGCAGCGTTCGGGAAATTACGACATATCTTCTCGTCAGGTATACCTCAATCTCTAAAAACTAGATTGTACAACCAGTGCGTGTTGCCAGTGATGACTTACGGATCTGAGACGTGGTCCTTCACTGCTGGCCGTATGAGGACGCTCAAGGTCGCTCAGCGAGCTATGGAGAGGGCTATGCTCGGAGTTTCTCTGCGTGATAGACTCAGAAATGAGGATATCCGCAGTAAAACCAGAGTGACCGACATAGCGGATTAGTAAACTGAAGTGGCAATGGGCCGGCCATATAGATCGAAGAACCGATAACCGATGGGGAAGAAAGGTTCTCGAGTGGCAGCCTCGTACCGGTAGGCGTAGTGTAGGGCGACCCCCCACTAGATGGAGTGACGACCTGGTAAGATATGCAGGAAGTCGATGGATGCAGGTGGCTCAGGACCGTGCTTTGTGGCATTACTTGGGGGAGGCCTATGTTCAGCAGTGGACTTGTGAAGGGCTGTAATGAAAAAAAAAAATGTTTTAACAGTGTAGTCATAACAGTGTATTGTATTATATTATTTACTGATATTTATTGCCTTAATACCTTTTTGTTTAGTAAATATATGAAAAAAGTTTATAAAAATGTTTAAAAATCAGGAGTGAATTGTGTGTGAGTGTAACGTTTTAAATGAGTAAGTTATTGATGATAAAATAATTTATCCGCATTTGTCAATATTGTTGCGACATCCTTTCCGTGCGAACGAATTTTTTCAAAGACGGGATTAATAATAAATGAAAAGAGGTGTCGTCAAAAGTGGAGCAAATTGCGTTTTTAAACGCAAATCTTAATCCAAACAGATTCTGAAATAAAAAATTAAAAAAATAAAACAACGAAAAGAAACCAAAAAAAAAAATATAATAAGAAATCATTGTAAATATACCGATTATTAAATGTGCCGGAATAATATTAGTAATATTATTCTGCTAGTTCTAAGCCTAGATTAAAGCATGTTGGATAATCTCGTTTCGTTTACTAACGTCGTTTTGCTAACTTATAAAACGAAATCTAAGTACGCAAACGAATTAGCGTGGCTAAGCGATACTGAAATCGGATTTCTAAAAACTGATTTTGAAATCGATTTAGAAATCTGAAATCGGATAAATATCGGTTTGCGTTCAAATCCAAAAACGCCCATGCCTAATACTTACGCCGTCCCCGGAGATACAGACATGCTCATTGGAGCATCGCTTTTCCCTCATCTTTTGTTACACAATAAGGTCAGGGGCAACTCCTCGCATACCGCGCCTTACGCACTGGAGACCGTCTTAGGCTACGTCATCGTTGGTTCCGCTCCTATCATGGATAATATTTCGGCAACCTCTTATTGTTGTATGGCTGTCGAACCGCTCGAGTCGTTAGTTCGCAAATTTTGGGAGATGGAAGAGGTGAAAGTTCCACCTATAGTTAGTCCAGATGATAGATTATGCGAGGAAATTTACGTCCGCACGACCGTTCGTGATCGCGACGGTCGATATAGTGAGGCTACCCTTTAAAGGAGATGTTTTGTCTCTCGGCGACTCGCGTCGAATAGCAGAAAAACGTTTATATTGTTTGGAGCGTCGGATGCTCGCTTCGCCCAGATTAAAGGAAGCTCATGACGGTGTCATTAATGAATATATAAGGGAGGGTTACATATCACTTGTGGCTCCAAAATTAGATAACTACGAAGACGCGCCATTGTATTTCATAGCACATCACGGGGTCATTAGAGAAGACAAACTTACGTCCAAGTTACGTGTAGTGCTCGACGCTAGTGCTAGAACTAGCACTCACCTTTCTCTTAACGATATCCTATATAAATTGCCCTGTAAATTTTGCCCACTATATGTAGTAGTGGGCAAAATTTACAGGGCAATTTATTTAATATAATAGCAAATTTTCGTTTGTTCAGTATAGCACTATCCGCCGATATTCGCCAAATGTTTCTTTGCATAGTGATTGCGACCATCGATTTCAACGCATTTTATATCGCTTTGACCCAAAGGAACCTCTAATGGTGTTTGAATTTAATCGCATTTGCTTTGGTTTAAAGTCGAGCCAATTTCATGCGTTACGCACGGTGAGACAGCTCGCCTACGATGAAGGTCCCTCTTTCCTAAAGCTAAGAGGGCAATTGAGAGTGGATTATATATGGATGATTTTGTGTATTCGGTTGATAGCGTGGAGGAGGCCATCCTAACCACCGACGAGGTTATAAAGCTCATGAAAGCGGGTCAATTCGATCTCGTCAAGTGAACTAGTAATTCGCGTACGGTTTTAGATACAATCCCATTATCACACTGCCTTTCGGCGATAAAGGAATTCGACGATTCTGATACGCACAAGGTGCTCGGTTTGTGTTGGTCATCGGAGTCCCACGTGTTTAGCCGTAAGATAAACCCGCCCGCAGAAATGTACACAAAGCGCACAATGCTGTCATGCGTTGCTGGATTATGAGATGTCATGGGTTTCGTAGCCCCGGTGGTGCTATACGCTAAGCTTTTGATTAAACAACTTTGGTTATGCGAATGCGATTGGGATGACCCGCCGCCTGATAGCATTGTTCGGTCGTGGCTGCGTTTTAGAGAAGAACTTCCTTTACTAAGCGAAATTAAAATACCACGTCATATAAACGCCGATAGAAATAGCGTCATCACGGTCGTCGGGCTTACAGACGCTAGCGAGAAGGCCCCCGTAAGGGCGTTGTATATTTTCACGTCCAGAATAATGGTAGAAATTCGATCAGCCTCATTAGCTCTAAGTCAAAAGTCTCCCCCCGTAAGGTTGTCTCTCTCGCGCGCTTAGAGCTTTGCGCGATATTAGTCCTTGCCAAGCTTATCACCGCAGTTATCCCTTGAAAATTTCAGAATTTATTAACTTGATAGGCAGTGTAAAAAAATTGTTAAATATTTCAAAAAATCTAATATTGCCACTCTGACACTTCGCAAAGAACAAAAAGAAAGAAATCCAGATGTAGAACCGTTACAGTTAATACAGGAAGTCCCAACACGCTGGAATAGCGTTTATTACGAGCTTTCTTAATATAGGGAATGGGGAAAAATAAATACAAGTATTAATGTGTCACTAATCGTAAAAAAATAAATATCCTATCTCTAGCTAGCTAGCTAGCCATACGGAGTGGCCCAGATTATGCAGTAAAAGTAATAAAAATCTACAATGACGACAAATTTCGGATTTTAAATATGTTAGCCAAGTTACAAATGTTTTATAAAAAGTGCGTACTGCCTAAAATTATTGACTCGAGATAAGCTCGCTCAATACCATAGTGGCAAATATTCTTACAATAAAAAAAATATGTTAATTGACTGTAAGCACCAATTAAAAAATATTAGTTACAGTTGGTTATTTTATTTACTAAAACATTTTGCAAGCGTACTACATATTTTATTTATTTATACCACTATGCTACCATTAGTTGATATAAATTGATTATTAACCAACATCAGTTAACAATCGATTACTGTAAACCAATTAAAACATTTATGTGTTCTTTCAACATTAAGGTTCACAAATAATAAATAATATATCAAATGGATTATAATACATTAATTAAATAACAAAAATGACACACCAAAAATTTTACATCCACTGGACTCCATCCTAGAAAACTTGCACAATGGAGACATCAAGATCGTTTAGTTGCTATACTCACAGTATCCATAGTGCAAGAGGATATGGGGTGGTATATTTTACGCCGCTACCACGGCGAGAAGCAGAGTCTGTGCTATCGGCTTGTCGCTCATTTAGCACCACCCGGGGACACGTGTAGGGTGGGCCTAGTATTAGGTGGTCAAAGCCTACGGACGCGAGTGACATCCTTTACTTATGTCTTAAAAATATTGTTATGTTTATAATACGAATACATACCCCGAGGAAGCGGTGAATCTACAGGCTGCGGCCCCATAAAGGAGGCTTCTGACGATTGTACAACCTGATCGACACTCATTGCAACAGGTTCACCTGAAAAAGTGTGAACTTCCAATGAATTCTAATATACTCGTATATATATATATATATATATATATATATATATATATATATATATATATATATATATATATATATATATATATATATATATATATTTAAATCGACGAAGACTTCTTGCGTCTTTACAGGCTTCCACCCTGCCGCGTCCACTGTATGCGGCAAGATTTTAAATGTTTTTAATGTGTATTTACGAAGTTTTAATCAGTATGATTACATTAGTCGACGTCGAATTTCAATTAAACATGATATGTTAATATTCACTTTTAAATAATTAACCGTAACTTAGTACGTCCGTTCACCACCAAAATTATCCAGCACCCTGAATATCCCTGTATACCATCTATACACTGCATAAATGTTCCTACCTCCATCGAAACTTACGCTTAAGCTGATTCTGTATAATTCCCTACATATGTTACAAAGATCACGATGATAAAGTTACATCCATCAATATTGGAAAAGATTGTGATTCCGTATACAGTTTTCGTTTTCACTCGCGTTGGATAAATAAAACACGGAAGTACGATATTGAGATAATCAAATTTAATAAATTAAAGTAGACCCTATGTTAAATTACAATAATAGTATGCTAGCACGCTGTAACTTACTACTAGCGCCATCTAGATACGGCGGATGAAAACATTTTGACAATTATTAAATTACACTATGATTTTTGGTTCAACATCCCGCCCACCAAGAACGTATCTGCGTTCTTTCTATTACCGCCCACCATGAGGTCAAGGGGGTACATACAATAATCAAAATACAGGATAAAAGGTAAAGTATCTAAAAGTAATAAGTTGAGAAGAATAGGGTCAATCAAAATATACATAACTTACAGACAGACAGTATCAGTTTGTTACTGGTAAAACACAAATTTTCGACGTTGGTCTCTTTATTTGAGACCCATTGCATTTAAGTGTGACAACTCGAGTAATATTGTCCAAGCCAGGATGCTTGGCAATCACCCTGCCCAGTAACCATCGCGCTGATGGAAGATTATCTTCCTTCACTAGTACAACGTCCCCAATGTTAGGTTCCGGGTTAATATTTGACCACTTGTATCTTTGAAGGCAATGCACAATATACTCCGACGACCACCTTCGCCAAAAATCCTGCACCATTCTTTGCGTCAACTGCCACCTTCTCAATGTACTAACGTTGCTATGCTCGTAATTACGTTCCGGTACTACCACTAAGGGCTCACCAACTAAGAAATGCGCAGGTGTTAAAGGTGCAGAGTCCATGTGATCAGAAGAGAGCATCGATAGAGGCCTTGAGTTAAGGCACGCCTCTATTTGACATAAAACTGTTGCTAACTCTTCAAACGTGAGAGTGGAATTGCCTACAACTCGTTTTAAGTGGAATTTAGTTGATTTTATTCCGGCTTCCCATAAACCTCCGAAATTTGGTGCATGTGGGGGGATAAAATGCCATTGAGTACTCTGGTTACTCAACCACTCTTTGATTTCAACGGCGACGGACGACTGTTCAGCGGTGACAAGCTTACAAAGTTCTTTGGAGGCTCCGACGAAATTAGTCCCATTGTCACTCCAAATTTCACTTACGTGACCTCGTCGGGCAACAAGCCTCTTAAACGCAGCTATGAAGCTCTCGGCTGTGAGATCGCTGATGACCTCTAAATGAATAGCCTTTGTAACCATGCAGATGAAGAGGCCTATGTAGCCTGGAAGCAGTCGAGCTCCAGGAAACCCGCCTCACCTCGTGTGAGAACACCGCGTGCTATGGTTGCCATTTTTGTAAGCGTAGAAGCATTTAGCAGATACAGTCCACTTTGGTTAATATCTCGCGTAATAGGTTCAAGGCTCGACCGGGGAATTGGACTTCGGTAGCCTTAGTCTCGTCGCTCCACCATTTTATGGTCACTTCGGCAGGATTTGGACTAGTGTTTTAGTAGTCGTTCAACCATTTTCTGGTCGAATTATTAGATTAATTATTTAGATAATGCACTCTAATTTATGGAATAGACTTAAATAGTGTTCGTTTAAAATTAAACTTTGGTTAGTTACTTGCAAATAGAATTAATTCTTCAATTTAATAGTACTCGTTTAGTTTAAATTTTAGTTAGTTACTCGCAAATAGAATTATTCATTTAAATAGTGTTTGTATTTGATTTAAATTTAAAGCTTATTAGTCGCTTAAATAATTGAAACAGTGTAATCGCAACCGTTTTGTACGCTTACCCGACAATTTTGATAAAAATATATTGAGTTTAGCGAGCGACACGCGTCACCTTGACTCGCTGTAACAGGTGTTCGATTTAATTACGTAATACGGCGTACGACTGTCCATCCTCCAGCGTGGTGCAATTAATTGTGATTAATATAACTTTATTATAATAATTTAAAATGGCAGTTAGTGGAAATGAAATTAAAATTAAAACGCTTTATCCCAAGAGGGACATACTTTTTTCACGTATACAAAGTATTAGTGATCACATAAAGAACATTAATGTGGAAGCAGTGCGGGAAACTTTTTTGAATGAAGTTGAAACGGTGGATTCTTTGCGGACGGATATTGAAATCCTGTTAGTGCAGATCCACCGACGAATTAATTCTGATAAATCAATATCTTAAGTTCAATAATTGGTTAATTTCATTTCCAACCGTTAATAAACCGTATAAAATAACATAAAACTAATGACCTTAGACACCTATGTTTTTTTGTAAACAATTTTATTACTTATTATCGTTGTGTGGTATACCAAAAGTCGTAGGTAAATCGACGTTGCCGTCCTTTCTGACAACAAACTGCCGTAGACAGAGAAGTCTACGGTACTAACGTATTCCTGACCTTGAATTGACGAAACAAAAGCGTTGCCAAACTTACGTACGTTCACTTGTTTGACTTGTATAAAATATAATATTCTGATTTCGGTTGTCACGCGCTATGATTTGCGCGCGGAATTTCTTGTGTATTATACATATTTTGTATGTATGTTTTCATTGATTCGAATTGCAATATTTCTCTAGTATATATTTAGACTATATTGTAATTTATCGTAGGTATAGTAATTAATTATTTTAAAAACGCAATTATGTTTTCGATAGCATTATTAACAGCAGGCTGGCCCGTGATTTTTCTGAAATATCGTCACAATACTGATTACCTACGTCATACGTGTCAGTGTTTCATATATGAATGTGTTTGAATATGTTTTTGGTTCAACAATAAATACAATTATTATAAATCGGTAAACTACCAAAGTAGTCACAAAATTAAACTTGCAAACATTTGCTAAATATGGTTTTACCGGGTTACATTTAACACCCTTAACGCATTTAGCAAACAGTTTCAGACAGACACACATTATTAGTTTGTTATATTTTGTAGAGCTCAAGTTCACTCGTCACGTACACACCTTACACACCTTATGATGCGTTCAGAAACAAATACAATTCAGTTACATAAAATCCTTTTTTCTGTTCCGTGCTTTATTGTTTATAAATAAATAGCTTATTCTAATCTGAGTTATATTTTTCTTATTCGTCGGCCAATTCTACCAGGAATATAAAGATAACATTGAAATAAAAAGATAGTAAATTTTTGTACATTTTAGTGTTCTAGATCTTGTGTTCCGAACGCAACCCTATTCATATAGAATTGAAGGAAGATTTGTAGGTATATATTATGTTGTATTTCAGAGAGCATTTCTCGGTATTTTTTTTTTTGGAAATCATGTGTTTTGGAAGTTATATGTAGATTAAAAATACATACTGATAAAATAATAGAATATTTTTTGATCTTACTGACATAATAGAAAAAAACTGAACTGGTTATTAAAATGAAAAATCATAAGTGCAATAAAATTTTCGTATTTTAAAAAAATACTACAAAAAGGGCTCGAAATAATAGATTTTCTCACAAAAGAAGGGAACTTGAAAAAAAAAGGGAAAAAAGTCAATCCTAAGACAAGACGCGAACCATGGAACTACTATTTCGCGACAGTGTGTTATCCACTTGAGCTATTACGACCATTATTATAGTGTTAAAATTTACCTTCTTATATTGTAGCAGTTTTCCATTGCCTGAAAACGGGGATAAAACGACATTTTATAAAAATCGTTGGAGCCGTTTCCGAGATTCCGATTATATATATACAAGAATTGCTCGTAGGTATAGGATTTATATTTTTATTTTACTAAAAGCTTTTGTTGAGTGCTTCGAAATTAGGAAATATTATTTTCACAAAATAAATAGTGTTATAGATTTGTTGTTATCTCTTGTTTGTGAATTATAGTTTCTTACGTGTTGGTTATGAAATGTCTAATTATTGTAATAATTGGTACTGTTACAAATCATAGGCATGTGTCAGTATAATTATGTTGCTTCAAATAGGTACTTCTGTTTTGATAAAAAATTCAATAGTGTAATGTAATAAAATAAAACTGCGTTATATTGTAATCAATGTTGACATAATTTATTTCCCAAAGTCATAAATCTATTAAATAGTTTACGCCAACAAATATAAATTTTATTTTTATAACAATGGTACATAGCGTTTTGTAGTTCTGCCTATCCAATCTACACATACATACAGAAAAATTAAAACTTGTTTTTTACATACACGCCATCTAGTGTTCTAGCTTCGTAAACGTAGGGATACGTCTATGTGTGTGTAAACGACCTTATATTCAATGACAGATGTTATAATCAAAATTAATGTCGAATTGGGTTGATTTTGAGGCAATGATATGACCCATTCCAATAAAATGTAATATCCGATAACCGCTAAGTCTACTCCTACGACTTAATAATTTTCCAATTACACAAAGATCCAAATAAACTTAAAATGTTGCGTTCAGCGCCATCTTGCGGGAGAATGGCTGGGAACAGTCCGAAGGTTCCACCTTAAGTAGGGACTTAATAAATTAACCGACTTGGTATTACATGGATTTCACTACTTTTTAAGGTAGAAGAACTGAGTTGCGAAACTTGGTTTTTTTACAAGTTATGTTTTTGATGGCATTACATGTTTTCCATTTGTTGCTTGCAATAAGCTCAGAGCAAATTTTAGATAAATTCTTTATTTATTTAGTAATAATCAATCTCCCGATGCATGTTTAGGCCACAACTCTGAGAGACATGACTTGGGAGCTCTAATTTATAGATTCTATTGAATATCAACGATTAAAAAATATTTTCATCTCTCTAGTATCCTATAGTTTAATAATGATTCGTTATAATATGCCTTCCACGTAAGGAAATAATCGACATAATTCAATTAATGACCGCAAAAGCTTCGATACAAGCCCCAATTTCTCGGAAGTTCTACATCATTTTAACGTAAAAGTTATACCAAGATAATCATAAACATTTGCTTGAACTATATTATGATTTTTACTTTATAAATGGTTACTATTAATTTTTAATTAAAAGTACTTGATTGAAATAATCGGAGATTTACCGATGAATCTCCGGTGATCGTGTCTTAAAATAATCTTTTAATATAATAAACAATACAAAAAATAAAAGTAAGATTCAATATTTTTAATTATTTAACTAAGTACATTTATTACATCTATTTACTAATTTGCTTCTTTTCAATGAGGTTAATTATATCGGTCATTAACTTGAAACGCTTTTGTCCGTGTAAATGATTGATTTTATAAGCAACTAGCTTTCCAAATATTTTGCTGCAAGTTGTATGCATATTTTCTTCGTTTTCTGGGTTTTCTGTTTGAGTTCCTCTTTCGTTTATCGTTAAAAGTAACGTATTTGAAATATCTGTAAAACACCAACTCTCTTGTTCTTCACACGAAAATGGAGTCATCCTTTGCGCAGCATCTTCAAATAGATCTAAATACAAAAAAGTTAATTTGGTTACGCGGAAAACGATTCGTGTATTTTAATTTTATTCGAAGGTATATTGTGCCAAGTGTCCTTCCTTTGACCTATTGTCCCTTCCGTAAACACACTGAGAGGGGAAAGAGGAGAGGCTAGAAGGTGGCGTGATTCTTTCGACCAATGAGAAGCGCGCCCAACCGATATGCATTGATAGGAAGGCCGAAGCAATATAAGCTCGCGCGCTGCCCTCGAGCCTGCTCTTGCCTTCGCGCCACTAGTCCGAACCGCACCTGGAGCAGTCGAGGTCCAGAAGTAACCGCCTCACATAGTGTGAGATATTGTCGCGTACCGCTCTCTTCCTTCGCACCACTGGCCTGGATCGCATCTCTGGGGCGCCCCAGAAAACCAACCAGAAGTCGCACCACAGCAACGAAAGCGCCTAAGCTGCATCGAAGTCACACCCCGGTAAGTGTGTTTTCCCTATATTATTATTGTTAAGTCGTTTAAGGCTATATTTGAGAGATTGTGTGATGATTCATTTTTGTTTTTATTTAAGTATTTGCTTACTTAAAATAATTTTTTGTTTTCATGTTGTTATGTTTTAACAGTGTAGTCGTAACAGTGTATTGTATTATATTATTTACTGATATTTATTGCCTTAATACCTTTTTGTTTAGTAAATATATGAAAAAAGTTTATAAAAATGTTTAAAAATCAGGAGTGAATTGTGTGTGAGTGTAACGTTTTAAATGAGTAAGTTATTGATGATAAAATAATTTATCCGCATTCGTCAATATTGTTGCGACATCCTTTCCGTGCGAACGAATTTTTTCAAAGACGGGATTAATAATAAATGAAAAGAGGTGTCGTCAAAAGTGGAGCAAATTGCGTTTTTAAACGCAAATCTTAATCCAAACAGATTCTGAAATAAAAAATTAAAAAAATAAAACAACGAAAAGAAACCAAAAAAAAAAATATAATAAGAAATCATTGTAAATATACCGATTATTAAATGTGCCGGAATAATATTAGTAATATTATTCTGCTAGTTCTAAGCCTAGATTAAAGCATGTTGGATAATCTCGTTTCGTTTACTAACGTCGTTTTGCTAACTTATAAAACGAAATCTAAGTACGCAAACGAATTAGCGTGGCTAAGCGATACTGAAATCGGATTTCTAAAAACTGATTTTGAAATCGATTTAGAAATCTGAAATCGGATAAATATCGGTTTGCGTTCAAATCCAAAAACGCCCATGCCTAATACTTACGCCGTCCCCGGAGATACAGACATGCTCATTGGAGCATCGCTTTTCCCTCATCTTTTGTTACACAATAAGGTCAGGGGCAACTCCTCGCATACCGCGCCTTACGCACTGGAGACCGTCTTAGGCTACGTCATCGTTGGTTCCGCTCCTATCATGGATAATATTTCGGCAACCTCTTATTGTTGTATGGCTGTCGAACCGCTCGAGTCGTTAGTTCGCAAATTTTGGGAGATGGAAGAGGTGAAAGTTCCACCTATAGTTAGTCCAGATGATAGATTATGCGAGGAAATTTACGTCCGCACGACCGTTCGTGATCGCGACGGTCGATATAGTGAGGCTACCCTTTAAAGGAGATGTTTTGTCTCTCGGCGACTCGCGTCGAATAGCAGAAAAACGTTTATATTGTTTGGAGCGTCGGATGCTCGCTTCGCCCAGATTAAAGGAAGCTCATGACGGTGTCATTAATGAATATATAAGGGAGGGTTACATATCACTTGTGGCTCCAAAATTAGATAACTACGAAGACGCGCCATTGTATTTCATAGCACATCACGGGGTCATTAGAGAAGACAAACTTACGTCCAAGTTACGTGTAGTGCTCGACGCTAGTGCTAGAACTAGCACTCACCTTTCTCTTAACGATATCCTATATAAATTGCCCTGTAAATTTTGCCCACTATATGTAGTAGTGGGCAAAATTTACAGGGCAATTTATTTAATATAATAGCAAATTTTCGTTTGTTCAGTATAGCACTATCCGCCGATATTCGCCAAATGTTTCTTTGCATAGTGATTGCGACCATCGATTTCAACGCATTTTATATCGCTTTGACCCAAAGGAACCTCTAATGGTGTTTGAATTTAATCGCATTTGCTTTGGTTTAAAGTCGAGCCAATTTCATGCGTTACGCACGGTGAGACAGCTCGCCTACGATGAAGGTCCCTCTTTCCTAAAGCTAAGAGGGCAATTGAGAGTGGATTATATATGGATGATTTTGTGTATTCGGTTGATAGCGTGGAGGAGGCCATCCTAACCACCGACGAGGTTATAAAGCTCATGAAAGCGGGTCAATTCGATCTCGTCAAGTGAACTAGTAATTCGCGTACGGTTTTAGATACAATCCCATTATCGCACCGCCTTTCGGCGATAAAGGAATTCGACGATTCTGATACGCACAAGGTGCTCGGTTTGTGTTGGTCATCGGAGTCCCACGTGTTTAGCCGTAAGATAAACCCGCCCGCAGAAATGTACACAAAGCGCACAATGCTGTCATGCGTTGCTGGATTATGAGATGTCATGGGTTTCGTAGCCCCGGTGGTGCTATACGCTAAGCTTTTGATTAAACAACTTTGGTTATGCGAATGCGATTGGGATGACCCGCCGCCTGATAGCATTGTTCGGTCGTGGCTGCGTTTTAGAGAAGAACTTCCTTTACTAAGCGAAATTAAAATACCACGTCATATAAACGCCGATAGAAATAGCGTCATCACGGTCGTCGGGCTTACAGACGCTAGCGAGAAGGCCCCCGTAAGGGCGTTGTATATTTTCACGTCCAGAATAATGGTAGAAATTCGATCAGCCTCATTAGCTCTAAGTCAAAAGTCTCCCCCCGTAAGGTTGTCTCTCTCGCGCGCTTAGAGCTTTGCGCGATATTAGTCCTTGCCAAGCTTATCACCGCAGTTATCCCTTGAAAATTTCAGAATTTATTAACTTGATAGGCAGTGTAAAAAAATTGTTAAATATTTCAAAAAATCTAATATTGCCACTCTGACACTTCGCAAAGAACAAAAAGAAAGAAATCCAGATGTAGAACCGTTACAGTTAATACAGGAAGTCCCAACACGCTGGAATAGCGTTTATTACGAGCTTTCTTAATATAGGGAATGGGGAAAAATAAATACAAGTATTAATGTGTCACTAATCGTAAAAAAATAAATATCCTATCTCTAGCTAGCTAGCTAGCCATACGGAGTGGCCCAGATTATGCAGTAAAAGTAATAAAAATCTACAATGACGACAAATTTCGGATTTTAAATATGTTAGCCAAGTTACAAATGTTTTATAAAAAGTGCGTACTGCCTAAAATTATTGACTCGAGATAAGCTCGCTCAATACCATAGTGGCAAATATTCTTACAATAAAAAAAATATGTTAATTGACTGTAAGCACCAATTAAAAAAATATTAGTTACAGTTGGTTATTTTATTTACTAAAACATTTTGCAAGCGTACTACATATTTTATTTATTAATACCACTATGCTACCATTCATAGGGACATAGGGAGGCCTATGTTCAGCAGTGGACTTGTGAAAGGCTGTAATGATGATGATGATGCTACCATTAGTTGATATAAATTGATTATTAACCAACATCAGTTAACAATCGATTACTGTAAACCAATTAAAACATTTATGTGTTCTTTCAACATTAAGGTTCACAAATAATGAATAATATATCAAATGGATTATAATACATTAATTAAATAACAAAAATGACACACCAAAAATTTTACATCCACTGGACTCCATCCTAGAAAACTTGCACAATGGAGACATCAAGATCGTTTAGTTGCTATACTCACAGTATCATAGTGCAAGAGGATATGGGGTGGTATATTTTACGCCGCTACCACGGCGAGAAGCAGAGTCTGTGCTATCGGCTTGTCGCTCATTTAGCACCACCCGGGGACACGTGTAGGGTGGGCCTAGTATTAGGTGGTCAAAGCCTACGGACGCGAGTGACATCCTTTACTTATGTCTTAAAAATATTGTTATGTTTATAATACGAATACATACCCCGAGGAAGCGGTGAATCTACAGGCTGCGGCCCCATAAAGGAGGCTTCTGACGATTGTACAACCTGATCGACACTCATTGCAACAGGTTCACCTGAAAAAGTGTGAACTTCCAATGAATTCTAATATACTCGTATATATATATATATATATATATATATATATATATGTATATATATACACATATATATATATATATATATATATATATATATATATATATATATATATATATATATATATATATATATATATATATTTAAATCGACGAAGACTTCTTGCGTCTTTACAGGCTTCCACCCTGCCGCGTCCACTGTATGCGGCAAGATTTTAAATGTTTTTAATGTGTATTTACGAAGTTTTAATCAGTATGATTACATTAGTCGACGTCGAATTTCAATTAAACATGATATGTTAATATTCACTTTTAAATAATTCCCGGTAACTTAGTACGTCCGTTCACCACCAAAATTATCCAGCACCCTGAATATCCCTGTATACCATCTATACACTGCATAAATGTTCCTACCTCCATCGAAACTTACGCTTAAGCTGATTCTGTATAATTCCCTATATATGTTACAAAGATCACGATGATAAAGTTACATCCATCAATATTGGAAAAGATTGTGATTCCGTATACAGTTTTTACATTTTGTATTTGAACACGTTCCTACCAGATCTCGATACTTTCACTCGCGTTGGATAAATAAAACACGGAAGTACGATATTGGGATAATCAAATTTAATAAATTAAAGTAGACCCTATGTTAAATTACAATAATAGTATGCTAGCACGCTGTAACTTACTACTAGCGCCATCTAGATACGGCGGATGAAAACATTTTGACAATTATTAAATTACACTATGATTTTTGGTTCAACATCCCGCCCACCAAGAACGTATCTGCGTTCTTTCTATTACCGCCCACCATGAGGTCAAGGGGGTACATACAATAATCAAAATACAGGATAAAAGGTAAAGTATCTAAAAGTAATAAGTTGAGAAGAATAGGGTCAATCAAAATATACATAACTTACAGACAGACAGTATCAGTTTGTTACTGGTAAAACACAAATTTTCGACGTTGGTCTCTTTATTTGAGACCCATTGCATTTAAGTGTGACAACTCGAGTAATATTGTCCAAGCCAGGATGCTTGGCAATCACCCTGCCCAGTAACCATCGCGCTGGTGGAAGATTATCTTCCTTCACTAGTACAACGTCCCCAATGTTAGGTTCCGGGTTAATATTTGACCACTTGTATCTTTGAAGGCAATGCACAATATACTCCGACGACCACCTTCGCCAAAAATGCTGCACCATTCTTTGCGTCAACTGCCACCTTCTCAATGTACTAACGTTGCTATGCTCGTAATTACGTTCCGGTACTACCACTAAGGGCTCACCAACTAAGAAATGCGCAGGTGTTAAAGGTGCAGAGTCCATGTGATCAGAAGAGAGCATCGATAGAGGCCTTGAGTTAAGGCACGCCTCTATTTGACATAAAACTGTTGCTAACTCTTCAAACGTGAGAGTGGAATTGCCTACAACTCGTTTTAAGTGGAATTTAGTTGATTTTATTCCGGCTTCCCATAAACCTCCGAAATTTGGTGCATGTGGGGGGATAAAATGCCATTGAGTACTCTGGTTACTCAACCACTCTTTGATTTCAACGGCGACGGACGACTGTTCAGCGGTGACAAGCTTACAAAGTTCTTTGGAGGCTCCGACGAAATTAGTCCCATTGTCACTCCAAATTTCACTTACGTGACCTCGTCGGGCAACAAGCCTCTTAAACGCAGCTATGAAGCTCTCGGCTGTGAGATCGCTGATGACCTCTAAATGAATAGCCTTTGTAACCATGCAGATGAAGAGGCCTATGTAGCCCTTGTACGATTTGTTTCCACGTCCCTTGAATACTCGAATGTTGATGGGTCCAGCAAAATCCACTCCGCTGCGTAGAAATGGTCTTGCTGGCGTAACCCTGCATGCTGGCAATTGGCCCATGAATTGGGTTTTTATTGCAGCTGCTTGACGGACACAAGTAACACATTTGCGCACATATCCTTTGACAGCACTCTTTGCTGAGAGTATCCAGTATTTTGTGCGCAAATAGTTCAGCATAAGAGATGGACCGCCATGCATGGTTCTTTTGTGAGCTTCGTCAATGACTAAGTCTGTGAAGTGACTTCGGTGGGGAAGTATAATGGGATGTTTAATATCTTCGGAGAGACTCGAGTGTTGGATTCTGCCTCCTACCCTCATTATTCCCTTGCTATCCAGAAAAGGGCTCAATGGTTTCAGTTTGTCCTTGTGGTCTGCGAGATATGTGGCTTGACAATGCTTAATGCAAGCTTCTAGTGCATCATTGATTTCGTAGCTAGACAGGTGAGTTACAAATTTGTTAGACCTTTTGTATCTGATAAATCGTCGACAATAAGCTATAACGCGAACTAATTTTCGCAGGGAAGAAAACCTTGTCAAGAAGGAAGAATCTGAAATTGCACCAGCGTCGGTGACTACGTGGGCCTTTAGCTTTCGTTGCTCTAAGTCAGTTGATATGGACTTCGGTCTTGGATAAGTGATTAATGGGTTCTTTAGCCACGATGGACCCTGAAGCCACATGTCGGTTTGATCAAGTTCAGAAGGAGTGCATCACCGAGAAGCTATATCGGCTGGATTTTGAGCCGATTGAACATGAGCCCATTGATCACTATCCAACCTTGATAGGATCTCTGATGTTCGGTTTCCGATGAAAGTTGTCCAGCGACTGGGGTGGCTACTAAGCCACGATAACACCACAGTAGAGTCTGTCCATCCGTGTATGTTGGTTTGGCTAATGCGCAGTACGTTTGCAACTTCTGTGATTAATTTGGCCAGGAGAACAGCGCCCATTAACTCCAGTCTGGGAATAGAAACCTGCATGGTTGGAGCAACTTTAGTTTTTGCAGCAATCAAATTAACATGAATATTATCATTTGCATCCAAAGCCCGTAAGTAAACTACGGCTGCATAGGCAGTGTTTGATGCGTCGCAAAAACCTTGAATCTCCGCGCTTGAATCATTAATTTTAGTTTCAACCCATCTTGGAATGCGTAACTTAGTGATGTAAACCAACTCCGCCTGGTAAGTATTCCATTCATCTAGTAATTCTTCTGGTAGTTCCTCGTCCCATCCTATACCGGCTAGCCACAACTTTTGTATCAGGACCTTGGCCGTAATAACGCAAGGTGCTGCCCAACCTAAGGGGTCGAATAAGCGTGAGATGTTTGAGACTACCCTCCTTTTTGTAATAGGTTCCTGAATTTTAGGTATTTGCACAGAGTACTTGAAAGAATCAGATTCCTTGTCCCACGAAAGTCCTAACACCTTTACTGTGTCGTCCATTCGTATGTCTCTCTTTTCCTCCTGATTTTCCTTTTTATCCATCACTATTGCTGCTAACTCCTTATTGTTGGTTATCCATTTTTGCAACTCAAAACCTCCTCTACTCAACAACGTGGTCATATTCTCAAATATTCTTTTTCCTTCTTCTACTGTCTGACATCCTGTTATTAAATCATCAACGTAATAATCTGTCTTTATTTTTTCAGCTATATCAGGATACTGCGTTCCGTCATCTACTGCGAGCTGCTGCAGAGTCTTCACTGCGAGGTAAGGAGCTGAAGCAGTACCAAAGGTAACTCTATCTAATACATATTCTTTGATTTCAAACCCTGGTTCGTCTCTCCAAACGAGCCTCTGGAATTCTGCATCTTGCTTGGCAACGCGTACCTGGCGATACATTTTAACAACATCTGCGCTCAGGCAGATCGGGTGCATACGCCACCTCATGACAATGTGACGTAAATCTTGTTGAAGAGTTGGTCCGACCATTAGGGTGTCATTAAGCGACACTCCATTTGTTCCTTTGCAGGAAGCGTCGAACACGACCCTGATCTTTGTTGTCGATTTATCTTCGCGTATCACTGCATGATGAGGTAAATAAACAGAGTCACGTCTGTTATAGTCGTCTTCAGGTATACATTTCATGTGTCCAAGATTTAAATATTCATGAATTACTTCGGTATACCTAGACTTCATCACAGGATTTTTTTTGAATCGTTGTTCAAGTAGATGGAATCTTTTAAGAGCAATGTCTCTGGAATTGCCGTATTTACATTGTGGATCCTCATCTCGGAAAGGAAGCCTTACGACATACCTCCCGGTTGAGTCTCTTTGTGTTGTTTGCTCATAAAATTTTTCACAACGTAATTCTTCTTGTGACAGTATTTTGTCATCAAACGAATCAGCTTCCAGCTGCCAGAATTTTTTAAGCAACTCGTTGTCTTCTATATGAGAGTGCATATTTATGATCCTGTTATGATAACAAGGTGTGGATGGAGTTTGATCTCCACTAAGCTGCTGGTGTGTAGGACCTGAAATAATCCATCCTAAGGCAGTGTTTTGAGCTGTAGGTGTGCCATTAGGACCTCTGATTAAGCCATCTCTCATCACCTGTCCATAGACATCAGCCCCAAGCAGAATGTCTATGTTGTTTGGCTTATTAAATTGTGGATCGGCTAGAGCAATATCCGCTAGCTCCGGCCAATCGATTGGCGCTATCTTCTTACACGGAAGGAGGCTAGTTATAGTCCCTAGTACGTGAGCCTGTACTAAGATACAAAAACTGGGATTATGGCGAGATTGAATGCTTATTTTGACCATATGTTTAGAGGCTAAAATGCTCTTATCTCCACCTAGTCCAGACACTTCACTTCTGTGAGGTATTTTTCTTAACCCTAGCAGTTGCACTATATTTTCTGTTACAAATGATGCCTGTGAGCCCTGATCTAACAGAGCCCTTATCAGGCATGCCTCGCCACTTCTTGTTTGAACATTAACAAGAGCGGTTGCTAACAGAATTTGATTGGTTGCAATTTGTTTTGAAAAATGTGCTGTTATGGTTGAAGCGTTTTTTGGACTTTCTAATGATGTCTTAATTTCAGACACCTTGGCATTGACTTCTACTGCAAGATCTGGTTTGGAACATCCACTACTTTGAGATTCTGAGGTAAGCTTAGGGTGCAGCAAAGAGTGGTGCTTATGTTTGCATATGCGACATTTATTGTTAGAACGACAAATACTGGCAGAGTGATTGCGGCCTAAACAGTTAAAGCAGAGTCTATTGGTTTGAACAAAATTATGTCGATTTTCATAATCAATTTTACAAAATTCCTTACAGTTAGCGATTTTGTGGTCATCCTTCTTACAATATGAACAACTTTGATTAAAACTACTTTTACGGATTTCTTTCGCGTTTTATTTATTTTATTTTTAACCCGACGTTTCGGGTGCTTTCCAGCACCCATGGTCACGGGGGACTGAGGTGACTGACGTCCCGATGTCAAAGTTAACCCGGAGTACCTTCAGCTTTTTTAATTATTGTCTTTGGTCCGATCTACGCAGAATGAACTAACTGTGGTTTGAAGTCTTGCAGTGGTATGCTTGGGTTTAGTTTTAATTTTATTAATTATAGGATCCCAAGCAGGTGGTAATACCAAGCCTCCCTCTCTATTGAAATTAGGATGTTTCTTAATTTCAATAGCCTCACGTATCATCCTTGGTAGGAATCGGTGTTCTTTCGCGAGGATTTGTGGTCTATCAAATCTGATGTAATGGTTGGGGCCATCGAGGATATGATCGCAAACTGCAGACTTCCCGGAACGTTGATGCTTCACGTCAGCTATGTGTTCTTTTACGCGGGTTCTAATTGATCTCTTTGTTTGCCCTATATATGAGAGACCACAATCACAATCAAGCTTGTACACTCCTGCATCTTGTAGAGGAATATGACACTTGACGGATGGTAAGAACTGACTAATCTTCTTCGGCGGCTTGTAGAATGTTCTAATAGAAGCTCGCTTCAAGATGTAGCCAATCTTGTCTGTGACACCTCTGACATAAGGTAGTACAGCAGGCACACGCTCGACTGTGGCCGGCTTCACTCGGTCACTGTGATGGAGGCGCGGGACCCGAAGCTTGTTGTCGTGCAGAACCTGCTTGACGTGCTGAAGCTCGGCGGCCAGGTGTTTGCTGTCACAGATTCCTCGTGCTCTCTGTAACAAAGATTTGCCCACGGTAGCTAACTGTGAAGGATGGTGGTGAGATTCACCATTTAAGTATCGGTTTGTATGGGTCTTTTTTCTGTACACAGTATGACCTATGGTGTTGTTAGGATTTCGGATGACTAACACATCTAGGAAAGCTAAGGAATTATTTGCCTCTAACTCCATAGTAAATTGAATTTTAGAGTTTATGGAATTAAGATGTTCTAAAAATGCAGTTACTTTGTCTGATGGTAAAATTGTGAAAGTGTCGTCTACGTACCGCTTGTAGAACCTTGGGGTGACAGGAGCAGTAAGGAGGGCTTTCTCCTCGAAGTCTTCCATGAATATATCGGCGACAATGGGAGATACAGGTGAGCCCATCGCAACACCATCTACTTGCTTGTAGAACTCATCCTTCCACAATAGATAGCCAGATGTAAGGCAATGTCTTAGTAGTTCTGCATATTCTGGTGGCATGTTATTTTCATCTAGTTTCCTAGTTATAATTGAGATGCAGTCTTCAATAGGTAGACATGTAAATAGAGACTGAACATCAAAACTGACCATGGTTTCATTTTCAGCAAGACGTAGGTCTTTTATCTTACTGACAAAATGGTATGAATCCTTAGTATGTGCTCTTGTGTGTCCTCTGAGTGGTGATAATATTTTGGCTAAGTGTTGCGCCAATCTGTAAGTTGGCGAATCGATTTGACTCACTATTGGACGTAATGGAGCGTTAGGTTTGTGTATTTTTGGTAACCCATACAACTTGGGAGGTTTTGCACACGAAGGTATCATCGAATTGACGTCTAGATTCAATTTCTCGGAGTATTTCTTAATTAGATCGCTAGTTGTTTTAAGCGTATTAGTAGTAGGGTCTGTTTTGACCTTACGGTATGTACTTTCATCCGACAAAAGTTGTTGTATTTTAAAATTGTAATCCGACGTATCCATTACAACCGTAGCATTTCCTTTATCTGCGCGGAGAATCGTAAGCTCTGGTCTGTTGCGTAAGGTTTTTAACGCGTTAAATTCATTTTTGGGAAGATTTAATTTCGGCACTGTACTTCGCCGTAACATAGACGAAATGTCTTGGCGTATGGCCTCTAAATCATCTTTACCAATATTATTTTTATACAGACAATCCTCAACACTACAGATAATGTCTTCATACGGGATTCTTGGCGGTGTAATCGCATAATTAAAACCTCTTCCTAAAACTTTTATTGTAGCGTCGTCCAGAGTTTGTTTTGACAGGTTATAGACCACGCCTTGTTTACTATTCGTGTCTGTGGTCGTTTCGTTCTTACGTTGCCATTGATGTTGGACATTTGATTTAGTTGTTAATTTTTGGTATTTATCAATATGTTTATTTTTGCATTCATTGTATTTAGTTGTTTCGCGTTTATCTAAAGTTTCCATGCAATTCTTATAATCAAATGTCGATAAAACTGTCTTTAACTTACTAACTTTAACTTTAACGACATTTGATTATAAGAATTGCATGGAAACTTTAGATAAACGCGAAACAACTAAATACAATGAATGCAAAAATAAACATATTGATAAATACCAAAAATTAACAACTAAATCAAATGTCCAACATCAATGGCAACGTAAGAACGAAACGACCACAGACACGAATAGTAAACAAGGCGTGGTCTATAACCTGTCAAAACAAACTCTGGACGACGCTACAATAAAAGTTTTAGGAAGAGGTTTTAATTATGCGATTACACCGCCAAGAATCCCGTATGAAGACATTATCTGTAGTGTTGAGGATTGTCTGTATAAAAATAATATTGGTAAAGATGATTTAGAGGCCATACGCCAAGACATTTCGTCTATGTTACGTCGAAGTACAGTGCCGAAATTAAATCTTCCCAAAAATGAATTTAACGCGTTAAAAACCTTACGCAACAGACCAGAGCTTACGATTCTCCGCGCAGATAAAGGAAATGCTACGGTTGTAATGGATACGTCGGATTACAATTTTAAAATACAACAACTTTTGTCGGATGAAAGTACATACCGTAAGGTCAAAACAGACCCTACAACTAATACGCTTAAAACAACTAGCGATCTAATTAAGAAATACTCCGAGAAATTGAATCTAGACGTCAATTCGATGATACCTTCGTGTGCAAAACCTCCCAAGTTGTATGGGTTACCAAAAATACACAAACCTAACGCTCCATTACGTCCAATAGTGAGTCAAATCGATTCGCCAACTTACAGATTGGCGCAACACTTAGCCAAAATATTATCACCACTCAGAGGACACACAAGAGCACATACTAAGGATTCATACCATTTTGTCAGTAAGATAAAAGACCTACGTCTTGCTGAAAATGAAACCATGGTCAGTTTTGATGTTCAGTCTCTATTTACATGTCTACCTATTGAAGACTGCATCTCAATTATAACTAGGAAACTAGATGAAAATAACATGCCACCAGAATATGCAGAACTACTAAGACATTGCCTTACATCTGGCTATCTATTGTGGAAGGATGAGTTCTACAAGCAAGTAGATGGTGTTGCGATGGGCTCACCTGTATCTCCCATTGTCGCCGATATATTCATGGAAGACTTCGAGGAGAAAGCCCTCCTTACTGCACCTGTCACCCCAAGGTTCTACAAGCGGTACGTAGACGATACTTTCACAATTTTACCATCAGACAAAGTAACTGCATTTTTAGAACATCTTAATTCCATAAACTCTAAAATTCAATTTACTATGGAGTTAGAGGCAAATAATTCCTTAGCTTTCCTAGATGTGTTAGTCATCCGAAATCCTAACAACACCATAGGTCATACTGTGTACAGAAAAAAGACCCATACAAACCGATACTTAAATGGTGAATCTCACCACCATCCTTCACAGTTAGCTACCGTGGGCAAATCTTTGTTACAGAGAGCACGAGGAATCTGTGACAGCAAACACCTGGCCGCCGAGCTTCAGCACGTCAAGCAGGTTCTGCACGACAACAAGCTTCGGGTCCCGCGCCTCCGTCACAGTGACCGAGTGAAGCCGGCCACAGTCGAGCGTGTGCCTGCTGTACTACCTTATGTCAGAGGTGTCACAGACAAGATTGGCTACATCTTGAAGCGAGCTTCTATTAGAACATTCTACAAGCCGCCGAAGAAGATTAGTCAGTTCTTACCATCCGTCAAGTGTCATATTCCTCTACAAGATGCAGGAGTGTACAAGCTTGATTGTGATTGTGGTCTCTCATATATAGGGCAAACAAAGAGATCAATTAGAACCCGCGTAAAAGAACACATAGCTGACGTGAAGCATCAACGTTCCGGGAAGTCTGCAGTTTGCGATCATATCCTCGATGGCCCCAACCATTACATCAGATTTGATAGACCACAAATCCTCGCGAAAGAACACCGATTCCTACCAAGGATGATACGTGAGGCTATTGAAATTAAAAAACATCCTAATTTCAATAGAGAGGGAGGCTTGGTATTACCACCTGCTTGGGATCCTATAATTAATAAAATTAAAACTAAACCCAAGCATACCACTGCAAGACTTCAAACCACAGTTAGTTCATTCTGCGTAGATCGGACCAAAGACAATAATTAAAAAAGCTGAAGGTACTCCGGGTTAACTTTGACATCGGGACGTCAGTCACCTCAGTCCCCCGTGACCATGGGTGCTGGAAAGCACCCGAAACGTCGGGTTAAAAATAAAATAAATAAAACGCGAAAGAAATCCGTAAAAGTAGTTTTAATCAATGTACAGTGTTCGCGTAAATATAAGAAATCATTATGAACAACTTTGTTTTCTAATAGCATTGGTGTTGGTAAAAGCGTGCAATACCTTGGTCTTGTGGGTTGAAACATTTGATTTGGTCTTTTGCTTAGTATCTAAAAACTCTAGAGACCTGAAACGAGATTCCAAATACTCACGCAATTGGCTCAACGTGGGTAATTCGTCCGTGCTGCTAATTTTTACTTCCCAACCTTTACGGGATTCGGTATCTAATTTTGAGCAAATTACGTAAATAACTATAGCATCCCAAGTGTCAACATTTATGTTTAAAGTTTTTAAACCGTTCAATGTTTCATTCATTACATCTAAAATATCTTTTATTGCACTACAAGATTCGATTACAATGTTAGGTAAATTCATAAAACGTCTCAGTAAACAGTTTACCAAGTACTTCTTATTATTATATCTACTGTTTAAGATTGACCAAGACTCCATGTAATTAGCTGCTGCAACTGGAATATGTCGCAGTAGTTGGTCTGCTTCACCGGTAAGATGGGCCTTAAGATAGTACATTTTCTGAGCATTATCAAGTGATGAATTATTATGAACTAATGACACATATAAATCTTTAAAGGTTATCCATTCCGAATATGCACCAGAAAAATTGGGAATGGAAATTTTTGGCAATTTTACATTGTTATCTATATTTTGAGAGATGTTAGAAGTAGCTGAAGAACTAGGTGTTGGTTTTACGGAGGCCAAAAATTCCTTTAATTCTGATTTATAATTAATATATGTTTCCTCAATTACTTCGTACATGTCATGTGTAAAATATTTGTTTTCGAGTAAAGCGTCCGTTGCTTCTGCCGTTAATTTTCTATGTGTATCATTAACTATGTTCCATTGAGCTTCCAGCGTTTCTAATCTAGTTTGCAAGTACGATTCTTTTAATAATCTGTCTTTAGGAGACTTTTTAAAATTTTCATAAGCCTTTTCTATAATTGCTTTTGAACCAAGCTGATTCTTAATTAACGATGCCATTATATATATTGGTAAAATTTAAACACATAAAATTACAAATGGAATTTTTCTAAGTCTAAGATAAAAAATTTTACAAGTGTTTGAAACTTGGTATATTCGAAAGAATCGGGCGTAGGTTCCCCGTTCGTTCACTTTTAGCAAAATGATTATAAGTTAATATTTAAGTATGAAAAATTTTAAAAAGTCTACTCTTATTCAAAATTATTGTACAAAATGGAAGCTAAATGAAATTTTATAAGTTCAAAACAAAAAATTTTACAAGTGTTTGACACTTAGATGTACGGACAAATCGGACATAGGTTCCCCGTTCGTCCACTTTTTTCAAAACTATTCTAAGTTAATGTACCATGCAAAACTTTTACAAGTTCACTTTTATTACTATGCAAATTAAATCTTAAATATTCTAAGTCCAAAATTTCCATTAAAAGGATTTTAAATTTTCAACTTGTTGCACTGATGTCAAAACACAAAATTGTACTCACAGTTTTATCTTCAAACCATTGATTCCACTTTAGTTCTGCAGTTGATCACCTTCGCTGTTGTCTTCGATTTGTGACGTCACTGGTCGTAGTTTGTGACGTTAACGATTACGTCACTGCTGTGCCGTCACGATGCGATTGAATGAGATGTTATGATGACATCACATCCTGTTGACTGCCTTGGATTTCTCTGCCTTCCTCCGTCGCTGTTGCTCCTCGGTTGGTGGCTGCAGACTTCGTGCTTGCTTCTGGCACTACACCACACTTAACCAACTGGTGAAACGACCTAGTGCAGTCGTTCACCAGTGCGCGCCTTCAGAGGCGGTCCACCTCTGGTTTCTAGTGCGAATTCGCGAAAGGACGGATGGTTCACTTAGATCCGAATTCGAAGGACCATGAACACGTTCCTACCAGATCTCGATACTTTCACTCGCGTTGGATAAATAAAACACGGAAGTACGATATTGAGATAATCAAATTTAATAAATTAAAGTAGACCCTATGTTAAATTACAATAATAGTATGCTAGCACGCTGTAACTTACTACTAGCGCCATCTAGATACGGCGGATGAAAACATTTTGACAATTATTAAATTACACTATGATTTTTGGTTCAACAGTATTCATCATACTAGTCAACCGGCTTCCAGCTATATCAGCAATTATATTGTTTCTGATATATCAGTAGATACAATTTTTATGTTAGTATTTATTTCGTGTTTTTATAATCTCAATAGTGATAAGCAAAATTCTCAATTAATTTCCTTAGGGGTACAAAGGATCTGACCTTAGTAGAAAATATTTAGACAGTGGAAAATACTCAGACACGGTAGAAGCCTTTTATTTTTAAGCAACTAAAGCTACTTCTTTAACACCGCAATTGACTATAAGGAATTTTTCCTCTATTTATTTATTTAAACTTTATTGCACCATAATAATTCAAATACACAAGGTGAGGTTGTTAGGTAAGTTAATGCCACGGGCAGATGATTTGTGTAGTAAATGTATGTGGTAAGGTAATTGTTAGGTAAGCTTATGTTTTTCTTTTAAGTAAATGTTAAATTGTAAATCAATTATATCTCAATGATAATCTTCGCTTTTAAATTATGATATATCATTGTAATTTTCAGAAAAAATTAAGTAATAGAAATAAAACAATAATATTCTAAATATAGGATATTAGCAAACTAAATCACTGAATACATACATACATAATACATAAACACTCACGCCTGTCACCCAGAGGGGTAGGCAGAGACTACAGACTTCCATTTGGCACGATCCTGAAACACCTCTCTCGCCTCCTTCACATCCATACACCTACGCATACATGCTCGTCGGTTAAGGGTTCTCCTAATTTGGCCCGTTTTCAATAAATCGCCAATTTGGTCGATAAATTTTCGCCTAGGACGTCCCTTTCCAACTCTGCCATTCACTTGTGCAACATAAATTTTCTTTGTCACTCTTTCCTCATTCATTCTTTCCACATGATCAAACCACCGAAGCATTCCTTTCTTAATCCTGGTCACAACATCTTGCAAACCACACTCTTCTCTTATTATACAATTTCTTACACTGTCATTAAGATTCAGCCCTAACATACTCCTTAACGACCGCATTTCTACTGCGTTCATTCTACTCTCGTGCTTCTTCTGTCACACCCAACTTTCACTACCATACGTTAAAGTAGGGACCAACACAGCATTGTGAATTGCCATACGTGCCTTTTTCGACACATTTTGACTCTTCACAATAGAGTGCAGGGCCCCATTTACTCTATTTCCCGCATTCAGTCGTCGTTCTATATCCTTATCATATCTCCCATCCCTGCTAAATACGCAGCCCAAATATACAAACTCATCTACTTGCTCGATCAACTCCCCTTCTATTCTTATTTCACAAATCGTTTTACTTTCTTCTCTTTCAAAAACCATAACCTTCGTCTTACTTGCGTTCACTTTCATACCCCTTTCTTTTAATGATCTGTTCATTAATGTAACCATCATATGCAACTCGGCCGCCGACGACGCAAGGATAACTTGATCATCGGCGTACAAAAGGCATTTGACGGTTAACTCACCCATTCTTAATCCGCATTCTTCAACTTTCAAATTTTGCAAACAACTGTCCACAAATAGGTTGAACAGCCACGGGGAAGCCACACAGCCCTGTCTGACACCTTTATGGATGTCAGACCAGTCCGAGTAGACCCCGTTGATCCTAACACAAGCACTAGAGTCCCTATAAAGGGACTCCAATGCCTGTACATCACATCCCTATTCACTCTGTCATAGGCCTTTTCCAAGTCCATGAACGCACAAAAAACCTTTTGGTTTTTGGCCAAAAACTTCTCCGCGATCATGCGCATGGAAAAGACTTGATCTGTACATCCCATTCCCTTTCTAAATCCCGCTTGCACATCCCAAATTTTTCCATCAGTTTCTTTCATGACCCTTTCAATCAGTACCTTAGCATACAGTTTTCCCACAATGCTAAGAAGGCTGATGCCACGGTAGTTTTTACGGTCCTGCTGCGACCCTTTTCCGTTATATACTGGGACTATCACGGCTTTGCACCAGTCTACCGGTACCCGCTTCAGTTCCCAGCATAAATTAAACTAGGTGTGCAGCAGGCCTGCCACCACTTCCTCTCCTGCCCTTAGCATTTCGAGTGCAACTCTATCATATCCGGCAGCCTTACCTGCTTTCATGCTTTTCATTGCTTCATTTCATTATTTCATCTATACTTATCTCGCTACCTCTTTCCTCTTCTTCCGGAATTTCTACTTCACTTAGTACACACGTTGTCTCCTCACTCATAAACACGCTTTCAAAGTATTCCTTCCATCTCTTTAAACTCAAAACTTCATCATTCAGAATATAGCCATTCTCGTCTCTTATAGCATCCATCATAGGCTGTTTTGAATGTCCCCTGGCAGTTCTTATAAGTTTCCAGAACATTTTAATATTTGCCTGGAAATTATCCGATATTCTTCTATCATTCTTATCCGTTCTTTCTTGCTTTTTTCTTTCAACTACTTCTTTTACTCTCTTATTAAGATGTCTAAAGACTGCCTTTTTTCTTTCAATATCATCATTCGTACCGCTAGAATTACCAGCCTTTGTTGCTAGTAAATCTAGCCATGCTCTCTTCTTTGCTTCAACTTCCATACGTACCTCATCATCCCACCATAACGTATTATTTTTCCTTTCATTCTTTCTCTTTCTAACACCACACACCTCGGTAGCTGCATCCACTAAACCTTTTTAAATCACTGAAATTATACAATATTTAAATTATTGATCATTGGTATGTAGTGAGGAACTTGAAAGATACTTAAATTATATGGACATCGTTTGGAAAACAATAAAAAAGATTGTTAATAATTCGTTAATTTTTGAAAGTAAATATTTTGCACAAAAACTTTAATTTTAAGCCAGTCTATGTTTTCCAGCAAATCTCCGTGTTGTTCTTTTAATATTTAGTATTACTATTTAATATTTGTAGTTTGAAAAATTTTTCCGTCAAAGGTACTAATGTTCTTTTCTTTCCAGTTTTTATTTTATTTTTGGTATTTAATACCTGTGTTACCTCTTCGGTGACGCATTGTTGAGAAGTCCGAATACCGGATGGTCCAGCCTGATATAAATTGTTTTAACTACGCATTTGTTGAATGCATTCAGAGTTGACAGTGTCGATTAGCTTACAATCATAATCGAGTATTTGATCGTTATCAAGAACCTCTTCATCTAGCTCTTCATTCGTATCTTAATCGATCTCTTCGAGAGTCCTTCCTTTAAAAGCATCTGTTTTACCATCTTCTATAACAATAAGAAGTTTCGGTTAGCAGTTTGGTATACTTCATCAGGCAATCTATAAGATTTTTTGTACACTTCATTGTTCATGTCATTTTTAGACATGCTAAATATTTGTCAACGTAGCTAAGTGTTTTCTGAGCCTTGTAGACGAGATTGCTTTTGGGTTTTTTGCTCCAAATAACCTTGCATGCCTTTCGAGAACTTTGTAGCCATAGATAGGGTTTTCATAACATGGATTACCAAATAAAAAAATATTTGGTTTTGAAGAAAAAAAAAAAAACAGGTGTCTTATTGACAATAATGGTTTTATGTCCACTTGAACTTCTTGATTAAACAAAACGGGTACTCCACGACCACGTTTGCCTCTAATAAAAACTCTCTTAAATTTTCTTAACCAGAATCCTTTCAGATGCAGTAAGCCTCTGAAGATCAAATTCATCATACTTATCAGATGCATCATTATCACTTTGTAAATGGTCGTGCAGTGTGATTCTTTGAAGTTCTTCAGGCTTGCGTCTGTTCAATAGTAAAATCCTACAATACACAGTTTCTAATAGTTGTGTGTATGTTGCAATATTTTTGATGCCTTCTTTAATTTGTATAGAAGCCTCCAAAGATTTTTTATTTAACTATTCTTTTAGAATTTTCAAGTCATTTGCTAAAGGGACAATAGATATTTTTATAACGTAGTACGTTTCTAGGGCAGGCGGAAAAAAGTACATTGACCTCAAGTATTATGTTAGCATCGAAACAAAACGACAGTTATTGCTTCCATACCTTTCTTTATAGATTACGTATCGTTATGCGCTAAGCGTGTCGCATGGTACGGGGTAGGGTGAAGGAATGACCGCTTCCTTCACCCTAGCCCGTACCATGAGACACGCTTAGCGCATAACGATTCAGAAATAATAAACCTGTTTTGACGCGATTCGCGATAGGTCACACGCCCTGCTTATTTGAGAAAGCGGATGGAGCAGAACTCATTCCTCATTCTGCTTTGGGATGCGCTTGCGTGTAGATAGTTTGAGATTTAAAATTTTCGGTTATAGTAGTTGTTTTAATTTTTATTAAGTTTGTTTTGTTAGTTGTATTATTACGTTTTGTACTAAAGTTTTTGTTATTGTTTAGTGACGTTTTGTTTTAGTGACGTTTTGTATATTATCACTAGTAGGAAATCGGGTCCATCGACATAAAAATCTCATAAAAACTTTACGTCGCCACGGAAGAATCGGAAAGTGTCGCATATTTCGAAAACCGAAAAAATTGTGGTTGTAAACATCTATAAATATATAAAAGAAACGTCGTCTAGTGACGTATTATATCGTTATATATCCATCCAAAACCGATATAAAAAGAAGACTGCCGATATTTTAGGTTAAAATCAATGTAACGGACTCTTCTACGTCTTCATCATCATAAACTGATTCTGAAATAGATACAGATGAATGGTTTGTCACGTGTCTCTGACAATCCATAATGAGAAGTTTTATGCATGCTTCAAGGTTGGCTGCTTAAGAATGCTTAGGATTAAAAGTTCGTCTTTTTACCTGACTGCCAAGAAGTGGTTACGTTTTATACAACTACCTACCTACCTACCTACTTATTAAAGTACATACCTACTATTAACGTAATAATGAAAATTGTGATTATGATTTATAAATTATTAATTTAAATTAATATTAATTTGCTTTTAAATTAATTTAGGTACAAGATAATCTTATTTCTTTACAATATAATAATAGACATAGGGCCGGTAAAGAACTTCGCACTCGGCACCCTTAACTTTCTTTCTGATGATGTATGTAATGATAAAAGGATAAAAAAAATGAACCTAAACAAAAAAGATTGCCAACACCGATGATATCGTCAAAGGTCAATGTACTTTTTTCCGCCTGCCCTAGAAACGTACTTAATACTCACACCTTGTCTCGGTGGAGTATAATTTGAACAAGTATCAGTATCAATCTGTTTACAAACATGCGGCCGTTGCATGCACGTCCCTCCCTCCCTCCTACCCGCGCGCCCCGAACGTCCCGCAGGAGTCGCACTGTGTCCCAATTTAAGTAAAGTACTAGACGCAAGATCATCGTCGTGGAGAATTGATAAAAACATTATCGTTATTAATCGGACGCAATAAAATCGGTAAATTAAACGCTCAATATACGTTCAAAAATATACACACATGGATAGCGCCCTCCAATTTCCACGCGGCAAACGGCTGAACTACGAATTACGCTAAAATACATTTTTGTGATGAAATTGAGTCCATGCCAATTTTTTGCCCATACATTCTAAATATGAAATGTCATCTATGGACCAAAAATGAGGGCTGGTTAATCTTGCGTCCGTATACCGGATGCATCAAGTCAGTCGGACGCAGTATCATCGGTAAAAGTCGCCATGTAGGACGCAACATGATCTACAAGATGTATATATATATATATATATATATATATATATATATATATACAGAATGGGTCCCACATATATGCAATAAATGAAACCACAAGTAATACTAGTCCGTAGAAGTGTAGAAAAATTAAATATTAAATTAAAACCCGTAAAATAAAAAAGTGAAATTTTCAAACAAAATAAATATTAAAATAAATTCAGTAAAAGTGAACACTCTGTTTAGACAACGTACCTTGACCCCTTGGAAGAGTGACAACGTTGCACGCGGGTGGCACGCCGACAAAAGACACCGCTGTCGATATGTCGCAATACCAATAGTTTGCACTGCGTGGCAACGTCGCTTTTTAATGTTCAAGGATTCATTCAAGTTCATTGAATCATTGACTTAGTGACCCAATTCTATAGAGTGTTCAAATTTGCTTAAAATTAAAACTCTACTTTTTGACCTTAATTACTGGACCGATTACGTTCATTTTTTGTATATCGTCAGCAAAGGCGATAACAAGTATATGGTTTCATTTATTGCATATATGTGGGACCCATTCTGTATATACATATATATATATATATATATATATATATATATATATATATATATATATATATATATATATATATATATACAGTAGAGTCCGTTTATAATGACTTCGAAAGGAATTGACAAACACGTCATAATAAGCGGACGTCATATAAAGCGTTATGTGAAATGAAAAACTTTTTTTATGTAAATATGTATGTATTTAAGTATTTTAATACAGAAACATACATAGTACATATGTAATTACATATGTATGTATATATACATATTAAACCAAAATCAAAATTGCACGTAATCAGCACATTATTATAATAACACATTGTATGTACAAGTGTATTTTTTACTGTAAGTAATCTGTAATTTTTGTCTGCTTTTGTTTTTTCATTTTATTGTAAAAACAGTCTCTAATACTATTGTGTATAGAAGACATAGCTATGGTCAAATTATCATTTTCAATATTGCTGTGAACAAATCGTGATAATAATTCTGCAGCTTTTAATGCTTCTTCTCTTCTTCTCTTCTTCCTCTTCTTCTCCTCGACTCCCTCTTCCCCATCACTTTCGAGTTGTTCCTTAGCACTAATGTTCTGTACGATATTTTCATCGGTGGGTTCTTCGGATGTGAGGAGACCGCTATCGATGTCAACATAATCTTCCCACATTTCCGGTGCTGCTAAAGAATCTGAGTTTAGGTTTCGTGACCACAAAGATAAAGGAATGTCATCTTCTTCATCGAATTCATGTTCTGATATTTGAATAGGTAAACCGTTGTGGCTTTCAATGAATCCTGCGTGTTTGAAACAGTTATGAATGGTACTTTGAGACATTTTATTCCAGGCATCATTAACCATCAGAATTGCATCTAGCACCGTTACTTTTGTAGAAGAGTGGTTTTCATTAGCATCAAGACAATTAATCATTTTGAGCACAAGGTTCTTCCTAAAATTCATTTTGAGTGATCGTATTATTCCCTGATCCACTGGCTGTAGTACTGATGTTGTATTCGGCGGAAGGAAAGCAAGTGTTATAGACTTTAAATCAGTAACATTTTGATGCGCCGGGCAATTATCAACCAGCAATAGAATCTTTTTCTTCTTCTTCACCAAATCACGATCCCAATCACGAAGCCATTTTTCAAAAAGTTCTGACGTCATCCAAGCTTTACGATTGTTAGCATAATCGACAGGTAATGATTTGACACCTTTAAAACATCTTGGTTTTTGTGACTTTATAATAATGAGCAATTTCTTCTTCTCTGTGCCACTCATATTCGCTGTTACCATGACAGTTATTCTATCTTTCGATAACTTACCTCCACTACAATTTTCACCTTTAAATTTTAAAGTTTTATCCGGCATTAATTTGTAAAAAAGTCCAGTCTCATCAGCATTGAATATCTCATCATCAGAAAATTGTCTTCGTTAATTCGGCCACACAGATATCAACCAGTTTGTTGTTGAATTTTGATCTACAGACGAAGATTCACCGACAATTTTTCCAGCCACAATGTTATGTCGAACTTTAAAACGACTGATCCAGCTTGCAGAACAATTGAAGTCGAGAATACCAAAACGCGCGGCAAAACCATTTTCCTTTTCCTGCAGCATAGGACCGCTGATAGGTATTCCTTTGTTTCTCATGTTTTTAAACCACTGAATTAATGCTTGATCAACATTTTCTTGTCGTGATTTTCGAAGCCTCTTCGGTTTCAAAACATTTGAATTGAACGAATCCTTAATGCGGTTCTTGTTTTTAAAAATCATTGAGATTGTCGAATGACATGAGTTAGATTCTCCATTTTCTAATCTGCATATTATTGCACCTATCTCCTCAATTGTAAATGCTTTACGTCGTTGAGATGACATTTTTTTCACAGTAGCAAATGAAAAACAATGCGTGACCTTCAACCGTCAATTACTCACTGAGAATCAAAACAAAAACAAAAGCCACGTGCCGAACGTCGTCGGGAATCAACGAACAATAACGAAGGTGTAAAGAATCATGTCGGTCATTATAACCGGACATAATTTATTAAAAATGGGTCATAATAAGCGACACGTCACTGTACGGGAAGTCATTATATCCGACTTTGTTATAAAGAATTTTATATGAAAACCAAACTTCGTAGTGCAAATACGTCATAATAACCGGCTGGTCAATATAGGCGGAGTCATAATAAACGGCTTCTACTGTATATATATATATATATATATATATATATATATATATATATATATATATATATATATATAAATGAAAACTGGGCCAAGTTGGTGCCCACTTTGAGAAAAATTAAGAAAAACGCTACCAAAGATGATGTGAAGAAAAAATTAATTCAATCCAACTACCGTCGAGAATTAAAAGGTTAATAAATTTAAGAGTGGAAAAACTCTACATCTAACGTTAATATTGGGAAGGAAAACATGGACACGGACATGATAATATTAATATTAATTAATAATAAATATACAAATAAAGAATTCGAAAATTAATATTTTAATGAATGATTTATTAATTTAAGACTGATTTACTCAATTATATTGTTATTTCATTAGAATTTAAGAATATTTTATATGGTAAATAATAAAAAGCATTGTACTTCAAAAATAATTGTCATGTTATCCTAAGACTAAAAATCAAGGGTGTCCGGCCTTTTTACCAAAATGTCCGGCGAAGTTCTTTGGTCTGTCCGGCTTTTCGGTCTTGAGACCTGGCAACCCTAGCCGTGGCGCTAAATTTTTCTGCCAGAGCATTGTCAACTACGGCCGCAACCATGAAGGTTAGAGAACAGGAGAACGATCGCCGTAGAAAATAGTGTCCCAGAAATATGGACACCATCAGTGAGGCGCTGCGGTCACTAAGTGCAGTCAATAAAAGTGATTTTCAGTCTATTTTTCCGATCAGATGCTCAACCACTTGCACATCCACGCACAATAAAATATTTCTCCAGTTTTTAATGTTTCACTATGCTCAATGACCTCAATGGTGTCTCCCAACGGATAGGTCTTAAGATGAACATGGACAAAACAAAGATCATGTTCAATGTCCATGTCACACCTATGCCGGTAGTTGTTGGGAGCACTATGCTCGAAGTTGTTGACGAGTACGTTTACCTGGGACAAATAGTTCGACTAGGTAAGTCCAACTTCGACCGAGAGGTCAATCGACGCATTCAACTCGGCTGGGCAGCGTTCGGGAAATTACGACACATCTTCTCGTCAGGTATACCTCAATCTCTGAAAACTAAAGTGTACAACCAGTGCGTGTTGCCAGTGATGACTTACGGATCAGAGACGTGGTCCTTCACTGCTGGCCGTATGAGGACGCTCAAGGTCGCTCAGGCGTAATAGACTCAGAAATGAGGATATCCGCTGTAAAACCAGAGTGACCGACATAGCCCAACGGATTAGTAAGCTGAAGTGGCAATGGGCCGGCCATATAGCTCGAAGAACCGATAACCGATGGGGAAGAAAGGTTCTCGAGTGGCAGCCTTGTACAGGCAAGCGTAGTGTAGGGCGACCCCCCAATAGATGGAGTGACGACCTTGTAAGACATGCAGGAAGTCGATGGATGCAGGTGACTCAGAACCGTGCTTTGTGGCGTTACTTGGGGGAGGCCTATGTTCAGCAGTGGACTTGTGAAGGGCTGTAATGATGATGATGATGAATAATAAATATACAAATAAAGAATTCGAAAATTGTAGTCTATTAGATCGAATTTGGACAGAATAGTAACTTCACGGGAATGTTTACATTTTTAAAATATTGTATGGTATGATACTTTATTTCATAATATTATGTCCCTACATATGACATTGGCGTTTTGTACGGGAGGAATATAAAGTCAATTTTTTTTAAATCTATTTTGATTAATCAAAGTGTACACCGTTGTTGTCTATGCACTTTTGCTATCTCATAGGTAATTCATTGATCCTTTTACTATAAAAACCATGGGGGCGAGAATCAATAAACTCTGAAGGCGGTTTTGACTGCCGCATCGTGGTGTAATGCTATGACGCTTTGGGAAATCTGCATGATGTGAACGTATTAAAGATCGTAATTAAAACTTCACGAACCCGAAATCCTCGTAAACGAACATTGATTTCTACTAAGCTGATTCGCGAGGCCATTAAGATAAAAAAATGATCATTAGAAATATCTGAATGCTACCAGGGATGCTGCTGGGATCTAATAACTAATAAAATTAAATTTATACTCAAGCACACTATTGCAAAACTTCGAGATACTGTAGTTTCGTTCAGCATAGATCGGACCAAAAACAATATCTAAAAGCTAATTCATGGGTTACCTTTGACGTCAAGACATCGGACACCTCATTCTGTAAAGTCCTCGAAACGTCGGGAGCTATAAGTGAGCTCACTTTTAGACGCACTTAGACTACTTTTGGTAAACATGGCTAGGAAAAAGACCACTGAATAGTCTTTTTACAATGCGCCGGCTTGCTTCCATTAGAGTTTGCCATAGTACCATGCTGGTCAGTTTTTTTAAGCGGTTGATATTTAAAATTCAGTCAACACTTGACAGATGAACCTGTTGCAGTGAGTATCGATAAAGTTGAAGTATCGTCCGAGGCCTCCTTTGGATCGCAGGCACTGGATGCACCGCTTCTTTGGGGTATGTTTTATTACTACATTATTCGCGGAATACACAATTCCAAGAAGACAGAATTCCAAGTAAAAATATATTCAACTATTTAGATTGTAAACATTTTGTGGAAGTTACTATTCTGTCCAAACTTGACCTAATAGTCTACAATTTTGGAATTCTTTAGAATTTGCTCATTTTAGTTTTTTGATCGATGTTCAAAATACATTTTTATCCATTATTTTTTTCTCCAGAGATAGGATATTTCTTTTTTACGTTAACTGATTCATTGATACTTGTATTTATTTTTCCCATGGGATTGCTGAGAAAGCTCAGCTACAATCAAAATAACTATAATGAGTTAACTAGCTGGTATAATAATAACGTGCAAACTTTATATTAATTGAAGTATACTGTACTTAAGTAAATATTTCCAACGATTAAAAGTTGCGGCCATGAAGGTTAGAGAACAGGAGAACGATCACTACGTACTAAAGCATAGCCCGCCTGTCCTTGAAAATTGTAGAATACATAGCGGCGCTGACGTCGGTGAGTAGTAACTGCGAAGTTTGCTGTTTATGAGTACAAGTAGATGAAGTTAGTTGAATATTGTACAAATTGTCATTACATTTTTTCGTAGAAAATTTTCATGCTCCGTAATTTTGTATTTTTTAACAAAAAGAAACATTAAAAACTGGAGAAATATTTTATTGTGCGTGGATGTGCAAGTGGTTGAGCATCTGATCGGAAAAATAGACTGAAAATCACTTTTATTGACTGCACTTAGTGACCGCAGCGCCTCACTGATGGTGTCCATATTTCTGGGACACTATTTTCTACGGCGATCGTTCTCCTGTTCTCTAACCTTCATGGTTGCGGCCGTAGTTGACAATGCTCTGGCAGAAAAATTTAGCGCCACGGCTAGGGTTGCCAGGTCTCAAGACTGAAAAGCCGGACAGACCAAAGAACTTCGCCAGACATTTTGGTAAAAAGGCCGGACACCCTTAATTTTTAGTCTTAGGATAACATGACAATTATTTTTGAAGTACAATGCTTTTTATTATTTACCATATAAAATATTCTTAAATTCTAATGAAATAACAATAAAATTGAGTAAATCAGTCTTAAATTAATAAATCATTCATTAAAATATTAATTTTCGAATTCTTTATTTGTATATTTATTATTAATTAATATTAATATTATCATGTCCGTGTCCATGTTTTCCTTCCCAATATTTACGTTAGATGTAGAGTTTTTCCACTCTTAAATTTATTAACCTTTTAATTCTCGACGGTAGTTGGATTGAATTAATTTTTTCTTCACATCATCTTTGGTAGCGTTTTTCTTAATTTTTCTCAAATAGGCACCAACTTGGCCCAGTATTCTATATATATATATATATATATATATATATATATATATATATATATATATATATATATATATATAATGGTAACTTCTATAAAATGTTTACAATCTAAATAGTTGAATATATTTTTACTTGGAATTCTGTCTTCTTGGAATTGTGTATTCCGCGAATAATGTAGTAATAAAACATACCCCAAAGAAGCGGTGCATCCAGTGCCTGCGATCCAAAGGAGGCCTCGGACGATACTTCAACTTTATCGATACTCACTGCAACAGGTTCATCTGTCAAGTGTTGACTGAATTTTAAATATCAACCGCTTAAAAAAACTGACCAGCATGGTACTATGGCAAACTCTAATGGAAGCAAGCCGGCGCATTGTAAAAAGACTATTCAGTGGTCTTTTTCCTAGCCATGTTTACCAAAAGTAGTCTAAGTGCGTCTAAAAGTGAGCTCACTTATAGCTCCCGACGTTTCGAGGACTTTACAGAATGAGGTGTCCGATGTCTTGACGTCAAAGGTAACCCATGAATTAGCTTTTAGATATTGTTTTTGGTCCGATCTATGCTGAACGAAACTACAGTATCTCGAAGTTTTGCAATAGTGTGCTTGAGTATAAATTTAATTTTATTAGTTATTAGATCCCAGCAGCATCCCTGGTAGCATTCAGATATTTCTAATGATCATTTTTTTATCTTAATGGCCTCGCGAATCAGCTTAGTAGAAATCAATGTTCGTTTACGAGGATTTCGGGTTCGTGAAGTTTTAATTACGATCTTTAATACGTTCACATCATGCAGATTTCCCAAAGCGTCATAGCATTACACCACGATGCGGCAGTCAAAACCGCCTTCAGAGTTTATTGATTCTCGCCCCCATGGTTTTTATAGTAAAAGGATCAATGAATTACCTATGAGATAGCAAAAGTGCATAGACAACAACGGTGTACACTTTGATTAATCAAAATAGATTTTAAAAAAATTGACTTTATATTCCTCCCGTACAAAACGCCAATGTCATATGTAGGGACATAATATTATGAAATAAAGTATCATACCATACAATATTTTAAAAATGTAAACATTCCCGTGAAGTTACTATTCTGTCCAAATTCGATCTAATAGACTACAATTTTCGAATTCTTTATTTGTATATTTATTATTCATCATCATCGTCATTACAGCCCTTCACAAGTCCACTGCTGAACATAGGCCTCCCCCAAGTAACGCCACAAAGCACGGTTCTGAGTCACCTGCATCCATCGACTTCCTGCATGTCTTACAAGGTCGTCACTCCATCTATTGGGGGGTCGCCCTACACTACGCTTGCCTGTACAAGGCTGCCACTCGAGAACCTTTCTTCCCCATCGGTTATCGGTTCTTCGAGCTATATGGCCGGCCCATTGCCACTTCAGCTTACTAATCCGTTGGGCTATGTCGGTCACTCTGGTTTTACAGCGGATATCCTCATTTCTGAGTCTATTACGCCTGAGCGACCTTGAGCGTCCTCATACGGCCAGCAGTGAAGGACCACGTCTCTGATCCGTAAGTCATCACTGGCAACACGCACTGGTTGTACACTTTAGTTTTCAGAGATTGAGGTATACCTGACGAGAAGATGTGTCGTAATTTCCCGAACGCTGCCCAGCCGAGTTGAATGCGTCGATTGACCTCTCGGTCGAAGTTGGACTTACCTAGTCGAACTATTTGTCCCAGGTAAACGTACTCGTCAACAACTTCGAGCATAGTGCTCCCAACAACTACCGGCATAGGTGTGACATGGACATTGAACATGATCTTTGTTTTGTCCATGTTCATCTTAAGACCTATCCGTTGGGAGACACCATTGAGGTCATTGAGCATAGTGCTAAGGTCCTCCAGCGATTCTGCCATAAGGACTATATCGTCGGCAAATCGAAGGTGAGTGATGTACTCGCCATTGATGTTAATATCGTATCCTTTCCAGTCCAGTAGCTTGAAAACGTCTTCCAACGCAGTGGTGAAGAGTTTCGGGGATATAACGTCACCGTGTTTTACACCTCTCTGCAGTTGGATAGGTTTCGAACTCTGTTTCTGTACTCGGATAGTCATCGTAGCCCTACTGTACAAACACTTCAGCACTTCAATATACCGACAGTCAACTTGGCACCGCTGAAGGGACTGTAGCACCGCCCAAATTTCGACGGAATCAAAGGCTTTCTCATAGTCCACATACGCCAGGCAAAGTGGCAGATTGTACTCTTCGGTCTTCTTTACAATCTGCCGCAGGGTATGTTTGTGGTCTATGGTAATGAAGCCTTTTCGGAAACCGGCTTGTTCGGGAGGCTGGAAGTCTTCGAGTCCGCGTGCGAGACGATTCGTAATGACTCTCGAAAACAGCACGTAGACGCGGCTCAGAAGGGAAATCGGTCTGTAGTTCTTCAAGAGAGCGTTGTCGCCTTTCTTAAAGAACAAGACCAACGCACTTCTGCTCCACGCCTCCGGAGTAGTGCCACCATGGAGGACGGAATCGAAGAGCTTCTGAAGGACTTCAAGTACCGGTGTTGCACCCGCTTTCAGAAGCTCCGCTGTAATTCCATCCTCGCCTGGGGCCCTGCCGTATTTAAGGTGCTGGAGAGCCATTCTAATCTCGCTCAGACTGACGTCCGGGATATCATCGGAATAGTGTCGGGTAAGACTTGCTCTTGGATCGTTACTCACACTTGCGTGTGGCTCTAACGATGATGTGTACAGCTGCCTATAGAACCTCTCAATCTCACTCAAAATCTCAGGTGTCCCGGAAACGATGCTGCCACACTCAGTCTTCAGCTTTGACAGTTGGCTTTTTCTGGCAGACAGATCTCTGGCAAACACTTTAGAGCCCTGGTTCCGCTCGATCGCTTCTTTAATACGAGCAGTATTAAAGTTGCGTAAGTCTCGCCGCATGCATTTGGAGATCTGTATGTTCAGTTGCCTGTATGCTGTCAAATCTGTTGACGATTGCAGCCTCATCTCCCGTCTAACAGCCATGAGATTAAGAGTATGATCGGAGAGTTTTTGTGTTCTTCTGCGGCGGGTCTTGCAGAACTTAGCTCCGACCGCATGGACGGTGTCCACGAGCTTGTCATTCATATCGTCCACTGCATTGCAATCTTCTAAGCACTGAAAGCGGTTACGTAACTCGAGCTGAAAAGTCTCGGGATTCTGGATTAGAGCACGAGGGTGACGGAGCGTTGACTTCATTAGACGAGACCTCTCCAACTTAACGTTTAGGTTCAGTGTGTCTCTGACCATTCGGTGATCGCTGCAGGTTTTCACCCTTGCGATCACTGAGACATCACTGAACAGTTGGCGTCTGGTCGTCATAATGAAGTCAATCTCATTTTTTGTCGAACCGTCGGGGCTCGACCAGGTCCACTTCCTGTGGGGCCGCTTCTGGAAGAAAAAGTTCATCATAAAGAGTCCTTCTTTCTCCATAAAGACAGCCAGCTGCTGGCACCTACGGTTCCGTTGCCCTACTCCAAATTTCCCTAACTTCAGCTCACCGCCTTCTCTTGTGCCTAGTTTTGCATTGAAGTCTCCCATCAACACTGTGTAGTGGGTTTTGGAGGAATTCATGGCTCTAGAAATATCCTCATACATTTCCCCCACTTCCTCATCGGGATGTGCCGAGGTTGGTGCGTAGAAGAAGGAAGGCATCTCCGAGCTACGATGCTCCATTTCAAACGCACGCACGGTGTCGGGGTCTAATTTATTTAGTGCAATATGGAGAAACACCACGTCCATAAGGTCATTAAATTTCAAATTCTTAAGTGCAGCCACCGATGCCACAAATTTATCTAGAAACTGCTCTAAGCCGTTGATGTTCGCGGATGATATAGGTTTAAGATCGAATATCTGGTTCAAATATTCGGAAGCTAACATTCTCCTATCTTCATATTTAGTTTTAAGCGTTTCGAATATTAATAAGTAATTGTTTGCTGTAGGTGTAAAACCAGAGCAGATCGACTGTGCCCTGCCACTAAGTTTACTACCTAAGTAATATAATTTTTCAGCGTCCGATAACGATGGGTTATTGTGTATATTGTTTTGAAAACTACTGAAGAAGAAGGGCCACGTCTTAATATCACCATTGAATACCGAAATATCTATTGGCGGCAACCTAATTGAGTCACGTGGACGTACCTGTGTTTCCGGCTTTGCTTCGTTTTGAGATTGTAGGGATTTCGCAGTTCTTTTCACGCGACACAACATGTCTTCGAATGCCAGCAGCGGTTGGTAGTTCACTATGTATTTCGGGTCGATTTGTAATTCCAAATGATTAATTTGGTCTAATATTCTTTCGTAATCCGTCCGCAAAGAATCTACCGTTTCAATTTCATTTAAAAAGTTTTCCCGCACTGCTTCTATATTAATGTTTTTTATATGATCACTTATATTCTGCATACGCGAAAAGAGTATGTCCCTCTTGGCATAAAGCGTTTTAATTTTGATTTCACTTTCACTAACTGCCATTTTAAATTATTATAATAAAGTTATATTAATCACAATTAATCTCACAACGCACAAACAATGAAGGATGGACACTCGGTATGCCGTATTACGTAATTAAATCGAACACCTGCACAGCGAGTCGAGGTGACGCGTTGTTCGCTAAACTCAATATTTTTATCAAAATTGTAGGGTAAGCGTACGAAATGGTTGCGATTACGCCGTTTCAATTATTTAATAAGCTTTAAATTTAACCAAATACGAGCGCTATAAAATGAATAATTCTGTTTGCGAGTACCTAATCAAAATTTAAATTTAAACGAACACTATTTATGTCTATTCCATAAATTAGAGTGCATTATCTAAATAATTAATTTAATAATTCGACCAGAAAATGGTTGGACGACCACTGAACCAGTCCAAATCCTGCTCGAAGGACCATAAAATGGTGGAGCCACGTGTCTAAGGCTGCCGAAGTCTAATTCCCCGGTCGAAACCGCCTTAAACCTATTACGCGAGATATTAATCTAAGTGGACTGTATATGCGATTGCTTCTACGCTTACGTAAAGCGACTACTATAGCATGCGGTACAATGCTTGTTTAAATTTGTTTTCCATTTTGATATATCGCTGTTTTTCTTTAATGATAATGAAAAACGGGTGGCAACAGACTGCTTTCTGCATTAAAGTCCGTCTGTGTAGACCAACCTCTTAGCTGCTTCCGCCGCCTAGCAGTAATGCGTGCATTGTTGTGTTCTGATCGGGGTTTCTTCTATTTGTTGAGCACTATAGCTGCGACTTCCGGAACTTCTTCTGGACAGACACTCTGGAGAGAGGCGGTGCGCGACTATATCTCACACGAGGTGAGGCGGGTTTCCTGGAGCTCGATTGCTTCCAGGCTAAAGCGGTTTCTACTAGCGGTGTGGTTCCAACAACGAGCGCGGCGGGAAGAGCTTGTGGTTCCAATAACGAGCGCGGCGGGAAGAGCTTGTGGTTCCAATGGCGAGCGCGGCGGGAAGAGGCCGCGCGATGGTTTGCTCGTGCCTTATATATCTTCGGTTCCGATGATTACGTGACATTCTAGAATCATCTTCTTTCCCCTCCCACTCCACCACCCCGATGTGTCGATAGGAGGGTATGAATGATATCGTTTTGGAAAGGAATAAACGACTTGGCACCTACCGTCCAAATATAAATAATACGAATGGTTTTCCGCGCAACCATCTCCCCCGCCCTTGAAGGATTTCCTTCAAAAATTAACTAAAACAACTAGAGCTAAGATCAACTAACAAAATAACTAACTAACGCTAAGATTACCTAAATTCAACTACAATTTTAATCTAGAAAGCTAATTTAAATTATGGAAGAGGCAGGGGGCACAAACGGACAACAGGACGCAGGTAAGACCCAACCGTGGTCTTAACGCGAGCTATCCTAATTACTCCGTCGGAACCGGGAAAGACCTATTCGACAATTCCTAACGGCCAGTGGAGAGGCGGCGTATTCTCTTTGGTGAGCACAACTACAGTTCCTACAGCTAAAGGCTCAGTTGCTGTGTTCCATTTTTGCCAAGACTGCAAAGTATGCAAGTATTCCATCCTCCATCGTTTCCAAAACGATTGCACTAACCGATCTAATAACTTGTGGCCTGCGGAAATGCTGAGTCTGTTCTCATCCATATCTGCGGCGGGCAAATACTTTAAAGGCGTTAAATTCAAAAAATGTGCTGGAGTTAGAGCCAGCGGTTCCGAGGGGTCACTAGACAACGTACGACAAAGTGGGCGACTATTCATTACGCATTCAATTTGAGCGAGCACCGTACTTAGCTCTTCGAGGGACAAAATTTGATCTCCTATTACTCGGTATAAGTGACTCTTTAGACTCTTAATATTAGTCTCCCAATTGCCTCCAAAATGACTCGCGGCTGGGACGTTCAGAGACCACTCAATGCGGTTCTCGGCTAGAATGTGAGCGAACTCCGAATTATAATACTTGCTAGCTAAGAGCTCATGTAGTTCCGATAGAATACGTTTTGCACCGACGTAGTTCGTACCGTTATCCGAATACAATCTACTTACAGGGCCACGGCGGGAAAGAAATCTTTTAAATGCACCCATAAAGCCTGCTGTGCTTAGATCACCAACGAGTTCTATATGGACCGCTCGAGTAGTTAGACATACGAAAATGCAGATGTAAGCCTTCGTGGATCTTATACCACGCCCGCGAGTGAGCGTGACCTTAAACGGACCAGCGAAATCAGACCCGGTGTGCGTGAAGGGCTTTACCGATTGTATTACTCTACAAGATCTAAGTTCCGCCATTTCCGGAAATGACGGCTTGGGGCGTGCCCGAAAGCAAGCTATACATCTGTGCACCCGATTGCGTATTAAACTACGTGCAGAAAGAATCCAATAATTCTGACGCAAAATCGACATCAACAAGTCGGGGCCAGCGTGCGAGTTCAATTTATGATGATAATCGACTAATAAGTTCATGATATGGTCTTTACGCGGTAAAACAATAGGGTGCCGTTGGTCGAAACTCAATTGCGAGTTGGACAAGCGTCCACCTACCCTTACAATCCCATCCTTTAAAAATGACTTAAGGCGTTGAAAGGCGCGACTACAAGCTCTATTCGATTGTAATCTTCTAATTTCTTCGGAGAAGTGCGCACGTTGACGTTCACGCACTACTAGCGACTCGGCATAGTTGTAATCGGACGTAACGATATACGAACAAACACTACTTATCGACTTTTAAACTACAAAGGCTACACTGTAACGACAAAAATGATTTAAATATAACACAGCGTATTGCTGTGGCGCGGCTAAATTATACTATTTTATTTTTAATTTTACGGAACACCAACAAACTAAACAAACACTAAGGAAATACCAATATATATAATTCTATCAACGACAAACTAATATTTAAATAATAAAACTATCCAATCACAAGTATGCAATTTCTAAGCGACTAAGCTATAATTATTAATAAGCGGTAAAACTATGCGATGAACGCTTCGGAACAACACTGCATATGGCTTGTTGCTCGCGAAGTCTCACTTCCTCCCGCCAAGCAAGATTGGCCTCAGCAGGTCTATTCCGTAGCCTCCAGTGAGGCACGTTTTCTGTCGCAGCGGCTCGGTGTCTCCATGCGCCGCGACCGTGACCTCGATCCGCGCCGCGCGCGCTTCCGCTAACTAGATCGATTCGAGTCCCGCGTTGTGAAACGCGTGCACTGAATATGTCACTTGACGGGTTGCGGGGCGATCTAATCTTGCTAATATGGGCCTTGTTCGCGGTGTCGGTAAACCTAGCTCCAGGGCTATCCCTACTCGGCGTTCCCTTCGGCTGCGACGAAACTACAACAGGTTTACTAACAACAGACTCTAACGTCTTGCTTCTCGACCCTTCGCATAATTTATTACCCGAGCTAAGTAAAAGCGGGATGTTCCCCTCCCCTATCTCCCGAAAATTGCGAGTCAATAATTCGGGAGGTTCGACAGCGACGGTGCAACAACAGGATGTTGCCGAAATGCTATCTATGATGGGGGCGGAGCCAAGGATAACATAGCCCAATACGGTTTCCAGTGCGTAAGGCGCGGTATGCGAGGAGTTGCCCCTGACCTTATTGTTTAACAAAAGATGAGGGAAAAGCGATGCTCCAATGAGCATGTCTATGTTTCCAGGAACGGCGTAAGTGTCGTCCGCTAGAGTCAAATTTTTAAATTCAATCAATGCCGAGGTGTCAACCGAAACGGTTGGCAACCGTTCAGTGACCCTATCTACTACTAGTGCATTTATATCAAAGTTAACATTACGATCTATCCGAGAATAAAATTTTAAATTTATATATCCCTGGGTAGCTTTACTAGTACCTCCGATGCCTTTAACTACAGGACATGAAAGTGACCTATTTATTACTAAGCCTAAGCGCTGACAACATTGTCGCGTTATAAAGCTATTTTGGGCTCCGCTGTCCAGCAGTGCACGGACGCTTTGTTCGTTTCCACGCGAATCCCTAACCAAAATACGTGCCGTACCCAGTAACACGGTTGAAGGAGGTGGTGCTCCCATATTCGCCAATGAGCACAGAGCGACATCACCAGGTCGACCGCTATAATCGTTGACCTTAGTAGGGGTGAATTCCTTGTCCGCTTTACTTGACGCCGCTATGTTGCTATTTTCAATATGTAATAGCGTATGATGTTTCCTGGCGCACTTGCTACATACGGAACTCGAATTGCATTTTGCAACTAAATGCTTATCGCTTAAGCAGTTCAAACATAGGTTGTTTGTCTACTAATTTATAACGTTCGCTTGGTGAATATTTACGAAAAGTCGCACAATTATATAAATTACCGTGTTACATACATACGATACAAGTATGCTGGAGTGATGTTGGCGCAGCGGTTACGTAAGTTAACGACCCTGCTATTTTAGATGGTTGAGTCTGTCTACGGTCGACGCACCTTTTAATCTCCTGTTTAACGTTTGGAGAGCGCTGCATCACCTTTATTTGATCTCGCACGTACGATGCTAATGAATGAAAGGAAGGCATCTCCGAGCTACGATGCTCCATTTCAAACGCACGCACGGTGTCGGGGTCTAATTTCTTTAGTGCAATATGGAGAAACACCACGTCCATAAGGTCATTAAATTTCAAATTCTTAAGTGCAGCCACCGATGCCACAAATTTATCTAGAAACTGCTCTAAGCCGTTGATGTTCGCGGATGATATAGGTTTAAGATCGAATATCTGGCTCAAATATTCGGAAGCTAACATTCTCCTATCTTCATATTTAGTTTTAAGCGTATCGAATATTAATAAGTAATTGTTTGCTGTAGGTGTAAAACCAGAGCAGATCGACTGTGCCCTGCCACTAAGTTTACTAATTAAGTAATATAATTTTTCAGCGTCCGATAACGATGCGTTATTGTGTATATTGTTTTGAAAACTACTGAAGAAGAAGGGCCACGTCTTAATATCACCATTGAATACCGGAATATCTATTGGCGGCAACCTAATTGAGTCACGTGGACGTACCTGTGTTTCCGGCTTTGCTTCGTTTTGAGATTGTAGGGATTTCGCAGTTCTTTTCACGCGACACAACATATCTTCGAATGCCAGCAGCGGTTCGTAGTTCACTATGTATTTCGGGTCGATTTGTAATTCCAAATGATTAATTTGGTCTAATATTCTTTCGTAATCCGTCCGCAAAGAATCTACCGTTTCAATTTCATTTAAAAAGGTTTCCCGCACTGCTTCTATATTAATGTTTTTTATATGATCACTTATATTCTGCATACGCGAAAAGAGTATGTCCCTCTAGGCATAAAGCGTTTTAATTTTGATTTCACTTCCACTAACTGCCATTTTAAATTATTATAATAAAGTTATATTAATCACAATTAATCTCACAACGCACAAACAATGAAGGATGGACACTCGGTATGCCGTATTACGTAATTAAATCGAACACCTGCACAGCGAGTCGAGGTGACGCGTTGTTCGTTAAACTCAATATTTTTATCAAAATTGTGGAGTAAGCGTACGAAATGGTTGCGATTACGCCGTTTCAATTATTTAATAAGCTTTAAATTTAACCAAATACGAGCGCTATAAAATGAATAATACTGTTTGCGAGTACCTAATCAAAATTTAAATTTAAACGAACACTATTTATGTCTATTCCATAAATTAGAGTGCATTATCTAAATAATTAATTTAATAATTCGACCAGAAAATGGTTGGACGACCACTAAACCAGTCCAAATCCTGCTCGAAGGACCATAAAATGGTGGAGCCACGTGTCTAGGGCTGCCGAAGTCTAATTCCCCGGTCGAACCTTAAACCTATTACGCGAGATATTAATCTAAGTGGACTTTATATGCGATTGCTTCTACGCTTATGTAAAGCGACTACTATAGCATGAGGTACAATGCTTGTTTAAATTTGTTTTCCATTTTGATATATCATTGTTTTTCTTTAATGATAATGAAAAACGGGTGGCAACAGACTGCTTTCTGCATTAAAGTCTGTCTGTGTAGACCAACCTCTTAGCTGCTTCCGCCGCCTAGCAGTAATGCGTGCATTGTTGTGTTCTGATCGGGGTTTCTTCTATTTGTTGAGCACTATAGCTGCGACTTCCGGAACTTCTTCTGGACAGACACTCTGGAGAGAGGCGGTGCGCGACTATATCTCACACGAGGTGAGGTGGGTTTCCTGAAGCTCGATTGCTTCCAGGCTAAAGCGGTTTCTACTAGCGGTGTGGTTCCAACAACGAGCGCGGCAGGAAGAGCTTGTGGTTCCAATGGCGAGCGCGGCGGGAAGAGCTTGTCGTTCCAATGGCGAGCGCGGCGGGAAGAGGCCGCGCGATGGTTTGCGCGTGCCTTATATATCTTCGGTTCCGATGATTACGTGACATTCTAGAATCATCTTCTTTCCCCTCCCACCCCACCACCACGATGTGTCGATAGGAGGGTATGAATGATATCGTTTTGGAAAGGAATAAACGACTTGGCACCTACCGTCCAAATATAAATAATACGAATGGTTTTCCGCGCAACCATCTCCCCCGCCCTTGAAGGATTTCCTTCAAAAATTAACTAAAACAACTAGAGCTAAGATCAACTAACAAAATAACTAACTAACGCTAAGATTACCTAAATTCAACTACAATTTTAATCTAGAAAGCTAATTTAAATTATGGAAGAGGCAGGGGGCACAAACGGACAACAGGACGCAGGTAAGACCCAACCGTGGTCTTAACGCGAGCTATCCTAATTACTCCGTCGGAACCGGGAAAGACCTCTTCGACAATTCCTAACGGCCAGTGGAGAGGCGGCGTATTCTCTTTGGTGAGCACAACTACAGTTCCTACAGCTAAAGGCTCAGTTGCTGTGTTCCATTTTTGCCGAGACTGCAAAGTATGCAAGTATTCCATCTTCCATCGTTTCCAAAACGATTGCACTAACCGATCTAATAACTTGTGGCGTGCGGAAATGCTGAGTCTGTTCTCATCCATATCTGCGGCGGGCAAATACTTTAAAGGCGTTAAATTCAAAAAATGTGCTGGAGTTAGAGCCAGCGGTTCCGAGGGGTCACTAGACAACGTACGACAAAGTGGGCGACTATTCATTACGCATTCAATTTGAGCGAGCACCGTACTTAGCTCTTCGAGGGACAAAATTTGATCTCCTATTACTCGGTATAAGTGACTCTTTAGACTCTTAATATTAGTCTCCCAATTGCCTCCAAAATGACTCGCGGCTGGGACGTTCAGAGACCACTCAATGCGGTTCTCGGCTAGAATGTGAGCGAACTCCGAATTATAATACTTGCTAGCTAAGAGCTCATGTAGTTCCGATAGAATACGTTTTGCACCGACGTAGTTCGTACCGTTATCCGAATACAATCTACTTACAGGGCCACGGCGGGAAAGAAATCTTTTAAATGCACCCATAAAGCCTGCTGTGCTTAGATCACCAACGAGTTCTATATGCACCGCTCGAGTAGTTAGACATACGAAAATGCAGATGTAAGCCTTCGTGGATCTTATACCACGCCCGCGAGTGAGCGTGACCTTAAACGGACCAGCGAAATCAGACCCGGTGTGCGTGAAGGGCTTTACCGATTGTATTACTCTACAAGATCTAAGTTCCGCCATTTCCGGAAATGACGGCTTGGGGCGTGCCCGAAAGCAAGCTATACATCTGTGCACCCGATTGCGTATTAAACTACGTGCAGAAAGAATCCAATAATTCTGACGCAAAATCGACATCAACAAGTCGGGGCCAGCGTGCGAGTTCAATTTTAGATGGTAATCGACTAATAAGTTCATGATATGGTCTTTACGCGGTAAAACAATAGGGTGCCGTTGGTCGAAACTCAATTGCGAGTTGGACAAGCGTCCACCTACCCTTACAATCCCATCCTTTAAAAATGGCTTAAGGCGTTGAAAGGCGCGACTACAAGCTCTATTCGATTGTAATCTTCTAATTTCTTCGGAGAAGTGCGCACGTTGACGTTTACGCACTACTAGCGACTCGGCATAGTTGTAATCGGACGTAACGATATACGAACAAACACTACTTATCGACTTTTAAACTACAAAGGCTACACTGTAACGACAAAAATGATTTAAATATAACACAGCGTATTGCTGTGGCGCGGCTAAACTATACTATTTTATTTTTAATTTTACGGAACACCAACAAGCTAAACAAACACTAAGGAAATACCAATATATATAATTCTATCAACGACAAACTAATATTTAAATAATAAAACTATCCAATCACAAGTATGCAATTTCTAAGCGACTAAGCTATAATTATTAATAAGCGGTAAAACTATGCGATGAACGCTTCGGAACAACACTGCATATGGCTTGTTGCTCGCGAAGTCTCACTTCCTCCCGCCAAGCAAGATTGGCCTCAGCAGTCCTATTCCGTGGCCTCCAGTGAGGCACGCTTTCTGTTGCAGCGGCTCGGTGTCTCCATGCGCCGCGACCGTGACCTCGATCCGCGCCGCGCGCGCTTCCGCTAACTAGAAACGCGTGCACTGAATATGTCACCCGACGGGTTGCGGGGCGATCTAATCTTGCTAATATGGGCCTTGTTCGCGGTGTCGGTAAACCTAGCTCCAGGGCTATCCCTACTCGGCGTTCCCTTCGGCTGCGACGAAACTACAACAGGTTTACTAACAACAGACTCTAACGTCTTGCTTCTCGACCCTTCGCATAATTTATTACCCGAGCTAAGTAAAAGCGGGATGTTCCCCTCCCCTATCTCCCGAAAATTGCGAGTCAATAATTCGGGAGGTTCGACAGCGACGGTGCAACAACAGGATGTTGCCGAAATGCTATCTATGATGGGGGCGGAGCCAAGGATAACATAGCCCAATACGGTTTCCAGTGCGTAAGGCGCGGTATGCGAGGGGTTGCCCCTGGCCTTATTGTTTAACAAAAGATGAGGGAAAAGCGATGCTCCAATGAGCATGTCTATGTTTCCAGGAACGGCGTAAGTGTCGTCCGCTAGAGTCAAATTTTAAATTCAATCAATGCCGAGGTGTCAACCGAAACGGTTGGCAACCGTTCAGTGACCCTATCTACTACTAGTGCATTTATATCAAAGTTAACATTACGATCTATCCGAGAATAAAATTTTAAATTTATATATCCCTGGGTAGCTTTACTAGTACCTCCGATGCCTTTAACTACAGGACATGAAAGTGACCTATTTATTACTAAGCCTAAGCGCTGACAACATTGTCGCGTTATAAAGCTATTTTGGGCTCCGCTGTCCAGCAGTGCACGGACGCTTTGTTCGTTTCCACGCGAATCCCTAACCAAAATACGTGCCGTACCCAGTAACACGGTTGAAGGAGGTTGTGCTCCCGTATTCGCCAATGAGCACAGAGCGACATCACCAGGTCGACCGCTAGAATCGTTGACCTTAGTAGGGGTGAATTCCTTGTCCGCTTTACTTGACGCCGCTATGTTGCTATTTTCAAAATGTAATAGCGTGTGATGTTTCCTGGCGCACTTGCTACATACGGAACTCGAATTGCATTTTGCAACTAAATGCTTATCGCTTAAGCAGTTCAAACATAGGTTGTTTGTCTACTAATTTATAACGTTCGCTTGGTGAATATTTACGAAAAGTCGCACAATTATATAAATTACCGTGTTTATCTTTACATACGATACAAGTATGCTGGAGTGATGTTGGCGCAGCGGTTACGTAAGTTAACGACCCTGCTATTTTAGATGGTTGAGTCTGTAATTTGGTCTAATATTCTTTCGTAATCCGTCCGCAAAGAATCTACCGTTTCAATTTCATTTAAAAAGGTTTCCCGCACTGCTTCTATATTAATGTTTTTTATATGATCACTTATATTCTGCATACGCGAAAAGAGTATGTCCCTCTTGGCATAAAGCGTTTTAATTTTGATTTCACTTCCACTAACTGCCATTTTAAATTATTATAATAAAGTTATATTAATCACAATTAATCTCACAACGCACAAACAATGAAGGATGGACACTCGGTATGCCGTATTACGTAATTAAATCGAACACCTGCACAGCGAGTCGAGGTGACGCGTTGTTCGTTAAACTCAATATTTTTATCAAAATTGTGGGGTAAGCGTACGAAATGGTTGCGATTACGCCGTTTCAATTATTTAATAAGCTTTAAATTTAACCAAATATGAGCGCTATAAAATGAATAATACTGTTTGCGAGTACCTAATCAAAATTTAAATTTAAACGAACACTATTTATGTCTATTCCATAAATTAGAGTGCATTATCTAAATAATTAATTTAATAATTCGACCAGAAAATGGTTGGACGACCACTAAACCAGTCCAAATCCTGCTCGAAGGACCATAAAATGGTGGAGCCACGTGTCTAGGGCTGCCGAAGTCTAATTCTCCGGTCTAACCTTAAACCTATTACGCGAGATATTAATCTAAGTGGACTTTATATGCGATTGCTTCTACGCTTATGTAAAGCGACTACTATAGCATGCGGTACAATGCTTGTTTAAATTTGTTTTCCATTTTGATATATCACTGTTTTTCTTTAATGATAATGAAAAACGGGTGGCAACAGACTGCTTTCTGCATTAAAGTCCGTCTGTGTAGACCAACCTCTTAGCTGCTTCCGCCGCCTAGCAGTAATGCGTGCATTGTTGTGTTCTGATCGGGGTTTCTTCTATTTGTTGAGCACTATAGCTGCGACTTCCGGAACTTCTTCTGGACAGACACTCTGGAGAGAGGCGGTGCGCGACTATATCTCACACGAGGTGAGGTGGGTTTCCTGGAGCTCGATTGCTTCCAGGCTAAAGCGGTTTCTACTAGCGGTGTGGTTCCAACAACGAGCGCGGCGGGAAGAGCTTGTCGTTCCAATGGCGAGCGCGGCGGGAAGAGGCCGCGCGATGGTTTGCGCGTGCCTTATATATCTTCGGTTCCGATGATTACGTGACATTCTAGAATCATCTTCTTTCCCCTCCCACCCCACCACCCGATGTGTCGATAGGAGGGTATGAATGATATCGTTTTGGAAAGGAATAAACGACTAGGCACCTACCGTCCAAATATAAATAATACGAATGGTTTTCCGCGCAACCATCTCCCCCGCCCTTGAAGGATTTCCTTCAAAAATTAACTAAAACAACTAGAGCTAAGATCAACTAACAAAATAACTAACTAACGCTAAGATTACCTAAATTCAACTACAATTTTAATCCAGAAAGCTAATTTAAATTATGGAAGAGGCAGGGGGCACAAACGGACAACAGGACGCAGGTAAGACCCAACCGTGGTCTTAACGCGAGCTATCCTAATTACTCTGTCGGAACCGGGAAAGACCTCTTCGACAATTCCTAACGGCCAGTGGAGAGGCGGCGTATTCTCTTTGGTGAGCACAACTACAGTTCCTACAGCTAAAGGCTCAGTTGCTGTGTTCCATTTTTGCCGAGACTGCAAAGTATGCAAGTATTCCATCCTCCATCGTTTCCAAAACGATTGCACTAACCGATCTAATAACTTGTGGCGTGCGGAAATGCTGAGTCTGTTCTCATCCATATCTGCGGCGGGCAAATACTTTAAAGGCGTTAAATTCAAAAAATGTGCTGGAGTTAGAGCCAGCGGTTCCGAGGGGTCACTAGACAACGTACGACAAAGTGGGCGACTATTCATTACGCATTCAATTTGAGCGATCACCGTACTTAGCTCTTCGAGGGACAAAATTTGATCTCCTATTACTCGGTATAAGTGACTCTTTAGACTCTTAATATTAGTCTCCCAATTGCCTCCAAAATGACTCGCGGCTGGGACGTTCAGAGACCACTCAATGCGGTTCTCGGCTAGAATGTGAGCGAACTCCGAATTATAATACTTGCTAGCTAAGAGCTCATGTAGTTCCGATAGAATACGTTTTGCACCGACGTAGTTCGTACCGTTATCCGAATACAATCTACTTACAGGGCCACGGCGGGAAAGAAATCTTTTAAATGCACCCATAAAGCCTGCTGTGCTTAGATCACCAACGAGTTCTATATGCACCGCTCGAGTAGTTAGACGTACGAAAATGCAGATGTAAGCCTTCGTGGATCTTATACCACGCCCGCGAGTGAGCGTGACCTTAAACGGACCAGCGAAATCAGACCCGGTGTGCGTGAAGGGCTTTACCGATTGTATTACTCTACAAGATCTAAGTTCCGCCATTTCCGGAAATGACGGCTTGGGGCGTGCCCGAAAGCAAGCTATACATCTGTGCACCCGATTGCGTATTAAACTACGTGCAGAAAGAATCCAATAATTCTGACGTAAAATCGACATCAACAAGTCGGGGCCAGCGTGCGAGTTCAATTTTAGATGGTAATCGACTAATAAGTTCATGATATGGTCTTTACGCGGTAAAACAATAGGGTGCCGTTGGTCGAAACTCAATTGCGAGTTGGACAAGCGTCCACCTACCCTTACAATCCCATCCTTTAAAAATGGCTTAAGGCGTTGAAAGGCGCGACTACAAGCTCTATTCGATTGTAATCTTCTAATTTCTTCGGAGAAGTGCGCACGTTGACGTTCACGCACTACTAGCGACTCGGCATAGTTGTAATCGGACGTAACGATATACGAACAAACACTACTTATCGACTTTTAAACTACAAAGGCTACACTGTAACGACAAAAATGATTTAAATATAACACAGCGTAATGCTGTGGCGCGGCTTAACTATACTATTTTATTTTTAATTTTACGGAACACCAACAAGCTAAACAAACACTAAGGAAATACCAATATATATAATTCTATCAACGACAAACTAATATTTAAATAATAAAACTATCCAATCACAAGTATGCAATTTCTAAGCGACTAAGCTATAATTATTAATAAGCGGTAAAACTATGCGATGAACGCTTCGGAACAACACTGCATATGGCTTGTTGCTCGCGAAGTCTCACTTCCTCCCGCCAAGCAAGATTGGCCTCAGCAGGTCTATTCCGTAGCCTCCAGTGAGGCACGCTTTCTGTCGCAGCGGCTCGGTGTCTCCATGCGCCGCGACCGTGACCTCGATCCGCGCCGCGCGCGCTTCCGCTAACTAGATCGATTCGAGTCCCGCGTTGTGAAACGCGTGCACTGAATATGTCACCTGACGGGTTGCGGGGCGATCTAATCTTGCAAATATGGGCCTTGTTCGCGGTGTCGGTAAACCTAGCTCCGGGGCTATCCCTGCTCGGCGTTCCCTTCGGCTGCGACGAAACTACAACAGGTTTACTAACAACAGACTCTAACGTCTTGCTTCTCGACCCTTCGCATAATTTATTACCCGAGCTAAGTAAAAGCGGGATGTTCCCCTCCCCTATTTCCCGAAAATTGCGAGTCAATAATTCGGGAGATTCGACAGCGACGGTGCAACAACAGGATGTTGCCGAAATGCTATCTATGATGGGGGCGGAGCCAAGGATAACATAGCCCAATACGGTTTCCAGTGCGTAAGGCGCGGTATGCGAGGAGTTGCCCCTGACCTTATTGTTTAACAAAAGATGAGGGAAAAGCGATGCTCCAATGAGCATGTCTATGTTTCCAGGAACGGCGTAAGTGTCGTCCGCTAGAGTCAAATTTTAAATTCAATCAATGCCGAGGTGTCAACCGAAACGGTTGGCAACCGTTCAGTGACCCTATCTACTAATAGTGCATTTATATCAAAGTTAACATTACGATCTATCCGAGAATAAAATTTTAAATTTATATATCCCTGGGTAGCTTTACTACTACCTCCGATGCCTTTAACTACAGGACATGAAAGTGACCTATTTATTACTAAGCCTAAGCGCTGACAACATTGTCGCGTTATAAAGCTATTTTGGGCTCCGCTGTCCAGCAGTGCACGGACGCTTTGTTCGTTTCCACGCGAATCCCTAACCAAAATACGTGCCGTACCCAGTAACACGGTTGAAGGAGGTTGTGCTCCCGTATTCGCCAATGAGCACAGTGCGACATCACCAGGTCGACCGCTAGAATCGTTGACCTTAGTAGGGGTGAATTCCTTGTCCGCTTTACTTGACGCCGCTATGTTGCTATTTTCAAAATGTAATAGCGTGTGTTGTTTCCTGGCGCACTTGCTACATACGGAACTCGAATTGCATTTTGCAACTAAATGCTTATCGCTTAAGCAGTTGAAACATAGGTTGTTTGTCTTTACTAATTTATAACGTTCGCTTGGTGAATATTTACGAAAAGTCGCACAATTATATAAATTACCGTGTTTATCTTTACATACGATACAAGTATGCTGGAGTGATGTTGGCGCAGCGGTTACGTAAGTTAACGACCCTGCTATTTTAGATGGTTGAGTCTGTCTACGGTCGACGCACCTTTTAATCTCCTGTTTAACGTTCGGAGAGCGCTGCATCACCTTTATTTGATCTCGCACGAACGATGCTAATGAATGAAAGGAAGGCATCTCCGAGCTACGATGCTCCATTTCAAACGCACGCACGGTGTCGGGGTCTAATTTCTTTAGTGCAATATGGAGAAACACCACGTCCATAAGGTCATTAAATTTCAAATTCTTAAGTGCAGCCACCGATACCACAAATTTATCTAGAAACTGCTCTAAGCCGTTGATGTTCGCGGATGATATAGGTTTAAGATCGAATATCTGGCTCAAATATTCGGAAGCTAACATTCTCCTATCTTCATATTTAGTTTTAAGCGTTTCGAATATTAATAAGTAATTGTTTGCTGTAGGTGTAAAACCAGAGCAGATCGACTGTGCCCTGCCACTAAGTTTACTAATTAAGTAATATAATTTTTCAGCGTCCGATAACGATGGGTTATTGTGTATATTGTTTTGAAAACTACTGAAGAAGAAGGGCCACGTCTTAATATCACCATTGAATACCGGAATATCTATTGGCGGCAACCTAATTGAGTCACGTGGACGTACCTGTGTTTCCGGCTTTGCTTCGTTTTGAGATTGTAGGGATTTCGCAGTTCTTTTCACGCGACACAACATATCTTCGAATGCCAGCAGCGGTTGGTAGTTCACTATGTATTTCGGGTCGATTTGTAATTCCAAATGATTAATTTGGTCTAATATTCTTTCGTAATCCGTCCGCAAAGAATCTACCGTTTCAATTTCATTTAAAAAGGTTTCCCGCACTGCTTCTATATTAATGTTTTTTATATGATCACTTATATTCTGCATACGCGAAAAGAGTATGTCCCTCTTGGCATAAAGCGTTTTAATTTTGATTTCACTTCCACTAACTGTCATTTTAAATTATTATAATAAAGTTATATTAATCACAATTAATCTCACAACGCACAAACAATGAAGGATGGACACTCGGTATGCCGTATTACGTAATTAAATCGAACACCTGCACAGCGAGTCGAGGTGACGCGTTGTTCGTTAAACTCAATATTTTTATCAAAATTGTGGGGTAAGCGTACGAAATGGTTGCGATTACGCCGTTTCAATTATTTAATAAGCTATAAATTTAACCAAATACGAGCGCTATAAAATGAATAATTCTGTTTGCGAGTACCTAATCAAAATTTAAATTTAAACGAACACTATTTAAGTCTATTCCATAAATTAGAGTGCATTATCTAAATAATTAATTTAATAATTCGACCAGAAAATGGTTGGACGACCACTAAACCAGTCCAAATCCTGCTCGAAGGACCATAAAATGGTGGAGCCACGTATCTAAGGCTGCCGAAGTCTAATTCCCCGGTCGAACCTTAAACCTATTACGCGAGATATTAATCTAAGTGGACTGTATATGCGATTGCTTCTACGCTTACGTAAAGCGACTACTATAGCATGCGGTACAATGCTTGTTTAAATTTGTTTTCCATTTTGATATATCACTGTTTTTCTTTAATGATAATGAAAAACGGGTGGCAACAGACTGCTTTCTGCATTAAAGTCCGTCTGTGTAGACCAACCTCTTAGCTGCTTCCGCCGCCTAGCAGTAATGCGTGCATTGTTGTGTTCTGATCGGGGTTTCTTCTATTTGTTGAGCACTATAGCTGCGACTTCCGGAACTTCTTCTGGACAGACACTCTGGAGAGAGGCGGTGCGCGACAATATCTCACACGAGGTGAGGCGGGTTTCCTGGAGCTCGATTGCTTCCAGGCTAAAGCGGTTTCTACTAGCGGTGTGGTTCCAACAACGAGCGCGGCGGGAAGAGCTTGTGGTTCCAATGGCGAGCGCGGCCGGAAGAGTGCCTTATATATCTTCGGTTCCGATGATTACGTGACATTCTAGAATCATCTTCTTTCCCCTCCCACCCCACCACCCCGATGTGTCGATAGGAGGGTGTGAATGATATCGTTTTGGAAAGGAATAAACGACTTGGCACCTACCGTCCAAATATAAATAATACGAATGGTTTTCCGCGCAACCATATTTATTTATATATATATATATATATATATATATATATATATATATATATATATATATATATATAATAAATACAAAAAAAAGTAATAAATATAAATTATGTTCATTGATATTTGTTTATTTAAACAGTGCTGATTTAGAGCCGTCAAATATATATATATATATATATATATATATATATATATATATATATATATATATATATATATATATATATATATATATATATATATATATATATATATGATAAATACTATAATTATCAATTGCTTACTATTAAATAACGTAACGTATTAAATAAACGTTACCGTGTAGTGGCGGTGTAAGAATATCCCCCATGCCCCATATCATCCCGTGGGTGTCGTAAGAGACGTAGAGGGAAACAAATCGTGCGACGGGCAGCAACGTCTTCCTAAAACGACTAAAAATAAAATAACTGTTGCAACTATGGCAAATATCTCCCCTATGATTCAATCAATGGAGGAGGCCTATGTTCAGGAGTGAACTATACGGCTGTAACGGTAAATAAACGCATAACATTATTATTAAAATAACAAAAAAACGGACGATTTTTTTACTAGTTCCGAATTACTTAAGTTTATAACCTATTTCTAAAAAAATATGTAGGAAATGTAAATTTTGACACCATTATGTCTTAATATTTAAATATTACCATTACCATAAACCTATTTCAAAATTACTTACTACCAACAACAATATCACTTATAAAAGTCTATAGTCTAAAGCGTTCGATGTCGCTATAGGTAGCTAGTTTATAGTATGGTGAAGTATAGCGCTATCGGTGTATTTAAACGCGTACGCGCAGCATCTTTGAGAAAAAATGATACGTCCTATCGTTAGGAAGACCCGGAGCGTACTGAATCGGATGGCGTCTGCGTGTGATGATTTATAGTATTTTTAAAATAATCTAATAAAGTAATTTTAAAATAAAAAAATGAAACATGCAAAATTTTCTTTTGATGTTTAACATTACCTGTACTTTGATAAAATAATTAAAATAGATAAGTTTAAAAAATTTAGGCTTTGTGTTGCATTAAAAGACTATATATTCCATTATAATAACGTTTAAAATAAAGTATAGTTGTATTCGATTATATAAATAGTTGTATTCGACCTGAAAAAATAACTCTGACGCATATTTTCGTAAAACGCTATGTAGGGGTTGTCTTTGCTCTTAAAAACTATGTCTATGTCATTAAAAACTATGATTTTGTTTCTTCTGCACTAAATCTTCATCTTTCTAAAGCCCTAATTTTCTGCAAATAATCTGCTCACATCGTTACAATATTGCCCTGGAAACGGCTCCTTAAAAACAAACAGTGTTATTGTGAATTCTGTGTATCCCACAATACAGTGTTCGATCATGAGGAACCTTGTGGGCAAAGTTACTGCGAATAAAAGTGAAAACAAAAATACCTCAAAAGATTATGTAGTGACCTTATCTGGTTCGGCAAAAGACCTCAAGATTGTTCTGACTGGAGAAAAGTCTCCGAATTTATCGATTTCGGTGGATTTGACGTAAGTACATGTATGCCATTTTATAATTAATAGCTATATTCTACAGCTATCGACTTAGTAAAACTTGTTTACGCGTTTCACTCGCTTAACTTAGGACGAGAGGCGATAGAATTCGTAAAAGTAGTTTTAATCAATATAAGCACGAATAAAGGTACGGTTACTAATCCAGCTACAAATATAAAAATTACTCAACCACCTGTCTCTGTTACGACAGTGGCATCGAATGTCGTACCACTTCAAAGCCCATTAACTTTAAACACTCCCCAAAACACTTTTGCACGCACTTTCGTCGGCATAGAACTATAAGAAAAATACTTTCAGAATGTTTTTTTTTATTTATTTACCATATCACAAAGCATTACAGGAAAAAAACTATGCTAAAAAGTCGCATACAAAAAACCACTAAGGTTTGTGCTGACGCGACCTGAGTCGACATTATATTAAGTATAATTAATAATTAATTAAGTTTGTAAGAAAGAAAAAGAGAAAGCATTTACAGCCTAATAGGACCTGAGCAAACGCATAAACGTTGTTTTAAGTAGTACCATTTTTTTTAATAAGTTATCCAAAAAGTACAATTTAAGTATTTTTTTAATGTTTTTTATATTTAATTTGTCGCAAAATTCTGGGGGTAGGTTGTTTATAAGTTGTGGAACAATGTAATCTGCCGTTTGTTCCCCGTACATGTTGTTTGCACGGCTCGTCTGCAGCTTGCGGCTGCTTACAGCGCGCGTACAAACGGGGTGCTTGATTTCTAATATTAAGTCTTCATTAAAAAAAGTGTTTTAGTAGTAAATATTTGACTTGCGTATGAACTGGTAATATATTACAGTGCTTGAAGAGCATACTATCATCATTATGAAATTGACGTCGAATTTTGACTGTTATAATGTTTTTAAGGATTGTTATCTGGAGGTTATATATTTTGTTTAAATAAGTATTATATGTACGACCGTAGCTACCTAAACCATACTGTATATACGATTCTGCTAAAGAGTTTTATGACATCATCTTAACTGGGAACGGAATTCTGTTCTTCGTGTTGTTAGAGTGGCCTTTAGGCAATAAGTTCAATTAATGAAAAACTTTTTTAAACTAAGTTTTTAAATAAGTTTTCTTCTTCTTCTTCTTTTTTTAAATTATGGCTTCTCTTGATAGAATTCTGCCAGTGTAAAGTCAGTCATGGAAGTGACAAGTTAATAATATATAAGTTAAAATAAGAGTTCTTAATTTAATAAGTGGGTTCACAATCTACAACAAAAGACGTCAAATATTAAAAATATCATCACCGAAATTGTTAAGTATTTACAGTTTCATATTATTAATACGAATAAAAGCACATAAAATATTTACGAAGGGAGTATACACTAGGGTCAGCAAAAATTTTAAATTTACTGGACATGGGATGTAATTGGGCAGGATATCGTAGAGAGAGAAAGAAAGTTTAGGTCACTCAAAGAACAGATGATTGACAGATCCTTCATCTAGCCCACATTCACAGATTGAGCTATCCCTAATCCTGAGTTTGGCCAAGTGTGCAGGAGTACAAGCATGACCAAAGCGTAGGCGGCAAACAGTAGAGGTGGTAGCTTTACTTAAGTGGCGATATTGAAAAAACCAGGGTTTTGAGGAGATATTAATTTGGACTTGTGATTACATTTTAAAAATTTAGACTGATGCCAATTACGTTGCCAAGAAGACAGAAGGCCGGAGTTTGCCTTTGGTAGGAGGTCATGTGCATAGAGGCATTGTCTAGGGATAGAGCCAGATTTGGTGGCATCTTTAGCTAAATTATCAGCAATTTCATTGCCCTGAATCCCGCAGTAATTCAAGCCAATACAATGTTCAGTCCTTTTTTATGACAATAGTTCAGAGACTTTCTAATATTTAAAATTAGGGGGTATCTAATCTTAGAGTGAAAAGAACTGAATACAATACATTGAAGGCAACTAAAGGAGTCCGAGAAAATGAAGGTCCTTTTCAGACCATGTGATTCTGCATATGAAACTGCCTCTAAAATAGCCAAAGCCTCACCTGTGAATACAGATGAGTCAGGGGGAGAGTTAAAATTTAAAATAATCCTGTATTTAGGGATCCACACTGCACACGCTCCTAATCCATCGGCACTTAACTTTGAAGCATCAGTGTACGTAGTTAACCAGTCATGCCAATTTTGGAGGAGGAGTATATTTAATTTGTTATTTGCTTCAATAGTATTTTTATCTATTCTGATATGTAGGATAATGTTTGGATTGAAAATTAGAGCCTCATATGGGATATTGTGATGCGTTACTAAGGGATTGATAAATTGGAGAGGGAAAGTTGTGCAATTTAATATAGCTTTTTATAATGCATGGCAAATCCTTGTGGGACCAATATGGGAAGTCCCTGACCAACCTATACAAGGAATGAAGTTTGGATAGGAGAGGATGGAGTGAATAACATGCTACTTTAAACAAGAACCTATCTGAGGGATATTGCCTACGTAGAGATAGGGGGGCTCACACGTGTGGATGGTACATGGGTTGGCTGGTCAACGCTGGCAGCTTAAGTACTGAGCCATCCGTCGATTGATGCTTTCCTACACCCTTGTTAGCAAGGACGCGGAGCTATGGGATTTCGAAAATCACAACCCTCCGGGGGTAAGACTTCGGTAGATGAACCCTGAAAATGCGCAAGTGTGCGCTCGTTAGGGTATAGAAGGACTCTCAGGAGGCGATAACACTTGAGGCAGGTGCAGCATAGTTAACAGTCGATATTCCTGATTCTATAAATTAGATTGAAATGGATGCAAACGCTTAGCTCGAGACATGCTATAATTATGGTGGCAAAACATTCAATTCACAGTCGCAGAGCGCACAAAACAAAGGAAAACCATTTAAAATAAATAATTAGCAACATAATCCAAATGTAGAGAATTACACATGTTGCCTGGAACACTTACAACAAAGAATAATTATTTTATTTTATTAAAATTTTAATTATAACATTCTAAATGTCTTCGTGTGTCTGTAACCTAGTGTTCGCCGGCGAATCTATGTGTGTGTTTGTGCGTAACAGTGTTAGATAATCGGATTACCTCTTCTGTGGTGGGGAAACGGATCAACATATTCAAGAAAGTGATCTCATCATCCGAGGAATGACTCTGATTTCTGACTGGCTTATGTACCCAAGACCGAAATTAGTGTTACACAGTTTACAGATTCTGAACAAGAGATTATGAACTCAAATCTAACTTTATTTATCTACCTAGCAAAACCTAACTCTGTCTCGGAGTGGCCCAAACCTAAACCGAGATTCATAATATATATAGTGTCATCTAGGTTTGAGTTTCGTAAAAGACAGCTTACCGTAATATTCTTTTGTATCATAATTTCATTTTATAATGTTGCCTGTCATCACTCTTGGACGGTGCCTACCTTCTCTACCATCCGCTTAGGCCTGTAAACTCGACCTAGCCGTGCCAATCTAAATATTGTAATTTTAAATTCAATAACTACTATTCTGTGACATGAAATTCAGTTTTATTTATCTACTTACCAAAACCTAACCCTATTTCAGAGTAGTCCGAGCTTTAACCATTTAATTAAAACTTTTAGGTACTGTGATCACAAATTTCTAATTATTTCAGTGTTTTTTTTTTACATGTTATTCTAATTAACTATGCTATTGATTGCAGTCACAAATCAAATAATTAATATTGTGAGTTTAGTACAAAAAATAAAGTTCAGCTAAGTCGTGGTTAAAAAACATTTGAAAATTAATGGTTTTCTAAAAGATCGGAAACTTATTAGTTTCACTTCAAATTTCGAAAATTGAAGTTTCATCAGATCTCGACGTTTTGCGGTCGCATATCGCTTCATTTGTCAAAGAAAAAAAAATGACTAAAAATATCGCAAAAAGTTTTTTTTTCACGTAACTTGAATTTAAGTCAAATCGGTTTTTTTTTTCGAAAATTTATTTTGTACATTTGGATTAGACTCGATCGACGACGAAAGGTTATGTTACTGTATATTTATTAGTGTGAACCTATTGTTGGCTTCTTGTAATTAAACATGTTATTTACTTAGGATTTGTAAGCTTTGGTTTTTCATAACATAAAAATTAAATTAATAAGTGTACTAGTAACATTATAAATTGTATTTTTTTCCCGACAGAAAGGTGCAAGCCCAGCGCAAGTTCGCGCAGGGCGCATACATTCCACAAAAAGGGAATAATAAATAACAATGCCGGTAATACAACTGCTGAACGTAAAACTGACTCAGTATCTCCAAAGGAAACAAATAACAACTGTTTTCATAATAGCAGTTCGGCTAAAAGCCTTCTCGACATTGTCTGCTTTCAAAGTGAGTATAACTTGTCTACATTTTTGGCGCATACATTCCACAAAAAGGGAATGCTAACAATGCCGGTAATACAACTGCTGAACGTAAAACTGACTCAATATCTCCAAAGGAAACAAATAACAACTGTTTTCATAATAGCAGTTCGGCTAAAAGCCTTCTCGACATTGTCTGCTTTCAAAGTGAGTATAACTTGTCTACATTTTTGGCGCATACATTCCACAAAAAGGGAATGCTAACAATGCCGGTAATACAACTGCTGAACGTAAAACTGACTTAATATCTCCAAAAGAAACAAATAACAACTTTTTTCATAATAGCAGTTCGGCTAAAAGCCTTCTCGACATTGTCTGCTTTCAAAGTGAGTATAACTTGTCTACATTTTTTTATAAGTGTATGTTGCTGAGCCCTTCTATCAGGGCCCTCGAAACGTGGGCATCTGTAAAAGGTACGCGGCGGCTCATGGTCTCAGATATAATTCTAATAAGAACCTAAGTCTGTTCCTCATGTTACACTTGGAGGAGTTACACTGAGTAGAGCCACCAAATATATCTGGGACACTGGGTCGCCGAGGATCTCTCTGACAATTTAGATTTTGAACAGGAATGTAATACATTGGTAGTGAGGTGTAATATGGTTTTTTAAGATAACATTATTCAAAGCTTACTGTCAGACATTCTACACCTGCAGGCAGCCTTTGGACTAAGTGTACTCGCCGAACTGTCAATGCGCTACGTATTCAGTTCAACAATGGATTCAGGGTGTTGTGGCTGTCACGCTTTTGCAGCGCATCGCGTATGTTTGCTGAGGCACACACATGGACACCTTTGCAGTAATATTATGCGATAGAATAGCCTCCTTGATGCGTCGCGTGCGAGACAGCGCCAACGGCCTTCTACCTTCTATATATGGAAGTCAAAATTGCCATGTGACGAGATACTGGAACACTGCACGTGCATATGGGTTCCAGACCCAATATAATTAATAATAAATAATAATTTTTGTGTTGTATAATAATTTCCTTATTCCGTGAATTTACTAACCCCTATTTTTAAAGTTTTAAGCAAAATGGGTGTATTTAACTGAATAATTAATTAAATAAATCATAACATGTATTTTTTATGCATTTATTTTATTGATATTTACGTCTATTTATCATTTTCATTTACAATTATATAGAAAACAACCAGATGAGAAAACTGTATAGATAACCCAAAAATAATAAAAATAAATATACTACATTATGAGGGGAAAACTTCATGTTTTAGGGTTTTTTCCAGGGCAATATTGTAACGATGTGAGCAGATTATTTGCAGAAAATTACGGCTTTAGAAAGATGAAGATTTAGTGCAGAAGAAACAAAATCATAGTTTTTAATGACATAGACATAGTTTTTAAGCGCAAAGACAATCCCTACATAGCGTTTTACGAAAATATGCGTCAGAGTTATTTTTTCAGGTCGAATACAACTATTTATATAATCGAATACAACTATACTTTATTTTAAACGTTATTATAATGGAATATATAGTCTTTTAATGCAACACAAAGCCTAAATTTTTTAAACTTATCTATTTTAATTATTTTATCAAAGTACAGGTAATGTTAAACATCAAAAGAAAATTTTGCACGTTTCATTTTTTTATTTTAAAATTACTTTATTAGATTATTTTAAAAATACTATAAATCATCACACGCAGACGCCATCCGATTCAGTACGCTCCGGGTCTTCCTAACGATAGGACGTATCATTTTTTCTCAAAGATGCTGCGCGTACGCGTTTAAATACACCGATAGCGCTATACTTCACCATACTATAAACTAGCTACCTATAGCGACATCGAACGCTTTAGACTATAGACTTTTATAAGTGATATTGTTGTTGGTAGTAAGTAATTTTGAAATAGGTTTATGGTAATGGTAATATTTAAATATTAAGACATAATGGTGTCAAAATTTACATTTCCTACATATTTTTTTAGAAATAGGTAATAAACTTAAGTAATTCGGAACTAGTAAAAAAATCGTTCGTTTTTTTGTTATTTTAATAATAATGTTATGCGTTTATTTACCGTTACAGCCGTATAGTTCACTCCTGAACATAGGCCTCCTCCATTGATTGAATAATAGGGGAGATATTTGCCATAGTTGCAACAGTTATTTTATTTTTAGTAATTTAATTTTTAGTAATTTAAAATAAATTTTTAGTAATTTAGTAATTTAAAGAAAAAATATTTGATTAATATCAGACTTTAATGATTGCTTTGAGAATTGTAAGGATTTTTTTGGGAGGACGATACTTAAAAGGTTAATTAGAAATGTTGCAGACAATTTACGCTTGTAGAAAAAATATTTTATTTTTATATCAATTTGTTTGTCTATTCAGTGCTCTATACGAAAATGCACACAAGTGAACTCTAAAACTATTTATATTGGGGCAACACTACAGCAATGGGAACTGTTTAATTAATAGATTTTTTAGCTTCGGACAGAACTGTTTTTATATTATCTGTCATTTTGCTACAGGGGCATGTGTATGAAAGAAGCAGTGAATACGTTCTGTTTTATCCTGCTATTTTTGGAAAATTCGTACAGGACCAATAATATGTATTGGGCTAAGTTCAATAGGTCTCTCGAACTGTCAAGCTGAATTGTAAAAATTTGTTATTTTTACTTTGTTAATGATCAAAGCAGCTGGTTCAAGTATCAAAAGAATGGAGTTTTGGCGGGAACTTCACCACTGAGAGAATACTGCTTTTTTATTTCTTTTTAAATAATGGTCTCAAGAGGGTTTTGATACACAAAAGTGGTGTAATTTCGTGTATTAAATGTCTGTGCATGTAAACTAGTTGTGGAAACTATGAAACAGGTACTCTAGTGGTCATGTGAACATCAAGAAAATGTTTCTGCTGAGGTGTCTTGTGTTACTATCGTCACTGACTGTCTGCTCGCTCGAACAGTTGTTTGAATCTCCCAAAAGCCTCACATAATGTGAATAAGTTTGAAAACAAAATATTATAAAGGATATTGTATTTATTGACACTTACAAAAGTATAACAGTATGAGTCTTTACTAAAGAAAAACAAATTGATAACAATCATACTTCTAATAATTCAAAGCAATTAGAATTAGAAGAATAAATGTGAGGATTTTTTTTGGGTGGTCAATACTTAAAATGTTGATTAGAAATGATGCAGACAATTCATGCTTATAGAAAAACTTATATGAATTCGAAAACGGTTGATTTATATGTGGCAACAATTTCGGCAAAGGGAACTTGTTATTTAATAGTTTTTTCAGATACGAACCAACCAGTTTTTATACTATCAGACATTTGTTTCTGTAGAATTCGTACAGGATTAATAATATATATAGGGCTAATACTAATACTACTAATACTAGAGAAGTTTATTTTTTGGCACTAAGTGTTTAAAACCATGCAATCACATTATTCCCTGAGACAAGACCCTAACTGCCGATATTTGCCTGAAGATTTAACTGTTTTCAAAATGTTTAACATGTTTCTGAATAGTTATCAAATAAGAGTCACTTATATGGTGTATTGGTTAGTTTTTAAAAATGAATATATACTGAAATTCGGTTTACCAAGAACAGACACCTGTGCAACATGTGATAAATACAGATTAAAGATAAAATTGGCTGCTTTGGATGAGACAAAAACTTTACTGAAGAATGAACATAAACTGCATTTGTTGAAAGTTGAAAAATTCAATGAAATTAGACGCCAAGAAAAACAAAAAGCTCAGGAGGGTAAAACTATGTACTATATTACATTCGATTTCATGCAGAATCTGCCATTACCCCATATTCGGACTAGTGATGTGTTTTTTTGTCGCCAGCTGTGGCTCTATGTATTTGGTGTCCACAATGTTGGAACAAATCAAGTGGTTTTGAATAGCTACTTAGAGACAGAAGGTAAAAAAGGCCAGAATGATGTCACAATACTTTTATTAAGATAATTTAGTACCCACGGAATGTCTTCTGATAAATTAGTGCTGATAAGTGATGGATGCTCTGGTCAGAACAAGAATTATGTAATGGTGTACTTTCTCTACTGCTTAGTTCATGGGCTGATCTTATTTAAAAGTATTAAATATATATTTCCTATCAGAGGACATACTTATCTCCCAAATGACCAGGATTTTAGCTTGATTGGGAATAAAAAGAAAAAAATGATAGCAGAAGTACCAGATGACTGGAATGACTTAATGGAAACTGTAAGAAAAAATCCATCCTTTTATTGTGGATAAAATAAACCATACTGATTTTATGAATATAAAAGCAGCTGTTAGTCCTTTTTTTTACGTCAGCCAAAACCTGCAATGAAGCTGAAAGAAGTTAGGATGCTTAAAATAAATAAAGATGTTCCTTATGTTCAAGTCAGGTATACCTTTACTGGTCCATGGCACAGGATACAGATTCGCAATAAAAGAAAACTGCCTGAAGAACTTCAACAATATTTGGCAGAAAATACATAAATACAAAGCCCATTTTTTTATTTTATTGGACTTGTAGGAAATATAACTATAAAACATCAGTTTGTTATGAATAAATAACCAGAAATACATAATTGAATAAAATATTTAATGACTAAATTTAGTATTTAAAAAGATATTAAGTTTTTTTTCAATACTGAATAATTATGTGTAACACAGTTATGTTGTTTTTTAAAAATTGCTTCAAATGGATACTATTTTTTTACATATATTGATTGTGAGTGTACTTCCCAATTACCGTTAAAATAATATGATTAAATTCAAGATGACTAAGGTATAATATGTCCATTTATATTTACAATATTACCAACACACGTTATATAGTAAGAGAGATGTTTTAAACTGACTGTGTAAAAAACAAGTTATAATGCAGCCGTATTTATAGATAGTAAATCATCATTTCCAACATAGTCTATATAATTCAGACATATAATTCAGATCTATTAATACAGACAGGCCCGGTGTCAAGACTTTTTTTAATATGCTTTGGTTGATTATTAAATACCTAATTATACATCTTAAAATGACTGGGTTCTAAAATACCAAAATGACTAGGTAATATCATGCTTATCTGTTATTACACACTGATAAATAGTGAGGAAGTAAGATGTTTTGAACTGTTTGTGCCAGGATAACAAACACACAGGTATAGTTTAATTGTGTTTATTATTAGCGATCCGCCCCGACTTCGCACAGGTGATTTCTGGATTTCGACAACAGCGCCACCTACCGAGTCCATATGTGAATATGAATCATATAGAGACCCATTCAAACACACATAAACATTTCATCAAAATCGCTTGGATGGTTTCATAACGGACATAGGTAGAAACATTTTTCGTGTTTTCATATCAAAAGATCATATCAAAAGATTTTTTCAAAATAACTTGATGGTAACATTTCTATTTATGATATGATATTGATATGTAATAAGTCCCAAAGATCATGTATAATCACTGCATTAATTATGGTAAAAATCGTCAGTGTTTTATGAGTCCTCTTTTAAAAATAACACAGCAGACAGGTGCAGTGCCGGCCCTTTGTTCATTTAAGTATTCATCTATTAGCAAGTATAAATCCCATACATCATTAAAATATAATGTCTCGCCCGTTTACGATATTATTAGAAATCAGAAGGATATTGTCAATTAAAAGAGATAAAAAAGCTCGGCGTTTATTTATAAATTACACATATAACATAATATATAACAGATAATAAAGCACACAGTAAAATAGAAATAGTTCAAATAAGCAACAAAAATTATAATTTTTAGTCATCATTATTCATCATCATTACAACAGTCCACTGCCGAACATAGGGCTCCTAAATTAAAGATATAATGTAAAATATTACAGAGGCCTTCCGTGAATTGCCATCACGTTCCGTCCCGTATGGTATCGTAAAAGTCGACAGAATAAAATAAAAATACCAGGAGATGAGCAGCAGCATCTTCCTATAGAATAACACAAAAAACTTTGGTTGCCACAAGTGGAACAACTATAGCAAAAATGATCCAATATTAATACGCATTAAGATTAATAATCATCATTCATCATTTTTAATATCATTACTTGAAAGTAATATATCATCTAAAAATGATGCAGGTGGTTCAACCTCATCTCGATGCCGTGTCCAAGATAGAAACCAGACAACAGACATGACATGTGCACAGCAGCCAACAGTGCGTCTGCCTACCAAACAATTGCAACAGTACCCAGTAAGAGCAGCCCTAGTGTTAGCAATTGATGGGTTGGTGTCAACTAGTATATAAGTGTAATACTCGTAAGTTTTTTTACTAGTGTACCTTGATTGTATCCTACCTCGCAATAGATAACTATTTGGACCAAAATCATGGACAGATTGCAGGTATACCTCGATTTTATATTCTCCAGAAGCTCTGACATGCTCCCCGTAATAACTACGAGCTTGTTTAATTTGATAAATTCCTAGACTAAACAGAATTAGATCCTGGAATGTCAGTTGAGGAAAATTATCCAGCTCTGGAAGATTACCATTAATGCTGGCAAATCGCACTCTCACTCTATTTAAATTGTGCATTTCTATGTAGGAGGCTAAATTATTTGGAGTGTTTAGTTTGGCTGGAGCAATTGCCAATATCTCTACAGCATGAAAATTATTACGAATCAACGTAGGAAATCGATTTATTAATGCAGCTGCAATTTTAAAGTATAGCATGAGATGAGTAGATGCAGTATTAAAATATTCCTGACGAAATAATTTGAAGTCCCGTTTAAATCTCCCATTTACAATTTCAATCACCCACCTGCACAAAGTTACACATCTGGACTTGTTGGCAGCAATGGTTGATAATTGTATTTCACCAGCTTGTTTAGATTCAGGCATGTAAGCCTTATAACCACATTGCTGCAAGAATGGAACTGCATCCCTAAAACCTCTATCAAGAATAAATACATCGTTTTCTCTAAAATAGGTTCGCAGTGGACTATTATCGTTGAACAGTCTAAGAATTATAGAAGCATCTGATTCTGTTGCAGGATATGGTCCAAAAACATCAAGGATATAACCATTACAGCATACTATTAAAAATGGCTTAACTAAGTTACGATACTTATGTAAACTATATGTTTGCTTCTGGTATAAGTAATTACTACTTTTTTGCACATAAATGTATGTACCATCACATATTACTATGGCTGGCATAAATTCAGGATCCATATCTGGATTACCAAACAAGCCATTTGGTATTGTCAAGTTATATTGAGCAACTTGTTGAATGCATAAGGTATTTGTCCCTAAATGCAGTTGGATGAATTGCTCTTCAAAGCACTGACTTACAATATTTAAGTGATTGAACACAGTCGATGAAGCTACATTAAATAGAGAAGCTATGCGTTCATTGCTATCACCTGTACGAAGTTTCATTAAGAACATAGCTAGACTTCTTTTAGGTGATTTAACTCTTTCACTGATAGATGGGATTTCAACTAGTAACTGTTCAAATTGGTAGTCGGTAAATCCTAACTAATATTTGCATAATATTGAATTATGTTCAATGATATTTAAAATATTATAATTTTGAGTAATACTACTTTTAAGTAAGGAACAAAGGTTGTCTATCTGAGATGCAGTAAAATCTGAACAGTTACTACTCGTGTATAAATTATTCCAATCATTGTGGGGTTCATTTAAATGGTATTCACAAATACGAGCGTACAGTGGCACATAAAATGAGTGATCAATCAGCAATCTCTCTTTAAGTAGTTTAGGTATTAAAAATCTAGATTAATGATTACATGACTTAAAAATACAGTGACGGGGAGTAGAAGCAGCACGCTTATAATTAGCCATAGTAATTGTTGATACCGCTCTGGAAATGGCAGGGGTTACAGGTGCAGGTATAGGGGGTGGTTGTGGGATGTTACCGATGTCTTCTATATGAAAAATTTTTCAAACTACAAATATTAAATGGTAATACTAAATATTAAAAGAACAACACGGAAATTTGCTGGAAAACATAGACTGGCTTAAAATTAAAGTTTTTGTGCAAAATATTTACTTTCAAAAATTAACGAATTATTAACAATCTTTTTTATTGTTTTCCAAACGATGTCCATATAATTTAAGTATCTTTCAAGTTCCTCAATACATACCAATGATCAATAATTTAAATATTGTATAATTTCAATGATTTAAAAAGGTTTAGTGGATGCAGCTACCGAAGTACGTGGTGTTAGGAAGAGAAAGAATGAAAGGAAAAATAATACGTTATGGTGGGATGATGAGGTACGTATGGAAGTTGAAGCAAAGAAGAGAGCATGGCTAGATTTACTAGCAACAAAGGCTGGTAATTCTAGCGGTACGAATGATGATATTGAAAGAAAAAAGGCAGTCTTTAGACATCTTAATAAGAGAGTAAAAGAAGTAGTTGAAAGAAAAAAGCAAGAAAGAACGGATAAGAATGATAGAAGAATATCGGATAATTTCCAGGCAAATATTAAAATGTTCTGGAAACTTATAAGAACTGCCAGGGGACATTCAAAACAGCCTATGATGAATGCTATAAGAGACGAGAATGGCTATATTCTGAATGATGAAGTTTTGAGTTTAAAGAGATGGAAGGAATACTTTGAAAGCGTGTTTATGAGTGAGGAGACAACGTGTGTACTAAGTGAAGTAGAAATTCCGGAAGAAGAGGAAAGAGGTAGCGAGATAAGTATAGATGAAATAATGAAATGAAGCAATGAAAAGCATGAAAGCAGGTAAGGCTGCCGGATATGATAGAGTTGCACTCGAAATGCTAAGGGCAGGAGAGGAAGTGGTGGCAGGCCTGCTGCACACCTTGTTTAATTTATGCTGGGAACTGAAGCGGGTACCGGTAGACTGGTGCAAAGCCGTGATAGTCCCAGTATATAACGGAAAAGGGTCGCAGCAGGACCGTAAAAACTACCGTGGCATCAGCCTTCTTAGCATTGTGGGAAAACTGTATGCTAAGGTACTGATTGAAAGGGTCATGAAAGAAACTGATGGAAAAATTTGGGATGTGCAAGCGGGATTTAGAAAGGGAATGGGATGTACAGATCAAGTCTTTTCCATGCGCATGATCGCGGAGAAGTTTTTGGCCAAAAACCAAAAGGTTTTTTGTGCGTTCATGGACTTGGAAAAGGCCTATGACAGAGTGAATAGGGATGTGATGTACAGGCATTGGAGTCCCTTTATAGGGACTCTAGTGCTTGTGTTAGGATCAACGGGGTCTACTCGGACTGGTCTGACATCCATAAAGGTGTCAGACAGGGCTGTGTGGCTTCCCCGTGGCTGTTCAACCTATTTGTGGACAGTTGTTTGCAAAATTTGAAAGTTGAAGAATGCGGATTAAGAATGGGTGAGTTAACCGTCAAATGCCTTTTGTACGCCGATGATCAAGTTATCCTTGCGTCGTCGGCGGCCGAGTTGCATATGATGGTTACATTAATGAACAGATCATTAAAAGAAAGGGGTATGAAAGTGAACGCAAGTAAGACGAAGGTTATGGTTTTTGAAAGAGAAGAAAGTAAAACGATTTGTGAAATAAGAATAGAAGGGGAGTTGATCGAGCAAGTAGATGAGTTTGTATATTTGGGCTGCTTATTTAGCAGGGATGGGAGATATGATAAGGATATAGAACGACGACTGAATGCGGGAAATGGAGTAAATGGGGCCCTGCACTCTATTGTGAAGAGTCAAAATGTGTCGAAAAAGGCACGTATGGCAATTCACAATGCTGTGTTGGTCCCTACTTTAACGTATGGTAGTGGAAGTTGGGTGTGGCAGAAGAAGCACGAGAGTAGAATGAACGCAGTAGAAATGCGGTCGTTAAGGAGTATGTTAGGGCTGAATCTTAATGACAGTGTAAGAAATTGTGTAATAAGAGAAGAGTGTGGTTTGCAAGATGATGTTGTGACCAGGATTAAGAAAGGAATGCTTCGGTGGTTTGATCATGTGGAAAGAATGAATGAGGAAAGAGTGACAAAGAAAATTTATGTTGCACAAGTGAATGGCAGAGTCGGAAAGGGACGTCCTAGGCGAAAATTTATCGACCAAATTGGCGATTTATTGAAAACGGGCCAAATTAGAAGTACCCTTAACCGACGAGCATGTATGCGTAGGTGTATGGATGTGAAGGAGGCGAGAGAGGTGTGTCAGGATCGTGCCAAATGGAAGTCTGTAGTCTCTGCCTACCCCTCTGGGTGACAGGCGTGAGTGTTTATGTATTATGTAAGCATGTATTCAGTGATTTAGTTTGCTAATATCCTATATTTAGAATATTATTGTTTTATTTCTATTACTTAATTTTTTCTGAAAATTACAATGATATATCATAATTTAAAAGCGAAGATTATCATTGAGATATAATTGATTTACAATTTAACATTTACTTAAAAGAAAAACATAAGCTTACCTAACAATTACCTTACCACATACATTTACTACACAAATCATCTGCCCGTGGCATTAACTTACCTAACAACCTCACCTTGTGTATTTGAATTATTATGGTGCAATAAAGTTTAAATAAATAAATAGAGGAAAAATTCCTTATAGTCAATTGCGGTGTTAAAGAAGTAGCTTTAGTTGCTTAAAAATAAAAGGCTTCTACCGTGTCTGAGTATTTTCCACTGTCTAAATATTTTCTACTAAGGTCAGATCCTTTGTACCCCTAAGGAAATTAATTGAGAATTTTGCTTATCACTATTGAGATTATAAAAACACGAAATAAATACTAACATAAAAATTGTATCTACTGACATATCAGAAACAATATAATCGCTGATATAGCTGGAAGCCGGTTGACTAGTATGATGAATACAAAATGTAAAAACTGTATACGGAATCACAATCTTTTCCAATATTGATGGATGTAACTTTATCATCGTGATCTTTGTAACATATATAGGGAATTATACAGAAGCAGCTTAAGCGTAAGTTTCGATGGAGGTAGGAACATTTATGCAGTGTATAGATGGTATACAGGGATATTCAGGGTGCTGGATAATTTTGGTGGTGAACGGACGTACTAAGTTACCGGGAATTATTTAAAAGTGAATATTAACATATCATGTTTAATTGAAATTCGACGTCGACTAATGTAATCATACTGATTAAAACTTCGTAAATACACATTAAAAACATTTAAAATCTTGCCGCATACAGTGGACGCGGCAGGGTGGAAGCCTGTAAAGACGCAAGAAGTCTTCGTCGATTTAAATATATATATATACGAGTATATTAGAATTCATTGGAAGTTCACACTTTTTCAGGTGAACCTGTTGCAATGAGTGTCGATCAGGTTGTACAATCGTCAGAAGCTTCCTTTATGGGGCCGCAGCCTGTAGATTCACCGCTTCCTCGGGGTATGTATTCGTATTATAAACATAACAATATTTTTAAGACATAAGTAAAGGATGTCGCTCGCGTCCGTAGGCTTTGACCACCTAATACTAGGCCCACCCTACACGTGTCCCCGGGTGGTGCTAAATGAGCGACAAGCCGATAGCACAGACTCTGCTTCTCGCCGTGGTAGCGGCGTAAAATATACCACCCCATATCCCCTTGCACTATGATACTGTGAGTATAGCAACTAAACGATCTTGATGTCTCCATTGTGCAAGTTTTCTAGGATGGAGTCCAGTGGATGTAAAATTTTTGGTGTGTCATTTTTGTTATTTAATTAATGTATTATAATCCATTTGATATATTTTTCATTATTTGTGAACCTTAATGTTGAAAGAACACATAAATGTTTTAATTGGTTTACAGTAATCGATTGTTAACTGATGTTGGTTAATAATCAATTTATATCTACTAATGGTAGCATAGTGGTATAAATAAATAAAATATGTAGTACGCTTGCAAACTGTTTTAGTAAATAAAATAACCAACTGTAACTAATATTTTTTTAATTGGTGCTTACAGTCAATTAACATATTTTTTTTTTGTAAGAATATTTGCCACTATGGTATTGAGCGAGCTTATCTCGAGTCAATAATTTTAGGCAGTACGCACTTTTTATAAAACATTTTTAACTTGGCTAACATATTTAAAATCCGAAATTTGTCGTCATTGTAGATTTTTATTACTTTTACTGCATAATCTGGGCCACTCCGTATGGCTAGCTAGCTAGCTAGAGATAGGATATTTATTTTTTTACGATTAGTGACACATTAATACTTGTATTTATTTTTCCCCATTCCCTATATTAAGAAAGCTCGTAATAAACGCTATTCCAGCGTGTTGGGACTTCTATATATATTCTTCTATCAGGCGGCGGGTCATCCCAATCGCATTCACATAACCAAAGTTGTTTAATCAAAAGCTTAGCGTATAGCACCACCGGGGCTACGAAACCCATGACATCTCATAACCTAGCAACGCATGAGAGCATTGTGCGCTTTGTGTACATTTCTGCGGGCGGGTTTATCTTAAGGCTAAACACGTGGGACTCCGATGACCAACACAAACCGAGCACCTTGTGCGTATCAGAATCGTCGAATTCCTTTATCGCCGAAAGGCGGTGTGATAATGGGATTGTATCTAAAACCGTACGCGAATTACTAGTTCACTTGACGAGATCGAATTGACCCGCTTTCATGAGCTTTATAACCTCGTCGGTGGTTAGGATGGCCTCCTCCACGCTATCAACCGAATACACAAAATCATCCATATATAATCCACTCTCAATTGCCCTCTTAGCTTTAGGAAAGAGGGACCTTCATCGTAGGCGAGCTGTCTCACCGTGCGTAACGCATGAAATTGGCTCGACTTTAAACCAAAGCAAGTGCGATTAAATTCAAACACCATTAGAGGTTCCTTTGGGTCAAAGCGATATAAAATGCGTTGAAATCGATGGTCGCAATCACGGACCCCTATGCAAAGAAACATTTGGCGAATATCGGCGGATAGTGCTATACTGAACAAACGAAAATTTGCTATTATATTAGATAAATTGCCCTGTAAATTTTGCCCACTACTATAGTGGGCAAAATTTACAGGGCAATTTATATAGGATATCGTTAAGAGAACGTTGAGTGCTAGTTCTAGCACTAGCGTCGAGCACTACACGTAACTTGGACGTAAGTTTGTCTTCTCTAATGACCCCGTGATGTGCTATGAAATACAATGGCGCGTCTTCGTAGTTATCTATTTTTGGAGCCACAAGTGATATGTAACCCTCCCTTATATATTCATTAATGACGCCGTCATGAGCTTCCTTTAATCTGGGCGAAGCGAGCATCCGACGCTCCAAACAATATAAACGTTTTTCCGCTATTTGACGCGAGTCGCCGAGAGACAAAACATCTCCTTTAAAGGGTAGCGCTACACTATATCGACCGTCGCGATCACGAACGGTCGTGCGGACGTAAATTTCCTCGCATAATCTATCATCTGGACTAACTATAGGTGGAACTTTCACCTCTTCCATCTCCCAAAATTTGCGAACTAACGACTCGAGCGGTTCGACAGCCATACAACAATAAGAGGTTGCCGAAATATTATCCATGATAGGAGCGGAACCAACGATGACGTAGCCTAAGACGGTCTCCAGTGCGTAAGGCGCGGTATGCGAGGAGTTGCCCCTGACCTTATTGTGTAACAAAAGATGAGGGAAAAGCGATGCTCCAATGAGCATGTCTGTATCTCCGGGGACGGCGTAAGTATTAGGCATGGGCGTTTTTGGATTTGAACGCAAACCGATATTTATCCGATTTCAGACTTCTAAATCGATTTCAAAATCAGTTTTTAAAAATCCGATTTCAGTATCGCTTAGCCACGCTAATTCGTTTGCGTACTTAGATTTCGTTTTATAAGTTAGCAAAACGACGTTAGTAAACGAAACGAATTATCCAACATGCTTTAATCTAGGCTTAGAACTAGCAGAAATAATATTATTCCGGCGCATTTAATAATCGGTGTATTTACAATGATTTCTTATTATATATATTTTTTTTTTGGTTTCTTTTCGTTGTTTTATTTTTTTAATTTTTTATTTCAGAATCTGTTTGGATTAAGATTTGCGTTTAAAAACGCAATTTGCTCCACTTTTGACGACACCTCTTTTCATTTATTATTAATCCCGTCTTTGAAAAAATTCGTTCGCACGGAAAGGATGTCGCGACAATATTGACAAATACGGATAAATTATTTTATGATCAATAACTTACTCATTTAAAACGTTACACTCACACACAATTCACTCCTGATTTTTAAACATTTTTATAAACTTTTTTCATATATTTACTAAACAAAAAGGTATTAAGGCAATAAATATCAGTAAATAATATAATACTATACACTGTTACGACTACACTGTTAAAACATAACAACATGAAAACAAAAAATTATTTTAAGTAAGCAAATACTTAAATAAAAACAAAAATGAATCATCACACAATCTCTCAAATATAGCCTTAAACGACTTAACAATAATAATATAGGGAAAACACACTTACCGGGGTGTGACTTCGATGCAGCTTAGGCGCTTTCGTTGCTGTGGTGCGACTTCTGGTTGGTTTTCTGGGGCGCCCCAGAGATGCGATCCAGGCCAGTGGTGCGAAGGAAGAGAGCGGTACGCGACAATATCTCACACTATGTGAGGCGGTTACTTCTGGACCTCGACTGCTCCAGGTGCGGTTCGGACTAGTGGCGCGAAGGCAAGAGCAGGCTCGAGGGCAGCGCGCGAGCTTATATTGCTTCGGCCTTCCTATCAATGTATATCAGTTGGGCGCGCTTCTCATTGGTCGAAAGAATCACGCCACCTTCTAGCCTCTCCTCTTTCCCCTCTCAGTGTGTTTACGGAAGGGACAATAGGTCAAAGGAAGGACACTTGGCACAATATACCTTCGAATAAAATTAAAATACACGAATCGTTTTCCGCGTAACCAAATTAACTTTTTTGTATTTAGATCTATTTGAAGATGCTGCACAAAGAATGACTCCATTTTCGTGTGAAGAACAAGAGAGTTGGTGTTTTACAGATATTTCAAATACGTTACTTTTAACGATAAACGAAAGAGGAACTCAAACAGAAAACCCAGAAAACGAAGAAAATATGCATACAACTTGCAGCGAAATATTTGGAAAGCTAGTTGCTTATAAAATCAATCATTTACACGGACAAAAGCGTTTCAAGTTAATGACCGATATAATTAACCTCATTGAAAAGAAGCAAATTAGTAAATAGATGTAATAAATGTACTTAGTTAAATAATTAAAATATTGAATCTTACTTTTATTTTTTGTATTGTTTATTATATTAAAAGATTATTTTAAGACACGATCACCGGAGATTCATCGGTAAATCTCCGATTATTTCAATCAATTACTTTTAATTAAAAATTAATAGTAACCATTTATAAAGTAAAAAATCATAATATAGTTCAAGCAAATGTTGATGATTATTTTGGTATAACTTTTACGTTAAAATGATGTAGAACTTCCGAGAAATTGGGGCTTGTATCGAAGCTTTTGCGGTCATTAATTGAATTATGTCGATTATTTCCTTACGTGGAAGGCATATTATAACGAATCATTATTAAACTATAGGATACTAGAGAGATGAAAATATTTTTTTAATCGTTGATATTCAATAGAATCTATAAATTAGAGCTCCCAAGTCATGTCTCTCAGAGTTGTGGCCTAAACATGCATCGGGAGATTGATTATTACTAAATTAATAAAGAATTTATCTAAAATTTGCTCTGAGCTTATTGCAAGCAACAAATGGAAAACATGTAATGCCATCAAAAACATAACTTGTAAAAAAACCAAGTTTCGCAACTCAGTTCTTCTACCTTAAAAAGTAGTGAAATCCATGTAATACCAAGTCGGTTAATTTATTAAGTCCCTACTTAAGGTGGAACGTTCGGACTGTTCCCAGCCATTCTCCCGCAAGATGGCGCTGAACGCAACATTTTAAGTTTATTTGGATCTTTGTGTAATTGGAAAATTATTAAGTCGTAGGAGTAGACTTAGCGGTTATCGGATATTACATTTTATTGGAATGGGTCATATCATTGCCTCAAAATCAACCCAATTCGACATTAATTTTGATTATAACATCTGTCATTGAATATAGGGTCGTTTACACACACATAGACGTATCCCTACGTTTACGAAGCTAGAACACTAGATGGCGTGTATGTAAAAAACAAGTTTTAATTTTTCTGTATGTGTAGATTGGATAGGCAGAACTACAAAACGCTATGTACCATTGTTATAAAAATAAAATTTATATTTGTTGGCGTAAACTATTTAATTGATTTATGACTTTGGGAAATAAATTATGTCAACATTGATTACAATATAACGCAGTTTTATTTTATTACATTACACTATTGAATTTTTTATCAAAACAGAAGTACCTATTTGAAGCAACATAATTATACTGACACATGCCTATGATTTGTAACAGTACCAATTATTACAATAATTAGACATTTCATAACCAACACGTAAGAAACTACAATTCACAAACAAGAGATAACAACAAATCTATGACACTATTTATTTTGTGAAAATAATATTTCCCAATTTTGAAGCACTCAACAAAAGCTTTTAGTAAAACAAAAATATAAATCCTATACCTACGAGCAATTCTTGTATATATATAATCGGAATCTCGGAAACGGCTCCAACGATTTTCATAAAATGTCGTTTTATCCCCGTTTTCAGGCAATGGAAAACTGCTACAATATAAGAAGGTAAATTTTAACACTATAATAATGGTCGTAATAGCTCAAGTGGATAACGCACTGTCGCGAAATAGTAGTTCTGTTACGCGCTCCAATCGACGATATACTAGCGCCATCTAGTGTCAGGAACGAGAGCGAGTAGAGCGTGTAAATAATGACATCACAGATCTCTCGACCGACAGCGCCGCCCGAAGAACTAAGTTTCTAGAAAATCTATACTCGATTTCTCGGTACCTTGCGCGTGTTTACTTGAACATTCCGGATGTTTTGCTGATTTGAATAAATAGGTGGCGCAAGATGCGATCGAGACAGAGTTTAACTCGGCGACACAAGCGAAGCTTCGGAGCGAAATTAAGTGAATTAGTGTGTTTAATTATTAGTGTTTTTTAACTTTAATTTGTATAAAGTAAATTAAAGTGTTAATTTAGGTAATTTTATCGGCAATTTTTATTGTCACGAACCTCAAGCTCGTAACAATTGGTGTCAGAAGTGGGATAAAATAATGCCGATTTTACCTAAGGAGGAAAGAGAGGGTGTCCGTACCCGAAGTCAACGCCAGCAGGAGACGGACCAGAGGAGATTTGGTGGTGCAACGCCGCAGATGTCTGAGGGCCAGCCGCCGGCCACAGAAGCCGGTCCGTCAGCAGCTTCTACGTCTGTGGCACCTGACTTAGGTGCTCTGATGGTGATGCTGCAGGAGCAGGCTCGCCGACAGGAGGAGCAGGCCCGTCAGTTGAAAGAGCAGCTGCAGAACGGACAAGAGGAACAGGCCCGCCGGCAAGAGGAACAGGCCCGCCGGCAGGAGGAACAGGCCCGTCAGCTGGCGGAACAGGCTCGTCGGTCGGAAGAGCAGATACTCCTCTTGAAGGACCTTCACGCTACCTTTGGGAAAGAGATAAGGCAGGTGAAGGATAGGGTTGCTCAACACGACAACCGCCTGTCGGAAGCTGAAACCCGAATCGAAGAACATGAAACCCGAATCAACCATGTGAACAATCGGGTTGACAACGTGATGGCTGACGTGAAGAAAACGCTAAACGACCTCAAGCTTGGGGATGGAACAACAGCTCCCGTAGTAGCTGCAGCACCTTCGCTACGTGGATTCAAAGTGCCGCCGTTCGACGGGACCTCTTCCTGGTCGGCCTACAAAATCCAGTTCGAGGCCGTCATGGAGGCGAACGGCTGGAATAAAAGCCAAGCCATGACTGCACTCACCCTAGGCCTGCGCGACCAAGCCTTAACTGTGTTGGAAGCTCTCGGTAAGAAAGTGACCTATGAGCAGCTTCTTGAGGCCTTGGAGTCGAGATATGGTGACGCTCACCTGGAACACGTCTTTCGCGCGCAGCTTAAAGATCGCGTGCAACGCAGCAACGAAAACCTGCAGCACTGGGCCCTTGAGGTGGAGAAGATGGTTCGTAAAGCATACCAGTCTGTACCTGCGCTCATTGGAGGGAACCTGGTGCAAACATTCATCGACGGCATCCGCGACCTGGAAGTCAGAGCTGCTGTGAGGCTCGGGCACCACGAGACGCTTAAGGACGCCTTGGCCCATGCACTGGAGGTAGAAGCCGTGCGGCAGGATCATCGTTCCCATCGCGTCAGGGAGGTTGCAGCAGCTACAGTTCGCGACCGCAACAAAGGATACAGCCCTAGGTGCTATGGCTGTGGGGAAAAGGGCCACCTTCGATCCAGCTGCCCTAAGCGAACCGCAGAAAGGGAAAGTGAACGATATCAGGAGGGTAGTGCAGCTAACGGCACTGCCTGGCGGCGACAGGATCATCGTTCACCTCACGCTAGGGAGGTTGCAGCAGTTACGGTTCGCGACCACAATAAAGGATACAGCCCTAGGTGCTATGGCTGTGGGGAAAGGGGCCATCTTCGGTCCAGCTGCCCTAAGCACACCCTAGGTAGGGAAGGTGAACGGTCTCAGAAAGGAAGTGCGGCTAACAGCACCGCCCAGCAGCAGCAGGAATACGACTTTGAGATCGAACATCGCAGCGAGAAATCTCATGGCAACGCAGATGCATTGTCAAGAAGACCTTGTCCTGAAGATGGCAACCATTGTAGTAGGCAAGGTAAGGAAGTGGTATCCGTGAGGATGCTCAGGACAGACCACCTCAGTAACGGGTGGAAGGACAGCCTACGACGTGCACGGCAGGAAGATCCAGACATCAAGCCGATTCTGGGATGGATGAAGGCCCGTGCTACCAAGCCTAAGTGGAGGGACGTCTCAGCGATGAGTTCAACCACGAAAAGCTATTGGGCCCAATGGGACAGCTTGCTGCTTCAGGATGGAGTCCTGTGCCGTAAATGGGACAATGGTCGAGGAGACAGCTGTCGTTTACAAGTGGTTGTCCCTAAAGCTAAAGTGCCGAATGTTCTACAGCTGTGCCATAATGGTCGTTCAAGAGTCCACCTGGGAGTTAAACGAACTCTGCTGAAGGTCCGAGAACAGTTTTACTGGGTCCATTATCGTGACGATGTCGAGGATTGGTGTCGTACATGTACAAGTTGTGCGGCTGTGCGGGGACCTCAGACACGTAGTAGAGGAGCACCGAAATTGTACAATATTGGTGCACCACGGGATAGGACAGCCCTTGACATTGCGGAGCCGTTACAGAAAGGCGTAAGAGGGACCCCTAAGATCGTCCATGTGGATCGCTTGGCGCGTTATCATGGGACCGATAATGCTCGGGACGAGCATGTCTTAGGAGGGGGCAGTGTTACGCGCTCCAATCGACGATATACTAGCGCCATCTAGTGTCAGGAACGAGAGCGAGTAGAGCGTGTAAATAATGACATCACAGATCTCTCGACCGACAGCGCCGCCCGAAGAACTAAGTTTCTAGAAAATCTATACTCGATTTCTCGGTACCTTGCGCGTGTTTACTTGAACATTCCGGATGTTTTGCTGATTTGAATAAATAGGTGGCGCAAGATGCGATCGAGACAGAGTTTAACTCGGCGACACAAGCGAAGCTTCGGAGCGAAATTAAGTGAATTAGTGTGTTTAATTATTAGTGTTTTTTAACTTTAATTTGTATAAAGTAAATTAAAGTGTTAATGTAGGTAATTTTATCGGCAATTTTTATTGTCACGAACTTCAAGCTCAACCTCAAGCTCGTAACAGTTCCATGGTTCGCGTCTTGTCTTAGGATTGACTTTTTTCCCTTTTTTTTCAAGTTCCCTTCATTTTTGAGAAAATTTATTATTTCGAGTCCTTTTTGTAGTATTTTTTTTAAAATACGAAAATTTTATTGCACTTATGATTTTTAATTTTAATAACCAGTTCAGTTTTTTTCTATTATGTCAGTAAGATCAAAAAATATTCTTTTATTTTATCAGTATGTATTTTTAATCTACATATAACTTCCAAAACACATGATTTCCAAAAAAAATACCGAGAAATGCTCTCTGAAATACAACATAATATATACCTACAAATCTTCCTTCAATTCTATATGAATAGGGTTGCGTTCGGAACACAAGATCTAGAACACTAAAATGTACAAAAATTTACTATCTTTTTATTTCAATGTTATCTTTATATTCCTGGTAGAATTGGCCGACGAATAAAAAAAATATAACTCAGATTAGAATAAGCTATTTATTTATAAACAATAAAGCACGGAACAGAAAAAAGGATTTTATGTAACTGAATTGTATTTGTTTCTGAACGCATCATAAGGTGTGACGTAGTGACGAGTGAACTTGAGCTCTACAAAATATAACAAACTAATAATGTGTGTCTGTCTGAAACTGTTTGCTAAATGCGTTAAGGGTGTTAAATGTAACCCGGTAAAACCATATTTAGCAAATGTTTGCAAGTTTAATTTTGTGACTACTTTGGTAGTTTACCGATTTATAATAATTGTATTTATTGTTGAACCAAAAACATATTCTAACACATTCATATATGAAACACTGACACGTATGACGTAGGTAATCAGTATTGTGACGATATTTCAGAAAAATCACGGGCCAGCCTGCTGTTAATAATGCTATCGAAAACATAATAGCGTTTTTAAAATAATTAATTACTATACCTACGATAAATTACAATATAGTCTCAAATATATACTAGAGAAATATTGCAATTCGAATCAATGGAAACATACATACAAAATATGTATAATACACAAGAAATTCCGCGCGAAAATCATAGCGCGTGACAACCGAAATCAGAATATTATATTTTATACAAGTCAAACAAGTGAACGTACGTAAGTTTGGCAACGCTTTTGTTTCGTCAATTCAAGGTCAGGAATACGTTAGTACCGTAGACTTCTCTGTCTACGGCAGTTTGTTGTCAGAAAGGACGGCAACGTCGCTTTACCTACGACTTTTGGTATACCACACAACGATAATAAGTAATAAAATTGTTTACAAAAAATCATAGGTGTCTAAGGTCATTAGTTTTATGTTATTTTATACGGTTTATTAACGGTTGGAAATGAAATTAACCAATTATTGAACTTAAGATATTGATTTATCAGAATTAATTCGTCGGTGGATCTGCACTAACAGGATTTCAATATCCGTCCGCAAAGAATCCACCGTTTCAATTTCATTCAAAAAAGTTTCCCGCACTGCTTCTACATTAATGTTCTTTATGTGATCACTAATACTTTGTATACGTATAAAGTATGTCCCTCTTGGCATAAAGCGTTTTAATTTTAATTTCATTTCCACTAACTGCCATTTTAAATTATTATAATAAAGTTATATTAATCACAATTAATTGCACCACGCTGGAGGATGGACAGTCGTACGCCGTATTACGTAATTAAATCGAACACCTGTTACAGCGAGTCGAGGTGACGCGTGTCGCTCGCTAAACTCAATATATTTTTATCAAAATTGTCGGGTAAGCGTACAAAACGGTTGCGATTACACTGTTTCAATTATTTAAGCGACTAATAAGCTTTAAATTTAAATCAAATACAAACACTATTTAAATGAATAATTCTATTTGCGAGTAACTAACTAAAATTTAAACTAAACGAGTACTATTAAATTGAAGAATTAATTCTATTTGCAAGTAACTAACCAAAGTTTAATTTTAAACGAACACTATTTAAGTCTATTCCATAAATTAGAGTGCATTATCTAAATAATTAATCTAATAATTCGACCAGAAAATGGTTGAACGACTACTAAAACACTAGTCCAAATCCTGCCGAAGTGACCATAAAATGGTGGAGCGACGAGACTAAGGCTATCGAAGTCCAATTCCCCGGTCGAGCCTTGAACCTATTACGCGAGATATTAACCAAAGTGGACTGTATCTGCTAAATGCTTCTACGCTTACAAAAATGGCAACTATAGCACGCGGTGTTCTCACACGAGGTGAGGTGGGTTTTCTTAACCCTCGAACTGACCCCTCCATGTCTAACAAACACTATTCTTGAAACTTCATCTTTACAAAACGAGCCATCCGAACTGATAGTGCGTAAAATTTTAAAACACTCTTTTATCCAAAATTAAGATACCATTATTTCGCAATTCAAAGCGTTTTAAGATTGTCGCATCAAGTGAAAGGCCAGATAAAATTAAGATCTACACAACTTTAAAACAACACAATACCGAAGTTTAACAATTATTATGAATATCCGCAACAAAATAAACATATACATTTTTTTACAATTCAGCTTTACTTGTCGAGTGACGTATTGAACTTAGTCCTATATATATTATTAATCCTGTACGAATTCTACAGAAACAAATGTCTGATAGTATAAAAACTGGTTGGTTCGTATCTGAAAAAACTATTAAATAACAAGTTCCCTTTGCCGAAATTGTTGCCACATATAAATCAACCGTTTTCGAATTCATATAAGTTTTTCTATAAGCATGAATTGTCTGCATCATTTCTAATCAACATTTTAAGTATTGACCACCCAAAAATATCTTCACATTCACCACCTTCTGATTATAATTGCTTTGAATTATTAGGAGTAAGATTGTTATCAATCTGTTTTCCTTTAGTAAAGACTCATACTGTTATACTTTTGTAAGTGTCGATAAAGACAATATCCTTTATAATATTTTGTTTTCAAACTTATTTACATTATGTGAGGCTTTTGGGAGATTCAAACAGCTGTTCGAGCGAGCAGACAGTCAGTGACGATAGTAACTCAAGACACCTCAGCAGAAACATTTTCTTGATGTTCACATGACCACTAGAGTACCTGTTTCATAGTTTCCACAACTAGTTTACATGCACAGACATTTAATACACGAAATTACACCACTTTTGTGTGTCAAAACCCTCTTGAGACCATTATTTAAAAAGAAATAAAAAAGCAGTATTCTCTCAGTTGTGAAGTTCCCGCCAAAACTCCATTCTTTTGATACTTGAACCAGCTGCCTTGATCATTAACAAAGTAAAAATAACAAATTTTTACAATTCAGCTTGACAGTTCGAGAGACCTATTGAACTTAGCCCAATACATATTATTGGTCCTGTACGAATTTTCCAAAAATAGCAGGATAAAACAGAACGTATTCACTGCTTCTTTCATACACATGCGCTCGTAGCAAAATGACAGATAATATAAAAACAGTTCTGTCCGAAGCTAAAAAATCTATTAATTAAACAGCTCCCATTGCTGTAGTGTTGCCACAAAATAAATAGTTTTAGAGTTCACTTGTGTGCATTTTCGTATAGAGCACTGAATAGACAAGCAAATTGATATAAAAATAAAATATTTTTTCTACAAGCGTAAATTGTCTGCAACATTTCTAATTAACCTTTTAAGTATCGTCCTCCCAAAAAAATCCTTAAAATTCTCAAAGCAATCATTAGAAGTCTGATATTAATTAAATTTTTTTTCTTTGGTAAAGGACTCTAACTGACGTCAAATACATCAGTCCCTTACGACGTTAACGAAGGATACCTTCAACTTTTAAATATTTGGTCCGATCTACATAGAACTAGATACTAGACGATCTCAAGATCCAAAATCCCCTGTCTGGGAAGTAATTAGAATAAACCGACAAACCGACAAAAGCGAATGTTAGACCTGTCTCCGGAAGGCAGGGAGATATTCAATATCCAACGTGTCTGCAACCTAACTGGGATTGTGGGGACATGTCTTGAAGTTTTACGGTGGTATGCTGGGGTTTGGATATAATTTTATTAATTATGGGATCCCAAGCAGCTGCAGTTCACTGTAGTACCCAGCCATCTTCTCTATTGAAATTCGATAATAACAACATGTACCAAACCAATAAAGTTGTATGGGCTACCCAAATTACACAAACCGAACGCTTCACTACGTCCCAAAGTGAGCCAAATTTATTCACCAACATATAAATTGGCTCCAAACTTAGCACAAATACTGTCACCACTGAGAGGACATATAAGAGCACATACAAAGGATTCACACAATTTTGTCAGTGAGTTAATAGACCTACGTCTTGCCGACAGTGAAACAATCGTTAGTTTTGACGTCCAGTCACTTTCTACATGCATGGTTTCGCTTATGGAGAATCCAAGTGAACCCTCAAAAAAGTGTAGCAATACACTTTCAAAGGAAACCCTCTCTCAATCGTCGCAACTTTAATCCGAAGAACTCTCTAGACACGATCACCCTATTCGTCCGCCAGATCCCGTGGCGAACAACCGCCAAATACTTTGGGGACACATTCAACCACAACGTGACCTTCGCGAAACACATTCGTACCGTCCGAAATCGTACCCAATTCGTCACTAGTCGCCCCAACCCGCTTGTTAACAACAAGCGCAAACTGTCCCCAAAACACAAGCTCCACCAGTACAAAGCTTGCGTAAGATCTATCATGTCATATTTATATACAAGCTCACAACAATATAAAGCTTCGCCCGAACTGCAGTATCAGGGAGACTTGCAAAAACAGAAGGTTTGTTTCATAATTATAAATAATTATAGGGATTGTAATAAGTATATCAATTTTATCTCGAGCGAAAGCCCGCAGTTTTGAGTATGAATACTGAGCTATATATATATAGCTAAAGTCATTTTATCCAACAAAAATTGATTGACTCTCCAGATGGTATTTCAAATAGACGCCACAAGCTTTAAAACCAACTAAATTGAAATAAATCGGTAAGTGGAAATCGTGAAATCGTGGATTTTTACGGATGAATTTTCCATGATAATTTAAACATAACGGTTAATTTTATTTATTGAGAGTGGTATTGTGACTATATCTAAAACTTTTCTCTGTATAGTAAACTTTTTTAAGCAGTCGGATTTTTTCAGTTTCCATTTTAATCTTGCGACTTGTTCATTAAACAAAGTTATTTCATTAGTTATCACAAAATACATATTAAGGTTTTTAAATTTCGATCAACATATACCTTTTATACGAACACTAGTTCGGTATAAAATTATTAAACAGATAAAATTTAGAAACAATTTCACCCGTTAAAACAACAAATAGGGTTTGAAATTCACTTGTTTCCATTTATATGATTGTAGCTGTAAGACCAAGCAGTCACTATCATAACTTACCTACGACATCGTTTCTCAACATTTTCTTAACCCTCGAACTGACCCCTCCATGTCTAACAAACACTATTCTTGAAACTTCATCTTTACAAAACGAGCCATCCGAACTTACAGTGCGTAAAATTTTAAAACACTCTTTTATCCAAAATTAAGATACCATTATTTCGCAATTCAAAGCGTTTTAAGATTGTCGCATCAAGTGAAAGGCCAGATAAAATTAAGATCTACACAACTTTAAAACAACACAATACCGAAGTTTAACAATTATTATGAATATCTGCAACAAAGTAAACATATACATTTTTTTACAATTCAGCTTTACTTGTCGAGTGACGTATTGAACTTAGCCCTATATATATATATATATATATATATATATATATATAGGGCTAGGGACAGTGAACACGTGGTGACACACGTAGGAATGAGATTATGGTCTCGGCATCTCTTCAAGAAATTTAAGTCTGTAACATATCTTGCGCGCTTAGTCTTTAGATCTTCTAATCGGCGTATTTTATTTGCAATTACCAGTCCGTACTGGTTTACATAATGATTTCTTATATTTACGCGAACACTACACATTGAAATAATACTAGTTTTTACGGAATTTATCGCGTATATTTAACTTTTTTAATACCCGTGACCATGGGTGCTGTAAAGCTCTCTAAACGTCGGGTATTAAAAAAGTTAAATATACGCGATAAATTCCGTAAAAACTAGTATTATTTCAATATTTCAATTTAGTTGGTTTTAAAGCTTGTGGCGTCTATTTGAAATACCATCTGGAGAGTCAATCAATTTTTGTTGGATAAAATGACTTTATATATAGCTCAGTATTCATACTCAAAACTGCGGGCTTTCGCTCGAGATAAAATTGATATACTTATTACAATCCCTATAATTAGTTATAATTATGAAACAAACCTTCTGTTTTTGCAAGTCTCCCTGATACTGCAGTTCGGGCGAAGCTTTATATTGTTGTGAGCTTGTATATTAGTATGACATGATAGATCTTACGCAAGCTTTGTACTGGTGGAGCTTGTGTTTTGGGGACAGTTTGAGCTTGTTGTTAACAAGCGGGTTGAGGCGACTAGTGACGAATTGGGTACGATTTCGGACGGTACGAATGTGTTTCGCGAAGGTCACGGCGTGGTTCAATGTGTCCCCAAAGTATTTGGCGGTTGTTCGCCACGGGATCTGGCGGACGAATAGGGTGATCGTGTCTAGAGAGTTCTTCGGATTTAAGTTGCGACGATTGAGAGAGGGTTTCCTTTGAAAGTGTATTGCTACACTTTTTTGAGGGTTCACTTGGATTCTCCATAAGCGAAACCATGCATGTAGAAAGTGACTGGACGTCAAAACTAACGATTGTTTCACTGTCGGCAAGACGTAGGTCTATTAACTCACTGACAAAATTGTGTGAATCCTTTGTATGTGCCCTTATATGTCCTCTCAGTGGTGACAGTATTTGTGCTAAGTGTGGAGCCAATTTATATGTTGGTGAATAAATTTGGCTCACTTTGGGACGTAGTGAAGCGTTCGGTTTGTGTAATTTGGGTAACCCATACAACTTTATTGGTTTGGTACATGTTGTTATTATCGAATTTCAATAGAGAAGATGGCTGGGTACTACAATGCACTGCAGCTGCTTGGGATCCCATAATTAATAAAATTATATCCAAACCCCAGCATACCACCGTAAAACTTCAAGACACGTCCCCACAATCCCAGTTAGGTTGCAGACACGTTGGATATTGAATATCTCCCTGCCTTCCGAAGACAGGTCTAACATTCGCTTTTGTCGGTCTGTCGGTTTATTCTATGCACTTCCCAGACAGGGAGATTTTGGATCTTGAGACCGTCTAGTATCTAGTTCTATGTAGATCGGAACAAAAATTAATATTTAAAATTTGAAGGTATCCTTCGTTAACGTCGTAAGGGACTGAGGTATTTGATGTCAGTTAGAGTCCTTTACCAAAGAAAAAAAATTTAATTAATATCAGACTTCTAATGATTTCTTTGAGAATTTTAAGGATTTTTTTGGGAGGACGATACTTAAAAGGTTAATTAGAAATGTTGCAGACAATTTACGCTTGTAGAAAAAATATATTATTTTTATATCAATTTGCTTGTCTATTCAGTGCTCTATACGAAAATGCACACAAGTGAACTCTAAAACTATTTATTTTGTGGCAACACTACAGCAATGGGAGCTGTTTAATTAATAGATTTTTTAGCTTCGGACAGAACTGTTTTTATATTATCTGTCATTTTGCTACAAGCGCATGTGTATGAAAGAAGCAGTGAATACGTTCTGTTTTATCCTGCTATTTTTGGAAAATTCGTACAGGACCAATAATATGTATTGGGCTAAGTTCAATAAGTCTCTCGAACTGTCAAGCTGAATTGTAAAAATTTGTTATTTTTACTTTGTTAATGATCAAAGGCAGCTGGTTCAAGTATCAAAACATATAACAGTATGAGTCTTTACTAAAGGAAAACAGATTGATAACAATCATACTCCTAACAATTCAAAGCAATTAGAATCAGAAGGTGGTGAATGTGAGGATATTTTTGGGTGGTCAATACTTAAAATGTTGATTAGAAATGATTTTGATGATTTATGTTTTATACATATTGTAATGTATTGTTTTTATGACGTGTTTAAATAAAATTATGATGCAAATTTGAAATGTGATAGTGAAAATTATGTGCGAAATAGGAGGCTTTTGCGCCTGGTTCACTTTAAGGTTTAGCTCGGAGGTACTTAACTAAATCGCTAATTTGCAATTTATTCGGGACAGTTTGGGACGAACTACAGTTACCAGTTATAATCAAGAAAAAAAAACAGATAAGGGAAAAGTAAAGTTAAAGTAAAGTGAAACTAGTTAAATTCAATATCACATTTTCAATGGACAGTTACGAGTAATTGTTGTTTTATTCAATCAGTGTCGACCCTATAAGTAGGGAATCAGAAAGACGTACAGACCACCAAGTACATGTCTGAAGTGTAGACCGGGACCATCCACTGGACCAGTAATCTCAATCGTCAACTACCTTCTTTCGAGAGGGCGGTGTGTGTTTCTTAGTTACACGTCTTATCAGGGGTCACGCCCACTGCATTGCTCCCGAACCCAACGAGGTGTGGCATAGAAAAGGGTGCCAGTAACTGGTTGATCACTGTTAGGGCGCGAAATGATGAACGCCTCCTTCCTTTTCAATAAATGATGGCATTTATTTAACTTTTTATTTTTATTTTTTATTTTTATTTAAAACTTCATATACACAAGTGGTATATAGGCGGACTTAATGCCTAAGGCATTCTCTCCCAGTCTACCTTGGGATGATGCAGAGATAGAATGAAGTAGGTGTAATAAAAAGTTAATATGCGAATACTAAAATAAAATAACAAAAAAAATGTAATACATGGAAATAAAATACATAAGATATAAATGGTACATCGCAAAATGAATATTAATAAAAATTATATTAATATTCATACACATATATGTATATAAAATATATAATATACATAATTACAATAAGAATATATATATATATATATACATATAAACATACATATATACATATACATATACATACATACACACACATACATACATATATACACATATACATACATATACGCATGTACAACTAGTGCGTGTTGCCAGTGATGTCTTATGGATCAGAGACGTGGTCCTTCACTGCTGGCCGTATGAGGACGCTGGTTCTGCCAATGATGAGGATGATGATTCTGCCAATTTATTAAGTAAGTGTTCCCGAACCTTCATCTTGAACGCGTACCGAAACTTTTTGTTTGTGTGTTCTTTTTTGTAAACTTTTTGTTTCATAGTATGCAACACGACCAGAACAATTCGGTTCACGATGAAGATAAGAAGTGTTTTTGTGATTTTTTCCTATCGAGAATATGTTATTCTATTATGTTTTAAGCCAAGGAAGTCCCTCGCAATTACGATGCAATATTCATATTAATATTTTTGTTACTTTGTATTTAATTTAGCTATGTAAAAATCATTCACCTTCGATTTGCCGACGATATAGTCCTTACAGCAGAATCGCTGGAGGACCTTAGCACTATGCTCAATGACCTCAATGGTGTCTCCCAACGGATAGGTCTTAAGATGAACATGGACAAAACAAAGATCATGTTTAATGTCCATGTCACACCTATGCCGGTAGTTGTTGGGAGCACTATGCTCGAAGTTGTTGACGAGTATGTTTACCTGGGACAAATAGTCCGACTAGGTAAGTCCAACTTCGACCGAGAGGTCAATCGACGGATTCAACACGGCTGGGCAGCGTTCGGAAAATTACGACACATCTTCTCGTCAGGTATACCTCAATCTCTGAAAACTAATGTGTATAACCAGTCGTGTTGCCAGTGATGACTTACGGATCTGAGACGTGGTCCTTCACTGCTGGCCGTATGAGGGCGCTCAAGGTTGCTCAGCGAGCTATGGAGAGGGCTATGCTCGGAGTTTCACTGCGTGATAGACTCAGAAATGTGGATATCCGCAGTGAAACCAGAGTGACCGACATAGCCCAACGGATTAGTAAGCTGAAGTGGCAATGGGCCGGCCATATAGCTCGAAGAACCGATAACCTTTGGGGAAGAAAGGTTCTCGAGGGGCAGACTCGTACCAGTAGTCGTAGTGTAGGGCGACCACCCACTAGATGGAGTGACGACCTGGTAAGACATACAGGAAGTCGATGGATGCAGGTGGCTCAGGACCGCGCTTTGTGGCATTACTTGGGGGAGGCCTATGTTCAGCAGTGGACTTGTGAAGGGCAGTAATGATGATGATGATGATGATGATGTAACATAGCAGTGCCGAATGAGTCTAATAAAATTTATGCAGTTTTTAAAAATGAGAATTCGGATATGTTAATCGGATCGGATTTATATATTTACGCTTTATAGCGTAATGCAACAAAATTTACTAAGGGCGAACTTAATGTTCTTTGGTAGTCTCTTTCAGTCAACCCACACATGTTAATCATAACATAGGTGCCAAACATAAATATAAACATCGTAAAGAACATAGTAATTTAAAAAAATGGCGCACTGAACGTTTTATTAAAAACGATAGAAATAAAATTTAATCACAGGGGAAAAACTTTTACACTCCAGTTCTCGTTTTTTAAAGAAATAACCATATTTTTTTCGACAATATGAAAGGCATGTATTGAATTAAATTATTAATGCACTACTATTATTAAGATCCTTCGTTTCCTTGTAATAAGCCAAAACGTTATAAATAAAGTAAATTTTTATTCACTGAATGTCGCACGCTTACTTCGTGCTGGACAAATATGAATGCAGCGAAGAAGGAATTGCTACAAGTTAAGGCCAGTTTGCATTGTCTACCAGTATCCAACAAACACACACACACACATAATAACAGTATGTGTAACAATAATGTTGTATATATGTTTGTATAAATGTGTGGGTATACCACGTATGTACACGACTAAGAATTAAAATGCAGATTAGCTGATGATTAGATTAGCAGCATTATTTTGGCAGCAGCAGCATTATATATTTACATATTGGTACCAAATTTCAGCTTTCTAGTGCTAACGGTCACAGAGATTAAGCGAGGACGGACAGACGGACAGACAGACATGGCGAAACTATAAGGGTTCCTAGTTGACTACGGAACCCTAAAAAAGAGATTCTCAATTAGTTCTCAATGTGAATGGATAATTTTTGAAATAAGTTCAGCAAAAATTATTTACCACGTTCTCCGATTATAATGATTCTTTTTTTAAGAAGCCGATACCTCACAAAAGGTACTTCATGAATGTCTTCAAGATGGAATGATGGGGTTTTGGGGAAAAACAAAAAGGAAAATCATCAAACTATTCAATTTGCAAACACATTTCACGACGAAAGGCTTTCTAGATTCCTTTTACTTCTTTACATTTGAGTATATTTAATAACGAAATTTCTTGATCATAGAGTAAATTTTTTAGAAAAAAAGATCGAAGTATTGCATTTAAATTAATTCTAAATCATGAACAAAAACAGAAAGGAGATTGTCTTAAATAGCGTAACTCATAATTCCAGGTAAATAGCTAAATTGCACTGATTCATCTGTGAGTACACATTTGCTAGTTTAAAAAACAATGTAAGAAAGTAATTGAAAGATAGGAAGAAATGTTTCATTCATTACTGCAATACAACGCGCCTATACTAGGAAACAACAGTCGACATTAAAACACGTAAACTGTTCCTGTAGGTACATACTTAAGTCGTTTCCACATAGCTCGCTAATATTCATTGACCTCGTAGTTCCTTTAAACCACTTCTTGGGCTAATACAATTACAATATAATTTATTTTCCAAACGACTAAATTAGATAGAGAGAGAGATTAACAAGAGATATAATTAACAAGTGATTTCTTAATATTTTTTTTTTTTTTTTTTTATAGAAGAGGGGGCAAACGAGCATGCGGCTCACCTGATGTTAAGTGACTACCGCCGCCCATGATCAACCGCAACACCAGGAGAATTGCGGGTGCGTTGCCGGCCCTTTAGAAAGGAGTAAGCTCTTTTCTTGAAGGTCCCCAGGTCGTATCGGTCCGGAAAAATCGCCGGTGATAAACTATTCCACAGAGAGGTTGTACGTGGAAGAAAGCTCCTTGTGAAACGTACAGTGGTGGACCGCCAAGCATCCAGATGGTGTGGATGGTATCGGGACGTTTGCCGTGTCGTGCGTTCACGAAATTTGGCGGCTGGGATTAATCCGAACAATTCCTCAGAGCACTCCCCGTGATAGATGCGATAAAATACGCAAAGAGATGCAACATCTCTTCGCAACGCCAGTGAATCGAGCCGATCGGAAAGCACTCGGTCGTCGACGATTCGAGCCGCTCTGCGCTGGATGCGGTCAAGTGGAAGGAGCTGGTACTGGGGAGCCCCAGCCCAGAGATGGGAACAGTATTCCATGTGCGGTCGAACCTGCGCCTTGTAAAGTTGCAGGCGGTGTGCCGGCATGAAATACTGCCCCGCTCTGCTGAGCACGCCAAGCTTTTTAGAGGCCAATTTGGCCTTCCCTTCCAAGTGACCACGAAACTGCACGTCACTCGATATGTCGACGCCGAGGATTCCGATACTGGCTGAGGCAACAAGGGGAGTGCCTTGAAACTGAGGGGATACGACAAAGGGGTTCTTTTTAGCGGTTAACGCGCAAACTTGTGTCTTCTGGGGGTTAAACTGGACTAGATTTAGTCGTCCCCAATCCGAGACTCTGTTCAGCAAAGACTCGACTTCAGACACAAGTTTGTCCCGGCACTCGGAGACGTTTTCCCGAGAAATATTGGCTCGGCCGGTGTAAAGAGCATCACCAGTGCTGTCATCTGCATAGCAATGAATGTTACGGGTATGCAACATATCATTGATATGCAGAAGAAACAGCGTTGGCGATAGCACGCAGCCCTGTGGAACACCAGCATTAATAGGCTTGCAATCGGAGCTTGCACCGTCTACAACGACCTTGATGCTCCGATCTGCAAGAAAGCTGGTGATCCAATCGCACAATTTCTCGGGAAGCCCATAGGAAGGGAGCTTCGAAAGAAGCGCTTTGTGCCAAACCCGATCGAAGGCCTTCGCAATGTCCAAACTAACGGCCAATGCCTCCCCCTTGAACTCTACTGCCTCCGCCCATCTGTGAGTGAGGTAGACCAGAAGATCACCAGCTGACCGACCACGGCGAAAACCGTATTGGCGGTCACTAATCAGCTGGTGATCCTCAAGGTACCTCATGAGCTGGCAGTTTACAATGGACTCCATTGTTTTGGAGAACAAGGAGGTGATGGCGATTGGCCGGTAGTTGGACGGGTCTGAGCGGTCGCCTTTTTTAGGGATCGGGTGGACGAAAGCAGTCTTCCATGATTTTGGGACTACGCCTAGGGAGTAGGAGTACCGGAAAAGACGCGTTAAAACCGGTGCCAACTCTGGAGCACACGTCCTCAGCACAATTGGGGGGATTCCGTCAGGCCCACTCGACTTGTGGATGTCCAGGGAGAGGAGTGCTTTGCGAACCGAGCGCTGTGTGAACTGCACTTCCGGCATGGAGCACTCACACCGCGGGATGGTCGGCGGCGTACTCCCCCCGTCATCGAGAGTCGAGTTAGACGCAAAGAAGGAGCCTAGAAGATCGGCTTTCTCCTTTGCAGTATGGGCCAGTGAGTCGTCCTCCCTGTGCAGAGATGGAAGAGATGGCTGACAGAAATTCCCCTGGACAGCCTTGGCGAGAGAACAGAATGCACGGGTTCCAGAAGGAAGGCGAACTAGTCTCTCGCCAATTCTGCCTATGTGCTCTGACTTTGCCTTGGCAATGACTCTTTTGAAGGACCTAGAGGCGGAATTATACTTCTTTTTTAGAGCGCTGGTGTTTACATCCCGGGACGCTGATGCATCAACCCAGGCTTGGTAGCACTCCTGCTTATAGCATGATGCTATTTTACAGGAGCGACCAAACCATGGCTGAGATTTGCCTCCAATGGGCACCACAGAGGAAGGAATAAAAAGTTCCATACCCTGAAGTACCACATCAGTAACAGAATCCGCAACAACGTTGGGATCATCCGGCGAGAAGCAAACCCGCCCCCAAGGGTAGGATGCAAAGAAAGACCGCATCCCATCCCAATCGGCTGACCTATAGTGCCAAACACGGCGGCAGCCTGCAGAATGTAACCGCGATTTCAGCGTGAGTGGCACAACACTCCGGACCAGAATAGATCTACATGAAGTTAACTGACGATAATATTTATAAAACAAATCGTTACTAACTACTCCTAAACGACTGGATCGATTGTGTGTGTGTTTATGTGCATACTGTACCCGGTAGTTGGCGTTTTGGTAGTATGGGTTGGTTTGGAATGTCTAACATTTTGTTACTTTTCTATATCAAGATATAGAAATTTTTACTTAAATACGAATAAAATAAGATTGATATTTGTTAAAATACGGTAATAAAATGTTTATCTTAATAAGATGTCTAATTATAATCGAAACACGCTAATCAAATGAATACTTTTATTTAACGTGTGCCTTGTGCCTTAAAAAATTATTTTGACAAATTGAGGCTCAGATGTCTTTAGATAGCTTAAGTACTTTTTAGAGGTGTAATTAGTTTTTGTCAAGCGAAATTTAATATTTAATAATTTTACGTAAGTTTGATATATCCGTCAAGAAGAAGGATGAAAATAGACTGCATGCGAATGAAATGAGAATGTTACGATGGATGTGTGGTGTGACAAGGATGGATAAGATAAGGAATGAGTATATAAGAGGAAGCCTGAAAGTAGCGCCAGTGGTAGAAAAGGTGAGAGGAAGCAGATTGGCATGGTTTGGGCATGTGATGCGGAGGGATGGAAGTCATGTCACAAAACGAGTGTTGAATATGAATGTGGAGGGACACACGGGCAGAGGAAGGCCGAATAAAAGATGGATCGATTGTGTGAAGAGTGATATGAGAATGAAAGGAGTAAGTATGGAAATGACGGCTGATAGAGAGGAATGGAACAAGAAGGTTTACTGCGCCGACCCCAGATAATGGGAAATGGTTTAGAGAATGATGATGACGTAAGTTTGATATATATTAGTACAGCTACATTCGTTATTCGTTTAAATGTCTTGCTTTATTTTTTTTCTTCTTATTCTTAATTTATTTTAAAGCACCATTATTGAATTAGTAATGCGTAGACTATATTGTAGAGTATTTGCACACCTCATAAGGTAATAATACAGTGTACATATTTTAATTTTTTTTTGTAACAACTCTTATACCTGTATTATGCAAATAAATTAATTTGATTAGATTTACAGAGCGAGCAGTGTTGTTACGGTTACGTTAAGATTTAAGAAGACACGAAATAATTTCTCACTTCAAAACGATATTTTATAACATCCAACAACATTAAACGATATTTTATAACACATTAAAACCGAATGAAAGAAAATAAATTATTGAGAACGAGTTTGCAAAAACGATTCGATATTTTGTTACTCCATTTAAATTCACTGTTGTTAATACTCGTAACAGTCACACTGGGTTTTTGTGCTGATTCTTCTACCAATTAGTCTTCATTACGCCGTATATTGGCGGTATAAGAATATCACTACACCATACTAGGACTACCCTCATAAGACAGCGGGAAATTTAACAGCACATGGGGCGGGGCATACTCATCATTCTTACAACAAATCAAAACAATAAAAACTGCAGTTGCTGGAGTATTCAGGTTTGTATTTATGTTATGTATACCATATTATAATATATTTTACTAGGGTTGATGTATTCAACTTTAAAAAATACATTTCCTTTGCCCTCGCTTAGTAGCTACGTAGCATAACAATACATGCTGCGGAATTTAGTAGCGAGTACGTAGAAACACTTCGGTACATAATAACTTGTCGCTGCCACAATATAACGCGCTACGTTAATCGTAGTGTAAACCTTTTCCGTCCTATTACAAAAATATTTAGTATTTAGTGTCAGGTTTAAACTGGAGTCAGTAAAGACGCCTGCAAATGATATGCGAAATAGAATTAAAAGTACGGAATTAGGTTGCAATTGTCTCTTGTGTTAAGAGGCCTACGTGCTAAGAGGCTCATAGGTAACCTTAATTTAGTTGAAACCAATCTTGACAACCTCGAGCCAGCCCATCAATATTCTATAGGATGCATTTCGGAGAGTGTGCGCAGGAATTACATGGTTTTATTCTTTTCTCTTCACCATCGGACAGGCTTTGTTGTCGATATTCCACGCATTAGAACCAAACGGCTTCCTTTGACTTTTGTTATGCTTACAGCAAAGCAGTGGAATAGTCTTTCCGTCTGAATACAAACTGAACGAGGCAACAGTGATCTAGGGCTTACCACTTTGGTACAGACGGTCAAGTTAGTTAAGGTAAAACAAGAATAAATTAAAAAAGTTCGCCTTATCGGTGGTGCCTCGGCTAAGGGACTTCTTCAGTTAAAGAGACTCTTCTAAAACGAACGTAAAAATCCAAGACTATCAATAAAGCATTTTGTGTAATGAATTGGTTTCAGTCTCATGACAAGCAGTTGTTTATAAAGATTAAGCCTGACATCGTTTCGATCTTAAACAGAAATATATTTTGTAATATTCTTCTCTTGTATCATTATTTATTTATTCATTAACTTATTTCTTAATTTATTTAAATGCTGTTGCACAAATAAGTACAAAGGTGGACTTATCACGATAAGGAATTGTCCACTAGTCATGCCTGTAAGTAAGCAGAGAACACTACTTTAGAGGTGCAATAAGATATTAACGGTTCCGTGGCGCAGTGGTTTAGCAGTAAGTTGCAGCGCCAGGAGCTTCAGGTTTGAATACCGGACGGGTATTTGTGTGAACTTTGAACAATTGTTCCGTGTCTTATTTTCTTTTTGCAATTTATTTATGTTATCTGCCTCTAACGTACAGGAGAAAATACTAGTCTAGAGGTTATGCTTTTTTAATTAAAAAACTAAAAATTATGAAAGAAAGAATGCATGTTCACACTCTCAAAAGTTTTCGTCTATTTCCCATGTATTCATTAAAAATTATAGGTACATCAAAAGTATGGGGGACTTTGGTATATTAGCCATATTATTAGGTATTTTACTTAACACCAGGAGGTTTCCTAAAAAGAATAACCTACTTTTGGCGTTAAACAGATCTGCCGTCAATAAAGTAAAACATTTCTTCGTCACACAATCGATCCAGTCGTTTAGGAGTAGATTAGTGGCAAACAATCGTACAAGAGAACTATATATTATATATAGACGATTTGTTTTATAAATATTATCATCAGTAAACTTCATGTAGATCTATTAAGAAATCACTTGTTAATTATATCTCTTGTTAATCTCATTCTCTACCTAATTTAGTAGTTTGGAAAATAAATTATATTGAAATTGTATTAGCCTAAGAAGTGGTTTAACGGAACTACGGAGTCAATGAATATTGTCGAACTATGTGGAAACGACCTATTTATATACCTACAGGAATAACTTACGTATTTAAATGTCAACTATTGTTTTCTCGTTTCTAGTGCGCCTTGTATTGCAGTAATGAACAAAACATCTTTCAATTACATTTGACTTGTGAAGTGCTGTAACTTTATTGATGATGGTAACAAAGATAAAAAATTATTGATCATTGAATAAGATGAAAATATAAAATTAAATATTTATTGCAAGTTTTGGCATCTTTCCGTAAAAAGCTACCTTAAACACAAGTAAGATAAGTAACAAGTAAGATTTTGAATAAAATCTCATAACAAGTAATTTTATTCAAAATCTTACTTGCATAGTAATTCTTTACAAAAAGATTTTAAAAAACACTTTCAATAAATATTTTATGATCTAGTGTCACAGACTGGGTTTTGATATGGGGCAGTCGGAGAGAGTCGTGCGACAGTTTTTAATTAATTAATTAAGACGCGCCGCGACCGCCAGGGAACGCGCTGACATTTTCATTGCGCTGATTTGGTTGCTGTATGGAATGTCGTGAGACTGAGCAGAATATATAATGATTTAAATTATTACAGCGAGTTGTACGTCTACTGATGAACATACGAAGCCTGCCTACACCCCTACATTATTTTTATAAAGCTGAAGTGACAATAAACTCATAGTCCATGTGTGTTTTGATTGATTGCACAATGAACACCTGCAACTAACCTCAAACAAAAAACACTGCAAATGAATTCTTTTCATGCAAATGCAGGGGCAGGTTTGCCCCTCGGTGCTACAGGGAATGGAATTTTTTATTCCATCATCTCTGGTACCTATCGGAGGCAAAACCCAGCCATAGATGGGTCTCTCCTGCAAAATCGCATCGTGCCGCAACCGGGCCTTCCCTGACGCATCGGCGACTCGGGCTGCAGATACCAACGCTCTTAAAAAAAGTAAAATTCTGTCTCCAGGTCCTTCAAAATGGTCATTTTCAAGGCAAAGTCAGAGCACATCGGCAGAATTGGCTAAAAACTGGTTCCACTTCCTTCAGAAACACGTGAATTCTGGTCTCTCGCCAAGGCTATTACAGGGAATTTCTGTCAATCCATCCAATCCATCTCTTCCATCTCTGCACATGGAGGACGATTTACTGACCCATATCACAAAGGATAAAGCCGATCTGCTGGGCTCTCTTTTTGCATCCAGCTAAACTCTTGATGACTGGGAGATCACACCGCCGACTATCCCGTGGTGTGAGTGCACCATGCAGGGTGTGTTGTTTAACCAACGCTCGGTGCGCAAAGAATCGTCGCCAACCAAACTCTTTCCTATCGGCTTGATTCACTGGCACTGCGAAGAGGTGTTTTATCTCTTTGCATATTATTTCACCACATTTAGCAAGGGAAAAGCTGTTCGTACTAATTGTAGCATCTCAATTTTACCATCGCACATCGTGACAAAACTCGCGATACCATACATACCATCTGGATGACTGGCGGCCCACCACTATGTGATTCAAAAGAAGTGTTTTCCTCGCACAACTTCTTTGTGGAATCGACTACCACCAGAGATTTTACGGACCGACACGACTAAAGAACTTTCAAGAAAAAACCTTACTCCTTTTTAAAAACCCGGAAACGCATCTGCAATTCCCCTGGTGTTGCAGTTGTTAATGGGCGTCGGTAGTCACTTACCATCAGGTGAGCTGCATGCTCGTTTGTCCCATTTTCTATACAAAAATAATAATTATCATCATATTCGTAACAACCCTTAACAAGTCAACTGCTCAAAATAGGCCTCCTCCAAGGAATGCCACAAGGTGAGGTCCTAAGCCTCCTGTATCCATTAACTTCCTGCGTATCTTACCAGATTGTCATTCAGTCTAGTGGGGTATATACAAGGTATATATAGTAGAATGTATATATAGGTCACCTATCTGACAAATGTGCATACAAATACCTCATAGTAACAGGCCTCCTACACGGTCGGGACCAACCACCAACCGTCGTGACCTTGGTGGAGTTGATGTAATGCCTCATTTAGATTCAGCCCCTGCCACTGCTCCTCGCGCTGCCGGCCACACTTCGCTTAATACTGCCGTGGCGGGATCGAGAGAAGTGTGTATTTACATTCTGCCATACCACTCACATCCCTTTCGACTTTTGACTGTGGCAGACGTCGAAATAATTCCAGCGTCCGCGCTGTCTTGTAATACAAAGTTATGTTAATAATTCAAAAAGATATCAAATTTATGGTGCAGAAATGAATGGCAGAGTCGGAAAGGGACGTCCTAGACGAAAATTTATCGACCAAATTGGCGATTTATTGAAAACGGGCCAAATTAGGAGTACCTTTAACCGACGAGCATGTATGCGTAGGTGTATGGATGTGAAGGAGGCAAGAGAGGTGTGTCAGGATCGTGCCAAATGAAAGTCTGTAGTCTCTGCCTACCCCTCTGGGTGACAGGCGTGAGTGTTTATGTTTATGTTATATGTTATATCAAATTCAAAAGAAGATAGATAAATTTTTTTTTTTTTTTTTTTTTTTTTTTTTTTTATAGGATAGGGTGACAAACGAGCACACAGTCCACCTGATGGTAAGTGGTTGCTGTGGCCCATAGACATCTACATCTACCCTCGATCACGAATCAAAACGCAGATGCGTTGTCACCCGTGAGGACTAAGATGGAATGCCTCGTTTCCAGTAAAAAGGGTCTCCGGTTCTCTACACTCACCATACGAAATACAGCAGCATTAAGCTACTATTTCACGCTGGTATTCTGTGAGAGCGTGGTCCTTCCCCGGTCGAGCCGACCCATTCGTGCTACAACTATACTACTAATATAACTGCAGCATGGCTCTACCATGTATAGTAATATATTACTATACCATGTATAGTAATAAATAAAAAAATTACTTGCTTAAAAACATGGTACCTACATAAGGTGGCCAAAGACGTGGAACTGACATGTTTTTCCATAATTGGCATGCAAAAATTATATGAAATACAGCTAATTACACAAACCCAAATCAGTGTTACATTTTAAAATTATTTCATTACTTAAAAGTTATGTACAAACATTCTTTTTGAATTCAACTATTATGTACAATTAAATACTTATAGAGATCCACTCTATTTGAATTCTTATACAATAAATTGTTCATAAATTATTAATTGAATTATTACATTATTGTTACATAAATAATATTAAATGTTATATGAGATTAGTTAAGCTATTATTATTTTAATAATTACATTACAGTATAAATTAGTTCATGATTTTAATTTCTACAATAAAATTATAATTTACAAATCTCAGGCTATTATGCAAATATTACCATTTAACTTAATACATCATTTTACATTTTAATAAATAAATAATCAATGTGAGCTACTTATTGTTTTTAGAAATATAATGTCAATGTTCATAAATTCCTTAAACTAAATTTTATATTAATATAATAAATTTGACGAATTAATAATTAATTATGTACCTACATAGGTATTATATTATCTCAAAAAGAAAATTCGTCTTCGTAGAAGATGATGAATTATGTTTTTTATCGTTTAAATCCCATATAGTATTTTCTGATTCCAGCAGTTCAAAAAACTTAATTGTATTTTCGTTACTCCACTCGAAAGGCATTTTGGCAGATCGTACTTATTTAAAAACAAGATGGCATGCGCGTCCGTTCATCCAGGCGCTTGGCGCGAAGTGAGCGACGGAGCAGAATGTGAACACTCACTGCCGCTCGCGCTGCCCGTCCTTTGACTTCCGCAGGAAAAACCGACAATCGAGGGAGCGTCGGGCAGTGGCAGCGGCAGCGGCAGTGGCAGCGCGAGTAGCCAGTTTGTCTATATATAATATTATTTAAATGTAACAACAATGTAATAATTCAATAAATAACTTATGAACAATTTATTGTATAAGAATTCAAATAGAGTGGATCTCTATAAGTATTTAATTGTACATAATATTTGAATTCAAAAAGAATGTTTGGAATTGAATTTTTTTGAATGAGAAGAACTTTTAAGTAATAAAATAACTTTGAATTATGTAATACTGAGTTTGTGTATTTAGCTGTATTTCATATAATTTTTGCATGCCAATTACGGCAAAACATGTCAGTTCCACGTCATTGATCAACTTATGTACCATGTTTTTAAGCAAATAACACATCACAGCACTATGGATACGAACGGAAAAAAAGAACGTGAGGTTTTCACCGAATTCTTGTTATTGTACTGTGATTTACCATGTCTTTGGGATATTGGATCGGAGTTATATAAGGACAGGTATAAAAAATGCAAGCATGGGAGCTTTTGAAGGACAAGCTTCAAGAAATTGAACCCGAGGTAAACTTCGTTGCAACGAAGAAAAAGATTGAGCATATGCGATCGGCTTTAAGAGAGAGTACCCACTATACCTACTATTTGTTTCAAATAAAGAAGTTTATCCCGATGACATTATAGCAATTTTTTGCTAGTTAATGTCATTCGTTGCCGATTATATTATTCTTTACTTAATTTCACAGACAATTAAAGCATTACTTTACTTCCATTGTTAATGTAGATAATGATTTTAGTAGATAGACTACTAACATAACCTTTAAACGAAAAATACACAATTTTCTTCTCATCATTAACTGTAATTAAATAATCTTTAAGTGGGTGCTTATAAAAACAAAATGGCTGCATGATAACTAAGAATATCTTTGTCTTGCTATTTCATTAGGTTAAAGAATCAAAACGAACGGGAGCAGGGGCCAGTGATGTCCATGTTCCCAACCTTTGGTATTATAATTTTCTGTTGCCTATGTTTGACAAGAAAGATGAAAAATCGAGATGCGGGTGGACACTCCGTACAGTGATGAAGTGAGGACCTGATTTCAATGTTTTGAAAAATAGCCTAAACAAATTTTTAAGGCAAATTTTACTTTGACATACTTTGCTCTTAAAATAGATAAAGGCGCTATATTTTCACTGATAAAAAGAAGACAAAAGTTAGATTTCGTATAGTGTTTAATTACAAAATCATTAAAACCAAATGACAAAACTATCTTATGAAATTACAAAATTCTAAGATTCTTACAGTTTTCGTAATGTTTCTGTTGTCCACTAGATAGGTTATTGATGATTTTTTTAGTAAATAGACCAGAAGTCAATGAATATTTTATTTTAAAATAAAATTGGGTTACTTAAATTAAAAAAGTAGGCACGTACTTGTTGGTTGGGTGCTAAATCAAAAAGTGGTCTGTACCAAGATTATTTAAAGCAAAAAAAGTAAAATTTAAATGTTTCTGGTTGAGTATAAACAAGGGGGGGGGGGAAGTTACCCCTTTAATGGTGAGTTTCTCCTCTCTCCCCTCTTCCCCCTGCCCTTCTCACTCACTAATAATGCCCCAAATTACTAAAGAATTACCATAAACAATTTTATTGTATTCTTTCCATGACTATTTCAACCATTTTGTCTTGAAAGTGTATTTAGCCAATTGTATTAAAATAATCCATTAAGTTTTTTCTCACTTGCTGCCCCTCGTAAGTATTCCTTTCATCAGTTCAATTGTAAGTTTTCATAGTCAACACTTGAAGGGGTTCAATAAATCGACTTTTGTCTTAGAAAGTTGTGTACTCGTAACGCACAACTGGCTGGAACAATTGCATCCAGATTTTCAATTTTAGCGCTAATAGGTTGCCTAAACACGCTGAAGTGTGGCAAGAATGCCGAAAGCATTTTCAACAACTGTTCTAGCTTGGCATAGACGATAATTGAATATGCTTTTCTCCATATTGATGTTCCAATCGGGGAATGGTTTCACTATATTTGTTTCAAGTGCAAATGCACTATCTCCTAAAAAACATAGGGAACTGTTAAGTTTGTACCTGGCAGTATAAATGATTCTGGCAACTTAAGGTCATCGTTGATAAGTTTTCCATAGAACACGGTGGCTTTGAGTATTCCTCCATCTGACATACTTCCATTTGAACCCGTATGAATATAAATGAATTCGTAGTTTGCATTGACAATTGCAAACAACACCACACTAAATGTACTCTTATAGTTGTAGAACAATGATCCCGTTCCGGATGGTTTTTCGATTATTATATGCTTGCCATCCATGCAACCTACACAGTTGTGAAATTGCCATTGTTCTTAAAAAAATTCGCAGCCACGTTCCATTCATATTTCGATGAGGATAACTGAAACAAATATTTATTTTTCAGGAATTTAGATCATCAGAACATGAGAAAGGCAGAAAAAAGCTTAATATCTAGGAGATAAAAAAAATTATAGATACTGCACAATAGTTATTGCAAAGCGATGATAGAAAATAAAATTAAAAGGAAATAAACTCTTTGGTTTGTACGTAGGAGAACAACTAGATCGGGTTGAAACGTTCGTTTTCTTGCAAAAACAGGGAACCTTAAGTTTGATTCAAAAATCGAAACAAAAAGATCTCGAAATTTCCCTATTTTTCAGATGTTATCATCGAAATGAAATGAAATACCTAAATGATTTTATTCAACATAGATTATTATAAAATACTTATTGAAAGTCATTTTTTAATTTACCACTGGTTCGCAAGAAAACCTCTGTCCTGGGAAGAACCAGCAAAAATTGCGGTCGGTGTTTATAGTCGGTAAATTAATTATTTAAAATAAATTGTGAAATGAGTACAAGTGCTTAACTAAATCACAAAAATAAAAAAAAGCAAAGAACAAGTTAGTCGGAAGTTGTAATACAATTTTAGCACTTCTAGAAATCCTTACTATATAATTTTTAACAGTGGTAGAGCCACGCGGCAGCTTTGCAGTTGCACGTATGGACCGGCTCAATCCGGGGTGGTACCACGACCTCACAGAATACCAGCGTGAAGTGGAAGCTCTACATCCGCGTTTCGTCTGGTGATTGCAGGTGGCCGGGGGCCCAAATACCCCCCCCCCCCCCATCAACATGGTAGCGGAATTAAATAACGATAGACTACCTCAGGAGGGTACCAGCACCCCTGAAGAATCCCTCGCTGAGCATCCACGACCATGTTTCTCCACTTCTGAGCGTGGGTGCTCAGGCTTCCCCGCGTATTCTGGGAGGGGCGAATTTCCACTCAAGACCACAACTGCTCGGGGCAAACGGAGCAACAAGACCAAGGCGACCCCTGCCACGCTGTCCGTGAATTTCTGCAATATCAGGGGACTTCACTCTAACCTAAACGCCGTCCACTGTCATCTCGAGACGGCGAGGCCGGCTCTGCTCCTTCTGACCGAGACGCAGGTGTCCTCTCCGGCTGATGACTCGTATCTCTCCTACCCGGGGTACAAACTGGAATACTCCTTTGTGCCTTGGGCAGGAGTTTGCGATTACGTCAGAGAGGACATCTGTTCTCGACGCCTCGGCAGTCTTGAAGGTTCGGACCTGTCCATCCTTTGGCTACGTGTAGACAGCGACGACCATCCGCGCGTCTACGGGTGCCTCTATAGGTTCCATAGCGGTAATGCCGAAACAGATCAACTCTTCTACCACGTTCAAATGGCTACAGATTCGTTGCTACAGCAGATCCCCTCCGCAGAGATCGTGATCCTCGGCGGCTTTAACGCCCATCACGCCGAATGGCTTGGTTCACGTTTAACCGATCATGCGGGGATTTTGCCTTGGCATATGATCTGACACAACTGGTTACTACGCCTACGCGGATTCCAGATATGGAGGATCATGCACCTTCCCTGTTGGACCTTCTGCTGACCTCTCAACCGGACGGATATCAGATTTCCGTGACGCCCCCTTAGGCTCTTCGGACCATTATCTTGTCCGGAGTGTGGTGCCACTCACACTGAAATCGTAGTTGCATTCTGCAGGCTGCCGCCGTGTTTGTCACTATAGGTCAGCCGAATTGGATGGGATGCGGTCTTTCTTTGCATCCTACCAATGGGGGCGGGTTTGCTTCTCGCTGGACGATCCCAACGTTGTTGCGGATTCTGTCGCTGATGTGATACTTCAGGGTAAGGAACATTTTATTCCTTCCTCTGTGGTGCCTATTGGAGGCAAATCTCAGCCATGTTTTGGTCGCTCCTGTAAAATAGCACCATGCTATAAGCAGGAGTGCTACCAAGCCTGGGCTGACGCATCAGCGTCCCTGGATGTAAGCACCAGTGCTCTAAAAAAAAAGTATAATTCCGTCTCTAGGTCCTTCAAAAGAGTCATTGCCAAGGCAAAGTCAGGGCACATAGGCAGAATTGGCTAGAAACTAGTTCGCCATCCTTCTGGAACCCGTGCATTCTGGTCTCTCGCCAAGGCTGTCCAGGGGAATTTCTGTCAACCATCTCTTCCATCTCTGCACAGGGAGGACGACTCACTGGCCCATACCGCAAAGGAGAAAGCCGATCTTCTAGGCTCTTTCTTTGCGTCCAACTTGACTCTCGATGACGGGGGGTGTTCGCCGCCGACTAACCCGCGGTGTGAGTGCTTCATGCCGGAAGTGCAGTTAACACAGCGTTCGGTTCGCAAAGTACTCTTCTCCCTGGACATCCACAAGTCGAGTGGGCCTGACGGAATCCCCCCAATTGTGCTGAGGACGTGTGCTCCAGAGTTGGCACCGGTTTTAACGCATCTTTTCCGGTACTCCTACTCCCTAGGCGTAGTCCCAAAATCATGGAAGGTGGCTTTCGTCCACCCGATCCCTAAAAAAGGCAACCGCTCAGACCCTTTCAACTACCGGCCTATCGCCATCACCTCCTTGTTTTCCAAAACAATGGAGTCCATTATAAACTGCCAGCTCATGAGGTACCTTGAGGATCACCAGCTGATCAGTGACTGCCAATACGGTTTTCGCCGTGGTCGGTCAGCTGGTGATCTTCTGATCTACCTTACTCACAGATGGGTGGGGGCAGTAGAGTCCAGGGGGGAGGCATTGGCTGTTAGTTTGGACATTGCGAGGGCCTTCGATCGGGTTTGGCACAAAGCGCTCCTTTCGAAGCTCCCTTCCTATGGGCTTCCAGAAAAATTGTGCGATTGGATCACCAGCTTTCTTGCAGATCGGAGCATCAAGGTCGTTGTAGACGGTGCAAGCTCCGATTGCAAGCCTATTAATGCTGGTATTCCACAAGGCTGCGTGCTATCGCCAACACTGTTTCTTCTGCATATCAATGATATGTTGCAAACCCGTAACATTCATTGCTATGCGGATGACAGCACTGGTGATGCTCTTTACACCGGCCGAGCCAATATTTCTCGGGAAAACGTCTCCGAGTGCCGGGACAAACTTGTGTCTGAAGTCGAGTCTTTGCTGAACAGAGTCTCGGATTGGGGGCGACTAAATCTAGTCCAGTTTAACCCCCAGAAGACACAAGTTTGCGCGTTAACCGCTGAAAAGAACCCCTTTGTCGTATCTCCTCAGTTTTAAGGCACTCCCCTTGTTGCCTCAGCCAGTATCGGAATCCTCGGCGTCGACATATCGAGTGAAGTGCAGTTTCGTGGTCACTTGGAAGAGAAGGCCAAATTGGCCTCTAAAAAGCTTGGCGTGCTCAGCAGAGCGGGACAGTATTTCATGCCAGCACACCGCCTGCAACTTTACAAGGCGCAGGTTCGGCCGCACATGGAGTACTGTTCCCATCTCTGGGCTGGGGCTCCCCAGTATCAGCTCCTTCCACTTGACCGCATTCAGCGCAGAGCGGCTCGAATCCTCGACGACCGAGTGCTTTCCGATCGGCTCGATTCACTGGCACTGCGAAGAGATGTTGCATCTCCATGCATTTTCTTTCGCATATACCATGGAGAGTGCTCTGAGGAATTGTTCGGATTAATCCCAGCCGCCAAATTTCGTGAACGCACCACGCGGCAAACGTCCCGATACCATCCACACCATCTGGATGATTGGCGGTCCACCACTGTACGTTTCAAAAGGAGTTTTCTTCCGCGTACAACCTCTCTGTGGAATAGTTTACCACCGGCGATTTTTCCGGACCGATACGACCTGGGGACCTTCAAGAAAAGAGCTTACTTCTTTCTAAAGGGCCGGCAACGCACCTGCAATTCCCCTGGTGTTGCGGTTGATCATGGGCGGCGGTAGTTACTTAACATCAGTTGCTGCAGTGCTCGTTTGCCCCCTATTCTATAAAAAAAATTTAAATGTAAATTGTAATAATCATAATGTAAACATTTGTCTTCTATATTGGATAGTCAATTAAAAAAGTAAATTACAACCTTTTTTAGGAATCAATAGAAGAGCTTTGTACATTTCAAGCTACAAGACAAACATCTTAGTTCTCATGGGTGACTTGCATCTGCATTTTGATTCGTAATCGAGGATGGATGTAGATGTCTATGGGCCACAGCAACCACTTACCATCAAGTAGACTCTGTGCTCGTTTGTCACTCTTATTTTATAGAAAAAGGAACTTATGTTCTTGTAATGAATTAAGGGAATCGTTAACTAACTACCTATTACATAACATTAAGTTTTTGCGAAAATAAAAAATAAAAAGTTATGTAGGCGGCTATTCGTTCAAACGTAATCGTACAATAATAACACACTTCAAATTCTAAATCCTATTCCAAATAACTTTACTTTTTTTGAGCAAAGGTGTCAATACTATGGCTACATGATAACACATAAAATTGACGCGGCAAACGAACTCAGAGTCCACCTGACAGTAAGTGGCTTCTACATAGGCACCTGGAACCCACTCTCAAACAAAGAAAATGCTACAGATGTGTTGTCACAAGAAGTATTTATATGGAATATATTTAAGCTTGAAATAAACATAGTCTTCTGGAAAATGTAATTTGAATAAAATATAAAATCCGACTCATTAAATTCAAATTTACATACATACAGTGTCATCATAATTGAAAAGTTGTCATTAAATTATTATTTAGATTTTCGTTTTCAATTCATCAGATTCCGATATGAATCGATTTAGAATTAATACCGGCTTGGCTTGCTAAGTAGTTTCAGCCAGTTAAGTTATCCGTTACCCCCCAGTCCACCGCTAGTTAAATTCTATCCTTTCAAAAAGAAAGGAATTCAAAAATTATATGCTGTGGTATTAGATGACAGTGAGAATTTGTGATTAACAAGTAATTTAAATTATAAGCACATTCGTGTCTATTTCTCTCTACTAACATAACCATACTGCGACGTAATAACGAAGTAGTGCCATCTAGTAGGCTTTCGCGTCTAAGGTTTCGCGGTCTTTGTCATCATCATCATCATTACAGCCCTTCACAAGTCCACTGCTGAACATAGGCCTCCCCCAAGTAATGCCACAAAGCACGGTCCTGAGCCACCTGCATCCATCGACTTCCTGCATATCTTACAGGTCGTCACTCCATCTAGTGGGGGGTCGCCCTACACTACGCCTACCGGTACGAGGCTGCCACTCGAGAACCTTTCTTCCCCATCGGTTATCGGTTTTTCGAGCTATATGGCCGGCCCATTGCCACTTCAGCTTACTAATCCGTTGGGCTATGTCGGTCACTCTGGTTTTACTGCGGATATCCTCATTTCTGAGTCTATCACGCAGAGAAACTCCGGGCATAGCCCTCTCTATAGCTCGCTGAGCGACCTTGAGCGTCCTCATACGGCCAGCAGTGAAGGACCACGTCTCAGATCCGTAAGTCATCACTGGCAACACGCACTGGTTGTACAATCTAGTTTTTAGAGATTGAGGTATACCTGACGAGAAGATATGTCGTAATTTCCCGAACGCTGCCCAGCCGAGTTGAATCCGTCGATTGACCTCTCGGTCGAAGTTGGACTTACCTAGTCGGACTATTTGTCCCAGGTAAACGTACTCGTCAACAACTTCGAGCATAGTGCTCCCAACAACTACCGGCATAGGTGTGACATGGACATTAAACATGATCTTTGTTTTGTCCATGTTCATCTTAAGACCTATCCGTTGGGAGGCACTATTGAGGTCATTGAGCATAGTGCTTAAGTCCTCCAGCGATTCTGCCATAATTACTGTTGATTTTGTTTGTTAATACTTTTGTATAAAATTTTAAGAAACCAAAATCAATCCCACCCAGGAGACGCCAGAGCAGGTCGCTAGGTATTAATGTTATTATAAAATAAATGTACCTACTTGCGTATCCAATTCCAAATTCTAATTAACAATTTCGTTGGTGCCGGCGGGGATCAAAACCGGGTTGCTCGCATACTCTGAAATTTACAGCGAGCGTTAACCATCTGAGCTACTACGGCTCTTAGCTACCACGGCTCTAACGCTTAACGCTGTGAAAGTCTGAAGTTAATTCTGAGTAAAACAGATAAAAGGGGCATAACAATGAGTGCTTTTGGTTTTATTTATTTACTTGTAAATGTGCATCGGCGTTGATGAATCTGTTGGTGATCGTATAACTTCTGAGATGAAAAGACTTGAGCGATTATGCTCATATTAACACAATAATTTTTGTTGAGGCAATGATTTCCGGTTATGAATTGCTATTCTAGTATCCGATAGGAGGCCCTTATAGACTATTTGTTTGTATATTATATGTTGAGGGTATTGTGGTTACCTTAAGCTTTGCTGACCTATAAAATCAAAACAGGAGGAGGACGGAGACAAAAACACAAAGTCGTATACTATGACCAATATATTAAGAAAAAAAATAAGAAACAAGCCTTGGAAATAATTACGAACACTTCGAAAAATCAACTTAAAAAATTAACTACACTACACCATACCATATTACCCTTACGTACTGTATAATTTTGCGGCAAAATGAAGATCACAACTTTAGTGAATGCAGAGTGCATTCGGAGTGAAACTCCTCGCGTCGTCAACCGGAAAGTGCAAACTAAAGTTTGCTAGATCCTGGTCTAATAAAATATATATCATATTGTGTAATTTTCGTATAATTTATTCTTTCCACAATTTTAATGAAAAAGATACTGATTATGAATAAAGTTAAAATATTGATATATGAGTGTTCGATCTGTAGAACAAGATAAGTACTAATTTCTAAATCTTAAACTTTGACTTAGTTGTTTGAACTTAAGTAAAGTGGTTATTGATTAATGAAGTACCATTTAAATTGTGCTCATAATTTTAAACGTGGTAGAGCCATGCTGCAGTTATATTAGTAATATAGTTGTAGCAAGAATGGGTCGGCTCGACCGGGGAAGGACCACGCTCTCACAGAACACCAGCGTAAAATACTAGCTTATTGCTGCTGTGCTTCGTATTGTGAGTGTAGAGAACCGGAGAACCTTTTTACTGGAGACGAGGCACTCCATCTTAGTCCTTACGGGTGACAACTCATCTGCATTTTGATTTGCAATCGAGAATAGATGTACATGTCTATCGGCCGCAGCAATCACTTACCATCAGGTGGAATGTGTGCTCGTTTGTCACCTTATCCTATAAAAAAATAAGTTTGAAAAGATTTCGATAGCGTATTCAAAGAAAGAACTAGAAATAAATCAGATCGAACGTTACTAATACTGTACTGAGGGCTATAACTTCTTTCACAATTATATAGCTCCCTAACACAAATAGTCTAGGTATTTTTGACGTTTGACTATTTTTGATAAAATTTCCTCCATTTTCCACTCGCATGATAAATATGTCACTTATCATGAATTATTCTGAAACACCTTCTATATTATATAGAGGCTTTCAATTTGCATGATCGCTTTGGCGGATGTTAGTCACTTTGTAGAAAGATTTTGCTGTATTTTCTATAAAGCGCCAATAAAAATGCATACACTGTATAATTTGCTTAATAGGCAAAATATGGAGTGAATCTTAGTCATGCTGCCATACCAATGTTTGCAGTGCTATGTTGCGTTCTGAAGCGTAAAAGAACCAGTACAATAGTTACAGGCTGAAGTGTTGCATCTTAGTCCTCAGAGGTGCTAACGCTTCTGTAGCCTTCTCTGTTTAAAGTTACAGGCTGAGGTGTTGCATCTCAGTCTTCAGAGGCGCCAACGCTTCTGTAGCCTCCTCTGTTTAAAGTTACAGGCTAAGGTGTTGCATCTTAGTTCTCAGAGATGCCAACGCTTCTGTAGCCTCCTCTGTTTAAAGTTACAGGCTGAGGTGTTGCATCTTAGTTCTCAGAGATGCCAACGCTTCTGTAGCCTCCTCTGTTTAAAGTTACAGGCTGAGGTGTTGCATCTCAGTCTTCAGAGGCGCCAACGCTTCTGTAGCCTCCTCTGTTTAAAGTTACAGGCTGAGGTGTTGCATCTTAGTTCTCAGAGATGCCAACGCTTCTGTAGCCTCCTCTGTTTAAAGTTACAGGCTGAGGTGTTGCATCTTAGTTCTCAGAGATGCCAACGCTTCTGTAGCCTCCTCTGTTTAAAGTTACAGGCTGAGGTGTTGCATCTCAGTCTTCAGAGGCGCCAACGCTTCTGTAGCCTCCTCTGTTTAAAGTCACAGGCTGAGGTATTGCATCTTAGTCCTCAGAGGTGCCAACGCTTCTGTAGCCTCCTCTGTTTAAAGTTACAGGCTGAGGTGTTGCATCTTAGTTCTCAGAGATGCCAACGCTTCTGTAGCCTCCTCTGTTTAAAGTTACAGGCTGAGGTGTTGCATCTTAGTTCTCAGAGATGCCAACGCTTCTGTAGCCTCCTCTGTTTAAAGTTACAGGCTGAGGTATTGTAACTTAGTCCTCAGAGGTGCCAACGCTTCTGTAGTCTCCTCTGTTTAAAGTCACAGGCTGAGGTATTGCATTTTAGTCCTCAGAGGTGCCAACGCCTCTGTAGCATCCTCATCGTCATGTGGCAACGTGCACCCTTTTACATGATAATCCCATAAGTTTTTAAATTTAAAAAGCTTATGTATTTTTAGTAATTTTGATAATCGTTTATATAAAAAAGTCACAATAACAACAACTTTGCGAACTTTTTTTTGGTTTACTTACTTTCCCGTACATATTTGTTCATACTTCATATGATATAACGTCAATTATCGTCCCAGTTTAGTTTTATTCTTTGAGTATTTTGTTCTTTATTTTTGTTTCGTTATTAGTTTGAAGTTAGAAGCTATTGCAACCATTTCTGTTCATCTATGCTTTTCAATTTTTGACGTAAAGATACTTTAATATAAATATGGTTTTGTAATAATAAAACAGTTATAAACTGACATTTAATTTTTGTTTTCTTACGTAATTTTAATTACTTATAAACAAAACAAAACTTGATTCCTTGGCTCCGTTCTTGAAATAAACTAAAATAAATAAGACCCGTCCCAACTTCGCCCGAACACACTCTATTAATGTGGTGCAATTACATAGATTTAAAATAATAAAAGACCATTTATTTATTAAATATTCCTTTTTTTAATAACCTAAATCCCTCCTGGTATCACCCAGTCATTCTGAACATTAGCCCGGACAAAAAGGCAGACAGATAAAAAAAGGGTTTATTTATGTTTTAATTTCATGCAAATAACCCCCTAAGCTTAATTTATTCATATGAAGAAATCTGTGTGAGATATTGCATCTTTTTATTATCAAAATAGTTATGTTATCAATCATATTTGAAATTAAAAATAAGTCTATTCAGAACTAGAAATATTTCTTAATATTGCATTTCAAACGATCTATTTCGATACGCCAGTATATTTCTAAGTCTATGGTGTGCACTGATAAGGTGGAAGCTCCAAACTCTATGACAGAGTGATTTCAAAACTTCATCTATTTCACAAACGGGGGCAGAATTGTTATGATGTTTAAAAATTAGTATTTACGATAATGATCATCACAACGAATATGATTTGTACGGAGCCACTCTTCAACATTTTTCGAACAGCTGGCGTGTGTACTATAAAATTTATTAAACAGTTCAGAATAATAATTTTGCGTAATGCGTAATTTGCGAATATTTAAAATGCAAGGTTTCGTAAGACTTGGAATCAGTTTCTCCGTGATACATTTTGTAGAATATAAAATTAGAAGAATATAAACTACTTAATCTAATATATTATAATAATAATATATTAGATATAGATAATATATTATTATTACATGATCACTTATATTATCACAAAACTATAATATTATAAATATAAATACAATCTATATAAATAATATTATTATTTCGGCTATTATCCACCGCGGCGAGGAATTCTAAGCCATCGGTGAAGTTAGGCATCCAAAGATAGGAACCTTCTTACTATTCGAGCCGTATTTAATAAGGCCGATTTTTGAATTAATGCTTTCAGCCATTTGCCCAAACCTAACTTGGACAGATAATCGTCCATATTTTTAGCAATAAGTCCATTGACTGATACAACTATTGGTACAATAATAGTAGAATCAACGTCCCACATAGCGACAATCTCATGAGCCAAGTCGATATATTTTATTTTTTATCATTCTCTGCTTTTACGAGATTCTCGTCATGAGGAACACTGATATCCACTATTATTGCCTTGCGTGTAGTTCGGTCTATCACCACAATGTCAGGTTTATTTGCCACTATAAACCTGTCTGTGATAATTGACCGATCCCAGTACAGCGTGACACTTCTATTTTCAAGGACTGGCTTTGGTTCATGCTTATAATATGGAACATCCTGTTGAGTAAAGCCAAATTTAATGGCAAGCTGTTGGTGTATTATTCTAGCTACTTGGTTATATCTGTGGAAATACTCACCATTTGATAGTTGTGAACAACCGGACATAACATGTCTGAGGGACTCTCCAGGGTGGTGACATGCGCGACATACGTCAACTGTGCCGTCCCTCAAAATGTATTTCCGGTAGTTGTTCGTTTTAATTACTTCATCTTGTGTTGCACAGATAAAACCTTCAGTTTCTGCAAAAAGGTCACCAAATTGTAACCAATGTACTGATGCAACCGTGTTTACATAAGGATTAGTCAATGCCTTAAAAAATCGACCATGCAGTTGTTTGTCATTCCAAATCTTTTTGCGTTCATCTATAGTCATAGTATGAGGCCTCTGCCAGTCCTTTGCCAACATATTAAGCGGGGTTAATGATTTGTCATTAACCACTACGTCACTATGAATGTGTGAAGTGTCTTTTTTAATAAAATAGTCTCTGAGGTTGTATACTTCACGGTTGTGTAGGTTTTTAATGTTTTATAGCCCCGTCCACCATCTCTTCTTGGAAGATACAACCTCATGACAGATGATCGTGGGTGGTGCATTCTGTGCGTAGTCATTAATGTACGGACTCGTCTATCTAAGTCATCCAATTCCGTTTGAGACCATCTTGTAAGACCAAAAGTATATAGAAGGCTAGGTATTACCCAGGAGTTATATGCTCTAATTTTTTTTTTACTTTTGATAACTTCTTTTAATCTTGACATAAATTTTACTTTTGAATTTTCTTTAATATTTTTGTCATTAATTCCTAGCGCTTCTGCCATGCCCAAGTATTTATAAGTTTCTGTTTCAGAAAGAGAACTGAAATGTAAGTCATTTGTAATTGCAAAATTATTACAATCTTTAATTTTGCCCCTATTTACGCTGATGACAGCACATTTATCTATTCCAAATTCCATTCTAATATCATTGTTGAAACTATGTGTTAATTTCAACAATAATAGTAGATTACTCTCTTTTGATGTGAATAGTTTGAGATCATCCATATAAAGTAGATGTGAGATCGGTGAGTTTTCTTTTCGAAACCGAAACCCTAATCCGGATTCCTCAATAGCAGTGCTTAAAGGATTCAGGGCTAAACAAAACAAAGTTGAGCTCAAACTATCGCCCTGGAATATACCCCGTTTAATATTTATAGAGTCTATCGAACTACTTTGCCACTCACCTGGTAGATTCAGGACAGTGTTCCACTGACCCATTAATTTACTTAAAAACTTACAAATTTTGTCATCTATTTTATATATTTCTAAAACTCTCTTTAGCCATGAATGTGGAACAGAGTCATATGCCTTTTTGTAATCTACCTAAGCAGCGGACATATTTTTGCGATTGCGAAAGACTTGTCGGCAAATAGCTGTGTCAATGAGAAGAAGTTCTTTACAACCACGTGACCCTTTCCGACATCCGTTCTGTGCAGTTGAAAGAATTTTATTATTTTCCAAATGTTTATAGATCTTGTTATTCAAAATTGCAGTTATTAATTTGTATACAGTTGAAAGGCATGTTATAGGTCGGTAATTTTTAGGTTCCGTGGTGTTCCCATTTTTATATAGGAAGTGGGTAATACCAGTTGTAAGAAGTCTCGGGAGCTCACAGCACTCAATGGCTTCTTGAATCTGTGCAGCCAAACGCACGTGGCTACTTGCTATCCATTTCAGCCAAAAGTTGTGTATACCATCTGGTATAGGTGATTTCCAGTTGTGTAATCTACGAGTAATTGAGTGTACATCTTCAGCAGTAATTGAAATACGAGGTGTGTTCAAAAAGTAAGGTGACTTTTTGAATTTCGCGGGCAACGCACATTCGATTTTTGATTTTTGTATTTTGTTGCGTTGGTACACATGTCCTGAGCATATGTTTCAAGTTTGAAGTGTATAGCATGTTTAGTTTATTTTTGACAGTTACAAAGGTCAGACGTACTTTGGTGTGCTCGGCGATTTTCTTCTATCAAAAAAAATGGATCAAAGAATTTGCATCAAATTTTGTGTAAAAAATGTAATTACGTGCTCCAAAACACTTGAAATGTTGACAGTAGCATACGGTGAGTCTACTCTTAGTAAAAAAAAACGTTTATAAGTGGTACAAGCTCTTTCAAGATGGCCGAGAAGATGCCAATGACGAACCCCGCTCTGGACGCCCCAGCACGTCAACAACCGATGAAAACGTTGAAATAGTGAAGAAAATTGTTTTGGAAAATCGTCGAATCACTATCGGAGAAGTTGCGGAGGATGTTGGCATATCGGTTGGCTCTTGCCATGAAATTTTTTCGGATATTTTGGGCATGAAACGTGTGTCAGCGAAATTTGTTCCCAAAATTGCTCAATTTCGACCAAAAGAAGCGTCGCATGACAATCGCTCAAGAGCTATTGGATGATGTCAACAACGACCCAGATTTGCTCAAAAGGGTCATAACTGGTGACGAAACATGGGTATACGGTTATGACGTCGAAACTAAGACTCAATCGTCCCAGTGGAAGCACACTGAATCACCAAGACCAAAAAAAGCACGCCAAGTTCGATCAAATGTGAAGGTTTTGCTTACAGTTTTCTTCGACTGTAGGGGTGTGGTGCATCATGAGTTCTTGCCACAAGGTCGTACGGTCAATAAGGAGTATTACCTTGAAGTTATGCGCCATTTGCGAGAAGCAATACGTAAGAAACGTCCCGAATTGTGGGTAAACAATTCATGGTTTTTGCATCACGATAATGCAACGCTCACTCATCGTTGCTTGTGAGAGGTTTTTTGACCAAAAACAACACTACAATCATGCCTCAGCCACCATATTCACCGGATTTGGCCCCATGTGACTTTTTCCTGTTCCCAAAACTGAAGAGACCTATGAAAGGACGAAGATTTGCAACGATTGAAGAGATAAAAACTGCATCGCTGAAAGAGCTGAAGGCTATACCAGAAAGTGATTATCAGAAATGCTTTGACGATTGGAAAAAGCGTTGGCACAAGTGTATTATATCTGAGGGGGATTACTTTGAAGGGGAAAACATAAATATTGATGAATAAATAAATAGTTTTTCATAAAAATATAAAGTCACCTTACTTTTTGAACACACCTCGTAGAACCCATGTTAGCCAAATTAGAAAACTTACATTCGGTTGCACGAATCCATTCGCCTTCATTATGAGAAACTTCGTTAGACCATATACTTTTCCAAAAATTTAGACATTCATTTAAGCTTGGGCTGCCATGAGTACAACTATTAGTTGTAGTGTTCTCCCAAGACCGATACACCCACTTTTGGTTACTTTCGAATGTGCGATTCTGGAAGTACCGTTTAGATCTTTCTGAATATCGTCTAATACGGTTGGCCCATGCTTTTAACTTTTGTTTTTGTGTATCAATGAATTCAGTAATTTTATCCGGAAAATGGGGATCTGATTGGCTAATATCATTTTCATTAGCGATTTGATTTACTAAAGTAATTATTTTTTTACGTCTGTTACTTCTTCTTTTTTCTTCTTTTCTAATTTAAAGCTTCTTAATTTTCCTATAATTTTGCGAGTATTGTCAATTCGTTTTTGAATTCTTTGTTTCCATTTAGGTTCTGTATTATTTTTCTTAAAATTTTGTACTGAAATGACAGGAATTTTCATTATCATACATATAGCATGGGCACAACAGTATAAAAGAGACATAGTTTCCAAAACAGAGTTACTTTTTTCAAAATAATCTTTACATAGAATATTCATTGATGCTACTGTTAGAATAGTTTTTTTGTTGTTAGGAAGTTTAGGTAGTTTCGGTCTACTTTCTATTGGTGTATTTTTATATTCCAGAAGGGAACATTCGAAAGTCCTTTTCATATATTCGCTGTCTTGGGAACTCACATCTATATCAAAACAATTTTGCTCTACTTTTTCGTTATTTAAGTTAGTAATATTTATATTATGGTTACTGTTATTTACATTTAAGTCATCAGTCTCACCTGGAAGTGTTCGTTGGGAATCAGGAATTGAATTGATAGTAGATGTTGAGTACTCACTGCAAAGTTGTTCAATTAATCCGTCGTCCAAAATCTTACGACTTAGAATTACACGTACTTGATCTGAAAGTCTATGGGCAGTTTCGTTTGTTAGGTTGGGTTGTAGCTGTTGGAATTCAGATAGCATTTTAGGGCGATAAGATGTAAGATTGGTTCCCCTTTGGTAGCCTTATAGTACGCGCGCATTACACTTATATTTAATTCTTTAGTCCAGCGCATGCGTCGTCGCACTACACCATCAGTAGCGGGGTCCTCATGTAGGATGGTAATTCCTACAGGTCCCAAGCCAGCCGCTGGCGCTCTTCGTCCCCTCAAAGATGGTACGGGGGTTCTTCTTGTGCCTCTTGGATTACATTCCATGGATGTGTAGTAATAGGCGATGTTACGTGTGCGATTGTGGTATTGACGGTATTTATTCATATTTGTCGTCTCGTTCGATGCATAATGTAACGTTAAATTAAATATTTTATAAATCTGTTTGTAAAATTTCTTAGATGACAGTTGTCAATTTGAAAGAAATACATTTTTCTTGAAATTAGTTTCTTATCCACAGATTTTTAAAGTTTTATTTATATTGATAATGTAAAATCTATTTGCGTTGAGAATTTGTTATTTGGGAACTTGAAACATATGCTACAAAAATTCATTTTTAAGATTTTGTACTGACTGCATCATTTACTTTTGACAACGTCCGCCATTTTTTATATTATTATTATTATTATACGATCACATATATTATCACAAAACTACAATATTATAAATATAAATACAATCTATATAAATAATATTATTATTTCAGCTATTATCCACCGCGGCGAGGAATTCTAAGCCATCGGTGAAGTTAGGCATCCAAAGATAGGAACCTTCTTACTATTCGAGCCGTATTTAATAATGTTACGCGCCTTAATCGACGGCACTAGCGCCGTCTAGTCTCCAACCGAAGAACTAAACTTCTTGAAGTTGAAACTCGAACTCTCGGTACCTTGCGCGTGTTTACTTGAATATTCTGGATATTTCCGTGCTAATTTATATAAATAGGCGCTGCAAGATGCGATCGAGGAAGTATTGAATTTGGCGAGACAAGCGAAGCTTCGGAGCGGAATAAAGTGAATTAGTGTGCTTAATTACTAGTGTTTTAAGTTTTAGTTTGTGTAAATAAAATTAAAGTGTTAATTTAGGTAATTCTATCGGCAATTTTTATTGTCACGAACCCTAAGCTCGTAACAATTGGTGTCAGAAGTGGGACGTCAGTGGTCCTGACCAAGGTTCGAGCTACTTTCCATGGAAGGTCATTTTACCCTTTTTACCCCACATTTACCCTTTCCACAACTACACAACGGTGAGCTTGCCCAGCATTTCGAGGAAGAATAACCGGCACAATCATTTCTGATCACGGCGGAAAAACAATCTTCTTAATGCTGTGCACGTTCCCTGGTAACGCACCTTCCATAAAAAGTTCCTTCTGTCCACATTTCAAAACACCTTGCTTAACGTCGATCTCACAACAATTATTTCTCATAAATTCTAGACCAAGGATGCAGTCGTCCATTATATCAGCCACGATGACATTATGTAGGTAGATCACGTTGCCTAGTTTCAACTCCATCTCCTTCTCTCCACGGACGGGTATACGCTGACGGGTGGCTGTTACCAAATTAATGCGTTCCCGGTTGTATGCGGAGTCCCCAAGGAACTGACTTATAAGTTGGGAACTAACAACCGTACGAGAGGCTCCAGTGTCTATGGTCAGTTTACACGGCGTTCCGTTGACCTCGCTCTTGATGATTAGACTGTTCCCATCATGGGTTTGTGAGATCGAGACCCTTGGGGCTCTTTTAACATCAGCCAGCACCCGCCCCGCAGTCCTGGCTTTTACTCGTTTCCCTGCTGCTGCTGGGCGGTGCTGTTGGCCGCACTACCCTCCTGAGGTCGTTCACCTTCCCTTTCTAGGGTTCGCTTAGGGCAGCTGGATCGAAGATGGCCCTTTTTCCCACAGCCATAGCACCTAGGGCTGTATCCTTTGTTGCGGTCGCGTACTGTAGCTGCTGCAACCTCCCTGATGCGATGGGAACGATGATCCTGCCGCACGGCTTCCCATCGCATCAGGGAGGTTGCAGCAGCTACAGTAAGCTTCAACAGTTGCAGATAAACTAGTTCCTGAAGTCTTCTGTCGTTTTGGCGTACCTTTAGAGATTCACAGCGATCAAGGAAGGAATTTTGAATCTCAAATATTCCAGGAAACTTGCCGAGTTATGGGTACTCATAAAACAAGAACGACTTCTTATCACCCGCAATCTGATGGAATGGTAGAAAGATTTAATCAGACATTGGAGAGGTACCTAGCAAAAGTTGTAGACAATCGGCAACGAGATTGGGACAAGCACATACAACCGTTTTTGTTGTCATATCGAAGCGCTGTTCACGAAAGTACAGCAGTGACACCAGCTTTCGCAAACTTTGGAAGAGAATTACGGCTGCCTGCAGACCTGATCACCACCACCTGATGCTCCACGTAGTATAACCGATTATGCAAATGACTTGCGAAACAAAATGAATGACATTTATGAGCACGTCAGACATTCGGGCCAGCAAATGTCTGAAAAGATGAAAACCCGGTACGACCGCAAAATGAACAACAAAGGGTTCAACGAAGGTTCATTAGTGTGGTTGCACAATCCAGTCCGCAGCAAAGGGAAATCTCCTAAGCTTCAAGCTAAATGGGATGGCCCGTACCGGATTGTGACCAGGATCAACGATGTAACCTACCGGATACAGAAAAGCGCAAAAAATAATTGTAATTCACGACACCCATCATCATCTTCGTACTTTTTTTATATAAAACTGTAAATATCTTTTAAAATTTTGAATAAATTATTCGTTTTTTTGTTCTATTTTTGTTGTTTCGTTGTTGTTAGGTTAGGTTTTTTTGTTTTTAATTGTCGCTTCACGACATTTTGGCCCCAATGTCGCCAGAAACTTCATGCGTAAACGTTGGCTGGAGCGGTGCGACCTGTAAAACCACGCTATGTAAGAAGCCAGCATATCTGTCTCTAGCTACGCTATAATTATATTTATTTTAAAAGTTACAGAGAACATAGCGTTACAAAGGCGTACGTGTGAAACGTACACTAACACTAAGTTCGTTTACAGTCAAGACATAAATTAAAACGACGGTTATCATTTCTAAGAATTTAATTATATTATATAATTACACAACAGATATAATATGTATTAAATAATTTTATTTTTGGAGTTATTTATAACCCTTAATCCCTCCACACAGGAACATCTGTGTACGTAAATCACAATAACTTTACTTTATAAATGTTTGCGTACAATTGTACGTTCAATTTACGTTAAATTTGTTAGCATTTCTAGATTTGTCTAAACAGCACTAAATCGTGAGATTCTGGTATTTCTCACGCTCGTCAATTTACATTAAATTCAACGTGTTTCAAACGCTTACAAGGCCCCACTTTTTCGCTTAATAATAAATATATTATATATAATTAATTTACCCCTTTTAAATAAAATGACATATTTGTGACCATGACAAATAAAATATGTTTTAATCTTTCTAAATGATCTTTCAAAAGGTTTAATAATATTTTGTCGTGATCGTCTTAGTTACCCTCTTATTTATGTTGTGTTTGTTTAGTAACTTAGTTCTTTTAAGTATCTTTTGAAAGAATGAATATTCACTAGAGCAATTGAAAGCTGTTCTTAGTGCCTTATGAGCTAAGTGAACCCCGTTCACGAAGACAGGGCTCGAGAAAGGTTAAGAACATATCGTATCAAGTTTACATTGTAAATTTGTTATTAATTATCCTTTCCCGCTTGGAAAAGGCTAACACTATATTTATACAAAATACCCGATACAAGGGCTTCGCTCTCCTACATTTATTTTAAAAAAATGTAGGGGAGGCTCACGGCTCCACGCCGTGCGCGGTGAGCGCCAACCCGAAGGGAACGTTAAATCGGGAACTGGACCGTAGTCCACAGCAAAAAAACTGGCGAACCAGTAAAAGAGGCTTGGCCCCTTAGTAGTGCGTAAGCACAAACATCGACTGAAGTCGCGCATGTCAATGCGTGTAAACGCCATACAGAATACGAACGAATCCAGCCACAATGTATGTACGTCACATGGTTTAGGCAAATAGGCACACTGGCCGTAAATCCTACGTGAGCACCACCACCTGCCAGACTGCTGCTCCTGCAGACGTGATGTAAGTGTATGGCATCACCACCAATAGCATGATCAGCACGGCTACTAGCCGCAGAGCGTGTCATGAGTCTACCGCTCACCTCGAAGGGAATTGGGTCCCACGTTGTGCGGCTTTCGGCTGCAGCCTTGAGACTCTCCCCAGATCCTCCCTCTAGCTACCACCTGCATGAGGTCGACACATATGCTCCACCAACGAATACAACGGCAGATATAACCAAAAGGCATTAATAAAACATAAGATGCTAGTAATAATTTGTCGGGCTTACACCATCCCAAGGTCCCTCATACTTCCCAGCAGACATCGAATCAGGCGCAGCACACCCGCAGATCCATCACAAGGCACAAATCCGCAAGTAGCAGTAAGCATCAATGCAACTTTCATACGGATGGTGCCCCCTCACAACACACCAACATGATCCCTATAGACTTTTTAGAGGCCTATATCTAACAATAGGACGTGTAAATATAAGTTTGTGAGTTTACTGTTATGAGGCACGCGGCGGTTGTGTTATGATTAGGATTGCAGCACGAATGGGTTTGCTTAACCGGGAACCATTTTTTGTACCATCCTAAAAAGATGTTTACTATTCTAAATATTCCATATCTACGTAAAGCTTACCCTATTTGTCTGGTATCTTTATCCTGTATTATTAATATATGAAGATCTTTTCTACGAAATATATAATTTTATAGCTAATTTAATTTGTCAGAAAAATGTGCAACTGTATTTGTCAAACGTGATTGTCGGTAACCAACATCGCCCGTGGAATCAATAAGCTGAAGTGGCAATTTTTAACGGATTATAAAGCTGAAGTGGGTCGACCATACAGCTCAAAGAAACGACAACGGATGGGGAAGAATATTTCTTGAGTAGCAGCCTCATACCAGTAAGCGAAGTGTAGGGCAGCTACACATTAAATTGAGTATCGGCTAGTAAGACCGATATGTTCGGTGGGTGTTTTATGGCATTCCATGGAGAAGGCCTAGTTCAGACAGGTCTCTGTCACTCTTACTACCTGAATGATGTTACACCAACAATCGCGCGGAACCTCAGGTTACATACGCAGTCTGGGCTGTCGCGTTTTAGGCGAGCAACACTAGTGAATTTCAAAGTTTTTAAGCATTATTTACGTAGATATATTTTTGTATATTTATTCTGTCATGTATGTATGCGCTACTAATTGAATAAAATGCTTATTGGTTAACAATGATGGATGTAAGGGAATCTGTTCATCATTATCTTCATTTTGTTTTTCAATCTTATTCTTTTCTTTTTTGCTAGTTTTAGGTTTCTTAGGTTCTATAATAAGGTCATAATCGTCATCTTGTTTAAATGTTAGTTCCAATGAATCAAGGTACTCTTTTGCCTTCAATGCGGCTTTAACAAATTTTTACAATTCAGCTTGACAGTTCGAGAGACCTATTGAACTTAGCCCAATACATATTATTGGTCCTGTACGAATTTTCCAAAAATAGCAGGATAAAACAGAACGTATTCACTGCTTCTTTCATACACATGCGCTTGTAGCAAAATGACAGATAATATAAAAACAGTTCTGTCCGAAGCTAAAAAATCTATTAATTAAACAGCTCCCATTGCTGTAGTGTTGCCACAAAATAAATAGTTTTAGAGTTCACTTGTGTGCATTTTCGTATAGAGCACTGAATAGACAAGCAAATTGATATAAAAATAAAATATTTTTTCTACAAGCGTAAATTGTCTGCAACATTTCTAATTAACCTTTTAAGTATCGTCCTCCCAAAAAAATTCTTAAAATTCTCAAAGCAATCATTAGAAGTCTGATATTAATTATTTTTTTTTTCTTTGGTAAAGGACTCTAACTGACATCAAATACCTCAGTCCCTTACGACGTTAACGAAGGATACCTTCAACTTTTAAATATTAATTTTTGGTCCGATCTACATAGAACTAGATACTAGACGGTCTCAAGATCTAAAATCTCCCTGTCTGGGAAGTGCATAGAATAAACCGACAGACCGACAAAAGCGAATATTAGACCTGTCTCCGGAAGGCAGGGAGATATTCAATATCCAACGTGTCTGCAACCTAACTGGGATTGTGGGGACGTGTCTTGAAGTTTTACGGTGGTATGCTGGGGTTTGGATATAATTTTATTAATTATGGGATCCCAAGCAGCTGCAGTGCATTGTAGTACCCAGCCATCTTCTCTATTGAAATTCGATAATAACAACATGTACCAAACCAATAAAGTTGTATGGGTTACCCAAATTACACAAACCGAACGCTTCACTACGTACCAAAGTGAACCAAATTTATTCACCAACATATAAATTGGCTCCACACTTAGCACAAATACTGTCACCACTGAGAGGACATATAAGGGCACATATAAAGGATTCACACAATTTTGTCAGTGAGTTAATAGACCTACGTCTTGCCGACAGTGAAACAATCGTTAGTTTTGACGTCCAGTCACTTTCTACATGCATTGTTTCACTTATGGAGAATCCAAGTGAACTCTCAAAAAATTGTAGCAATACACTTTCAAAGGAAACCCTCTCTCAATCGTCGCAACTTAAATCCGAAGAACTGTCTAGACACGATCACCCTATTCGTCCGCCAGATCCCGTGGCGAACAACCGCCAAATACTTTGGGGACACATTGAACCACGCCGTGACCTTCGCGAAACACATTCGTACCGTCCGAAATCGTACCCAATTCGTCACTAGTCGCCTCAACCCGCTTGTTAACAACAAGCTCAAACTGTCCCCAAAACACAAGCTCCACCAGTACAAAGCTTGCGTAAGATCTATCATGTCATACTAATATACAAGCTCACGACAATATAAAGCTTCGCCCGAACTGCAGTATCAGGGAGACTTGCAAAAACAGAAGGTTTGTTTCATAATTATAAATAATTATAGGGATTGTAATAAGTATATCAATTTTATCTCGAGCGAAAGCCCGCAGTTTTGAGTATGAATACTGAGCTATATATAGCTAAAGTCATTTTATCCAACAAAAATTGTACACAATGTGTACTAGTGACTTGTATGTAATTACTAGTTTTATTTGTATGTAGGAAAGATTTTAGTTCCCACTAGAAAAAATAAAATTCTGAATCGGTTATACATTTTTTTATTTAAATATTCAAAATCATAATATTTATATTATTTTAACGAATAAAAGATATTGCAGATATCATGATTTTGATTGATATTTCATTGATGACTACGACACCTGCATCCATCGACTTCCTGCATGTCTTACCAGCTCGTCACTCCATCTCACTAGGGCGACCCCCCACTGGGGACGTTTAAGATTTTGTTATAGAAAAAGTTAATTAGAAGTATGAAAACATTTCACTGCACACTCGTTTATAAACTTTAATTGAAAATAAGATAATGGAATAACTGGGGAGCACTTTCCAAATCCCTACTCATGGCAAATATTTAGATTTCACTAGTAAACTTCATTAAGTTAGTACTAGTTAATCAGTACAGCATCGAGTTAACCTTGAATTAAATGCCGTGTGTATAAAGAAACTCAAACCATATAAAATTACGACATGCATTGTCGATCTATTTATAAATACTTACTTAAGCCGAGTTTGAAAAAGTGGAGGTTCTATATTCGACGTGTAGGTTCTTTCATGTATGTTCATAGCATCTCTAAATGGCTGAACCAATTTATTATTATTATTACATGGTTCGTTTTAATAGATACAATAATCCGACGTTGGACTTTTAAATAAATATATACCTGTGCAGGGATGTCCCGCTCTTCCGTAGAAAAGGACAATGGCGAAATAATAGGTCAAATATTTTGAAGCGTCTTGAGTTATAATTGTTATAGGACGTAATCAAAAATATTATTGCATTTCGTCATAGTCGTAGAATAGTGACGGATCTGACAATTATTAAACTTTACAGGGCAGCCATTTCAAATAATTATGTTTGATTTTTTGACATAACTTTTTTAATTCTAAATCTGTGATTGTGAAAATTGGCATATCGGTTTAAAATGGGGTTTAATTTAAACTGGAATAAAAACAATAACTTTTAATTATACAGTTTTCCTGAAAAATCACGTGCTTCATTTTACTTTGGAGTCAAGACAGTCACATAGTATTATCCGACATTTTTCTTCGGAAAGTTACTGTTCAAAGAATGACGGATGTTACTTTCCAGTCATGTTTTAGTGACTTAGCGAATAATATTTTGGCGGATGTGTTATCTGTTATATTCTAGTTTGACCATGAGTAAGAAGGTAGGCAGGTGTTCGATAAGTAAATATTACAGTAGGTAAGTAGGTTGGGGTAGGTAGGGTATCTTATAAATAAAACAGACTATTTGGTCTAGTCTTTTTACTGAATTTGTATTAAGAAATTATAAACAACATTATTTTGTACTACATAGATTAAGAAGACTATAATGTTGAAGCTATTTGGACCTGATTTCTTCCTTTTTGGTAAATTACTAATCTAAAACTTAAACACTAACCATTTGTTAGCCAAGTTATATGATCACAATCATTTTTATAAGTAGATAGGGTAGTAAAACGTTAATTAAATGAATAAATCCTGAAAAATCACAACTTCAGAGATCAAAACAGTAAAAATTAAGTAAAATATTGCAACATACACACAACTATTAGGATGTAACTTTACCACAATTTAACCATTAAGGCAAGTTAAACCCACAATGTATGTATTTAGATACACAAAAATAGTAAAAACTGTAAACTAGGGAACTAAATTACTTAAAATATCAATAAAAACAATTTAGTATAATAATTTAGTTAGTAATATATTTTTAATATTTTAAGCGTGTTCCTTCCCCGGTCCAGTTGACCCATTCGTGCTACAACTATACTACTAATATAGCTGCAGCGTGGCATGCGGGATATAAAAACATATTGACTATAATATATTGACTGCATACATGACTGAGAAGAATTACATCTCATGAAACTTTACTAATGACGTACTATACGTACATTCATTCTGCACTTGATTATGGTCTTACTTTGGGGTAACAGTACAAATACTGTTAAGGCCTTTACAGCTCAAAAGAAATTTATACAAGCTATGATGGTTTGGCACTAGATTCATCATGTAAACCGTATTTTAAAAAATTACACATTTTGATGCTTACATCTTAAAGAACAATGCCCATTTTTCACCTGACAATGTATAGAAATGAAATAAATCTTAAAATTCAGCTTATTGAATTGTAAATTAATTGCGCTTATCACAATGTTAACAGAAACGCAGGAAAAAAATATTTTTACATATTTCTTAAAGCTTATTCTACGTCAAGGGTTAACGTATTATATATTTTGAACGCATCTCAACTACCCTTTTTCTAGGACGTTCCATTTTATACACCGCTACTTTACTTTATTTAACTCTGTTTCTGAGTTTTATACATTATTTTATGTTTCATTTAATCAGTAAGTATTTATTTATTTGTATTTGTATAGTACATATTAATATAAAATAACATAATAGTAAAATAAATTAGTCATTCAGTACCTATGTCGTCGAGTGCGGACGAATGAAACAGATTTTTTTTTGACATTTGACAGTTCTCGCAATTGGCATCGGCGCCGGCGCAGTTCTTCGTTGTTGCGTTTGCGTCTTGTTGTGTACTGTGCCATTTTGTTTCTGTTACTTCTTTTTAGGACCCTATATACCGCCCCTGGACCTCGATATCTTCCTCATTTGACGACCTTTGCTTACCATACCGTTGTAAATCCGTTCTCTTGACAATGCCGCCGTCAGTAAAAAGTCGACGTATACTTTGCATAAACTGCAACGTCTGTTTAAATACGTTTCGACGTTATCTCGTTCATGAGCTCAACACAAGAGTTATTTCGTTACTTAGCGAGTGGATATCACCAGTAATCGTAAGTATTTATGCCTAATAAAGATTACACATTGACTAAACTAATAGTTTTGTAAAAAAAGTATAAAAGAATCATGCCCACTTTCCATACATTTAAAAACCTGATAGTGAAAGTTTATGTATAATTATAAGATATAATGGAAAAACTATATGTAAGCTTAGAAAATAATGTCATATAGTCATTTTTACGATTTAAACGCTACGAATCCCAAAAAATATTAATGTCACTTTATAGGTTAGGATTTGCCGTAACCAAATAGGTAATAAAAAAATAAATGTGCTATAACTTATAATTAACGCTCGAAGTTAGTATACTTACCTAGTTATGGTTTAAAACATCTTTTTTACTTTTAAAAATTTTCAAATCTCTGTTTCTTCCGCTCTTTTTGCTTCTGTTAGGTCCGTCCCGTGTAGAAATAGCCATCTGCACTCAAATTTTATAAGTAAAACACACCGAATTGGAAAAAATCACTATTTACCTAAACCGAGGTATAGTGGTCAACCGATACATTTATATAAAATCAACTACATCTCTGCTTATAATTTTGCTAAAAATAGGTCTTTTTCGCTCAAATCTTTTCTAAATAGTAGAACTAATTACTCCTCGTATTCCCCCGTAGTTTTCATAGTACATTTTCACCGCAATATAATTAATTTTCACATTTTCCTTCCATTTTATACGTAAATTCACAAATAAAAACATAAATTCATCTATAATTCGGCTGAAAATTGCCCCTTTCCGTTTAAATTTTCTATTTAAATAGTGCAACTAACTGCCCCCCGTATTACTATATACTTTTCGTGGTAAATTCTTAACGTTTTATATATAATTTTCATATTTTAAGTCCCTTATTTACGTAAATTAATTAATAAAAACAATAATTCATCTATAATCCGGCTGAAAATTACCCTTTTCCGTTTGAATATTCTTTTTAATTCGTGTAATTAACTGCCCCACGTATTTATACATAGTTTTCTTCGTTAATTTTCGCCGATAAATTATTGATTTTAGCATAATTCGTTTTTCAATAGTCCTATTTTCATAAAATTTTTAAAAATTTTCAAATCTCTGTTTCTTCCGCTCTTTTTGCTTCTGTTAGGTCCGTCCCGTGTAGAAATAGCCATCTGCACTCAAATTTTATAAGTAAAACACACCGAATTGGAAAAAATCACTATTTACCTAAACCGAGGTATAGTGGTCAACCGATACATTTATATAAAATCAACTACATCTCTGCTTATAATTTTCATTTTCCGCCTGTGGCACCGCTTCCGAGCGGTCGCATCCAGGTAGTCCGCGCTTTCGTTCCTGTACGGTAGTGCTCTCTCGCTCTCGCGCCTCCGCTGGCCCGCTCGCGCTGTACAGCGCCGACGCAGTGCTCAGTCCGCCGGCGGCATCGTTCTCGGACGGTCGCCTCCTGGTGGTCCGCGCTCCCGTACAGTACGGTAGTGCTGTCTCGCTCTCACGCGCCTCCGCTGTCCTGCTCACGCGGAACAGCGTCGAGGCTGCCGGTGAGTCACTTCTAGCTACAGCTCTTACCCCCCTGTCTTCGGGCAGGGAGGTCTGACTGACCTCCGCTTTCATTCTCATTTTTCATTTTCATTTTTTCATTTCATTATCTTTTTCATTTTCATTATAATTTTTTCATTATAGTTTTCATTTATCATTTTCAATTTTTTTTTCCACTGTCTCTTTTATTTTCTTGTGTTTTTCTTGCATTTCACTTTTACTATTACGTGCATAGTGTGTTGTAGTACATCCCGCGTTCCAGTCCCTGTTCTACCGAGAGCAGGGACCCGTCCTCATCTTTACTAGATTATCTCACTCAACCCAATATGGCCAACTCAAGTTTCACAGAGTCCCTAGCCGCCCTCATTACCCAATACGGGTTAAACGGCAATGAGACGGTCCTCGCCGCCATTGCCACTATCGCCGCCCAGGCTCCCCTCCCTGCCCCTCAGGCACACCGTCCGCCGCCAGTACTAGCGGCATACCTCGAAACGAGGAACTCCTTTGCCCCGCTACAGTCAGCCCCCTTAGAAATGGAGTACGCATGCTCCGAATCCTCGGCGTCTACCTCCCGGAAGAGGCCCGCCACTACCTCAGGCTCCGGTTCATCGGAGTCCTCTGACTCCGACGGAACCGGTGAGTCAAACTTCGCCACCGTCACCTCTAAGCGCAACGGAAAGCGCGCCGCGTTGAAACGCACCCCCCCTACTTCAGCGGCCCCTGCCGCTCCCTCAACCTCCGCAGCCCCTGACGCTGCCCCCGTCCCACTGATGTCATTAGACATCCCCACTCCATCTAAACCAGCCTCTCGTTGTGCCCCAGTGCTGGCGAAGAAGCAAGTCCCGCCCCCTGTCTTCCTAAGAGACAAGGCTAAATTCACCCATCTGTCCAAGACCTGCTACGACGCAGGTATCAAGTATGACCATGCAGTCAACCTCGGGGAGGCGATTAAAATCATCCCAAGCTCGATCGAGGACTTCCGCGCTATAACCCGGCTATTCACAGCCGAAAGGGTATCTTACCACACGTACGCTCTCCCTGAAGAGCGTAAAGTCAGGGCCGTCATCCGAGGCGTCCCCTTTGAGTTTTCCAACGACGAAATCCTTGAGGACCTTAAGTCCCAAGGTTTCCCAGTAGAAGCAGTGCACAAAATGCACAACCGTACGGGCAAGAGATACAACCTTGCCCTAGTAATCATGTCCAACGTGCCGGAGGCTAAAGCCATCTTCCGGCAGGTGCGCACAGTGTGCGGCCTGTCAAGGGTGAAGGTAGAGGCCCCACATAGGCCCGGTTTCCCGGCGCAGTGCCACCGCTGCCTGCTTTATGGTCACGCGGCGGCCAACTGCTCCGCCCCACCCAGGTGCGTGAAGTGCCTGGAGCCACATAATACTAAAGAGTGTCCCCGGCCCAAAGACGCCGAATCCCCGCCCGCCTGTGTCCTGTGCAACCAGACAGGACACCCGGCGAACTACAAGGGTTGCCCACGCGCACCTCAACCTCGCCCCAGTAGGAAAGCTCCACCGCCGGTGAATGACCGCTCATTCCCGGCCCTCCAACAACGGCCCCGCCAGGGCCCTCCTCAGCCTATCCAGGGTTTCCCTCGACCCTCTCAGGGTCCCCCCAGGCCCCCTCATGGTCCCCCTAGGCCCCCTCAGGGTCCCCCTAGGCCCCCTCAGGGCATAATTCGGCCCCCTCCGGGCTTCTCAAAGCCAATGCAGCCTCCAGTCTTTCCCTGGGGGCCCAAAAAGGCAGACCCTCCGCGGACAACCTCGTACGCACACGAGGCAGAGCCCACAATAGATGACTACAACACGCTATATTCCGCGATTAGGAATATAGATGTTAGGGAGATTACAGTAATCTCACGCAAACTGCGCGCGGCGAAGTCCCCTCAAGAGCGTCTCATCGCTCTTGCCGAACATAATGATCTTCTGCTAGCTCTGTTGTAAGTTAAGTTAACTTAATTAACTTAACTTCAATGTCTGAGAATAATATTAACCTACCAAGATCCCACGGTCGTATCAAACCTAAGGGTTTATCGCTTGTATCATTCAATATTCGCGGCTTGCGAAATAACCTCCCAGAGCTTAAGCTCTTTCTTCGAAATTGTGAAGTCGATTTCCTCCTCCTACAGGAAACTAATCTTAAAGCTAAGGACACTAGAGGCCTTTCTATTAGAAACTTCTCTCTTCTTCGTAATGACAGATCCGACCGCCGAGGCGGCGGAACGGCCATCTATTACAAGAAGACACTTCATTGCTCGCCCATTTCTACTCCGCAACTTACCAATATGGAAGCCACGGTATGCAGGCTAGCTATGACTGGACATCAGTCCATCCTCATAGCCTCCTGTTACATCCCTTCAGGAACCTATCCCCTCAAAAAAGATTTTGAGGCCATCTTATCCTTGGGCAATTCAGTCATTATGTTTGGAGATTTTAACTCCAAGCACACTGAATGGACATGCCGCACTACGTCCCCTAGTGGCAAAATACTGCTCGATATCACGCAGTCTCTTGATATCACTGTCCATAGTCCTCTCGGTGTTACTCACTTTCCCGATAACACCGATCACTCACCCGATGTGTTAGATTTTGCGTTACTCCAAGGAGTTTCTCTCAACCTCAGAGCAATCGAGACACTAGACGATCTAGGATCAGACCACCGACCGGTCTCCCTCATTCTTGGCCATCAGCCACCTCCCCCAACACACACAAAAACCTTCACTAACTGGAAGGGATTCAAGGAGTCCCTAGCTAAAGCTCTGGACTCACAGGATTCTACCATCTCCATACCGTCGGACTTAGACAGTCCCGAAAAAATCGACACCGCGGTCGATTCACTCTCCACCCTTATTAAATCCTCCCTTAAGGAGAACGAAAAGGTCGTCCCGGTTGCTAACAATAGTGGGCTTCCCCTACATATTAGCAACCTATTAAAAGCCAAAAAAGCTGCTTTCCGGAGAGCAGCAAAATATCCCACCCCCGAATATAGGCGCGCGGCCAATCGTCTTCAACGAAAACTCCGCTTCCGCCTCTCTGAATTTCAAGATCTCGAAAAGAGTAAGCTCATGGAGAATATCTCTCCATCTCACACAGCGTACTATCAGATGGCTAGAGCCCTCCGCATAGACGCTATCACCCACACTCCCCCTCTCTCCCGTCCCGACGGCACGGTTGCCTTCGAGGACGAGGAAAAGGCTGAGTGCTTTGCGGATAGCATTGCCGCTCAATGCTCCCCTAGTTCTCAACCTGTCGACCCCTCACACGTCCAGGCAGTGGAGGATGAGGTCCGCCGCCGGAACTCACCCCCTACGGCCTCCGAACCTATCTCTGTGTCCAATGATGAGATTTCATCCGTCATCAAAGGACTTAAGCCTAAAAAGGCCCCGGGCGCGGATGGCATATCCAACCAAGCCCTTAAACACTTTCCCGAGCAGGTGTTAACCCTTTTATCTATTATCTTCAACTCCAATGGTTTGGACACGTTGAACGAATGAATGAAGACCGAATGGTGAAGAAAATATATAGAGCGAAAGTAAATATTAAAAGGTGTCGAGGTAGACCGAGACTAACTTTCGAAGACCATGTGAGCAAATTGCTCGAAGAGGGGAGGGTCAAGAGTACTCGGATACCTAGACGTGCATGTATGAAGAAGTTAATGAACCTGAAAGAAGCGAAAGAGGTATGTAAGGATCGTGACACTTGGCGATCTGTTCTCTCTGGCTACCCCGTTAGGGATTGTGCGTGACGATAAGTAAGTAAGTAAGTATCTTCAACGCCTGCTTCAACCTTAGTTATTTTCCCACTTCGTGGAAAGAGGCAACTGTGATTGGAATTCCCAAGCCAGGCAAGCCTCTCAACCTCCCCTCCAGCCATCGCCCCATTAGCCTCCTCAAGGCAATGGGCAAGCTCTTCGAAAGAGTCATCCAAACACGGATGAGGCGCTATCTGTTTCCCACAGACGGTGACCCTCTCATCATTCCCCACCAATTCGGTTTCCGAGCCAAACATTCATGTCCCCAACAAGTTCACCGCATTGTGGAATATATCCTCAGCGGTTTCTATCCTCGACGTCATAAAACCATCGCGGTCTTCTTCGATATAGCCAAAGCTTTCGATAGAGTCTGGCACACAGGCCTCATCTACAAGCTCTACAAAATAGGTCTCCCCGATCGTCTAGTTCGTCTCGTGGCCTCCTATTTGAAACATCGTACCTTTCGTTTTAGACACGAAGGCACGCTATCTTCACAGCGAACTATCAAGGCTGGTGTCCCTCAGGGCTCAGTACTTGCTCCTCTGCTGTACATCCTGTTCACCAACGACATTCCCATCCCGTCGAAAGGTGTTCAACTCTCCCTCTTCGCAGACGACACTGCCATCTACTGCAAAGGTGTCTCACTACCCTTCATACGGAACAAGATCCAAAAGTCAGTTGATGACCTAGGAGATTGGTTCAAAAAATGGCGCATCGATGTGAACCCGGAGAAGAGCTCCGCCGTTCACTTCGATTATAAACGACGCCGTCTTAAAAACACCCCTCCGATACGTATGCTAGGGACCCCTGTCCCCTGGCATACGACAGCCAAATATTTAGGTGTCACTCTAGACACAGGGCTCACTTTTAGGCCCCACGTCAAACGAGTCACCCGTCACGCACGGTTTTACCTGAGTAGGCTCAACAGTATGTTGGGCAGACACAGTAAAATGTCCCTTCGAAACAAGCGAACCCTTTATAAGGTCTGTATACGACCCGTCATGTCCTACGCGGGCCCCGTCTTTGCCCACGCAAACGCTAATATTTTAAATGAACTCCAAATAGTTCAGAACCTCTTCTGTCGTCGAGCTGCGAACGCACCTTGGTACGTCCGTAATGCCGACCTTCATCGGGACTTAGAGCTCCCAACAATTCAACATTTCCTTAAAAAACTCTCTGAGAACTTCTTCAAAGCCTCAGAGTCGCACCCAAACAATTTAATTCGTGAGGCGGCTTCTTATGCAGCCCCACCCCCCTCTCGCTATCGTGTCCGCAGGCCGAGAAACTCTCTCTCGGACCCGCCAAATAAACTGTCAAACGACCTGAACTGCCTCCTGGCGGCTCAGGCCAGTTCTAATTAAATTAATTATTATTATATTAACTAATATTATTTTGCCTTCGTAGGCACTCCCTCAGCGGCTCTTAGCCGCCTGCGCCCTCTTTTCCCAAAAGAGGGTCGCTCATGATAAGGCACAATAGAGCTTAATCAGCCAGCTGCCTGTCCCCAAAGGCGGTTTTTAGGGGGTATCACTTAGGGTCCCCGGTAGGACAGTGAGTCCCCCATAACCACGATAGACCGGCTATCGTGGTATGCGTAATGCATTTTCCGCCTCCCTACGTACAGGGTAGCCCTTTAATTGCTTCGGGCGCAAAAAAAAAAAAAAAAAAAAAAGCTTATAATTTTGCTAAAAATAGGTCTTTTTCGCTCAAATCTTTTCTAAATAATAGAACTAATTACTCCTCGTATTCCCCCGTAGTTTTCATAGTACATTTTCACCGCAATATAATTAATTTTCACATTTTCCTTCCATTTTATACGTAAATTCACAAATAAAAACATAAATTCATCTATAATTCAGCTGAAAATTGCCCCTTTCCGTTTAAATTTTCTATTTAAATAGTGCAACTAACTGCCCCCCGTATTACTATATACTTTTCGTGGTAAATTCTTAACGTTTTATATATAATTTTCATATTTTCAGTCCCTTATTTACGTAAATTAATTAATAAAAACAATAATTCATCTATAATCCGGCTGAAAATTACCCTTTTCCGTTCGAATATTCTTTTTAATTGGTGTAATTAACTGCCCCACGTATTTATATATAGTTTTCTTCGTTAATTTTCGCCGATAAATTATTGATTTTAGCATAATTCGTTTTTCAATAGTCCTATTTTCATAAAATTTTTAAAAATTTTCAAATCTCTGTTTCTTCCGCTCTTTTTGCTTCTGTTAGGTCCGTCCCGTGTAGAAATAGCCATCTGCACTCAAATTTTATAAGTAAAACACACCGAATTGGAAAAAATCACTATTTACCTAAACCGAGGTATAGTGGTCAACCGATACATTTATATAAAATCAACTACATCTCTGCTTATAATTTTGCTAAAAATAGGTCTTTTTCGCTCAAATCTTCATGTATGTATATAATTATTGAAATCCATATACTTACTTCCTATGTACTACTCCACTAAAACAATTAGGCCCATAACACCTAAGACGTGATTGGAATACCAAATAATCAGAACAATGATTGATAGATGATTATATTTCGTACTTAGTTTATACTTGTGACTAGTGTACTAGCAATGATTTCAAAAGGAAGGATCTTAATATTTTACTCATAACTTTTTTCATACAAGAAAAAGTAGCGCATCTGTCATAATACAAACATCATATCATAACATGACGTAACCAGTGTCGGATTTTGTAATATAATTATCCTAATTTTACCATTATTTCATAGTTTATAGTTTAAAGTATCGTAATAATAATGCCATCAAAAACATGACTTTTCTAAAACCAAGTCTCGCAACTCATTTATTCTACCGTAAAAATTTGTGAGATCCATGTAATACCAAGTCAGTTAATTTATTCAGTCCCTACTTAGGGGTCCTTCTGTTTTAAGTTATTACGTAAATAGCTAACCTAACAACATTTTATAGTGACCATAACAATGTTAAAAATCTTTTATGTTTTAACTCCTCGGCTGTCGAAACGCCATATTCTGGCGTCTCAAATAATATGCGCATCTGTCAAACGCCATAATATAGCGTCGAGTGATAGCAAACTATTTGTAACATATATATGATATATATAACATACATATATATAACATATATATCTGCATGATGATTTTGTCAATTTTTTTTTTACAAGTTATGTTTTTGATGGCATCTCATTTCTTTTTGTAGATATGATAGTCCTACTTTTTTTCCTTTCCGGTACCTTTTACTTCTTGAATACCAACAATGTACCTATCTGCACCCATTATACATATACAAGTACACTCATTCGTTCACTGCAAATGTAACTTTGTATTCTATATATTTATATAAAATATATATATAATATAAAGGTACGGTACGATAAACGATACGATACAGTACGATAAAGGTATTCTAAAGTTGAAGCTTCTATGTCCGCTAGAAGTGCCTTAGAGTTTTGATGATCGGTCAGTCAGTGAGTGACAAAATTAAGAAACTTTGACTAGTTATAATTCTTAAACTACTAGTTCAAATTGAATGAAATTTAAAATATACCATGTTTATTCAATTTCTACTAGGTTACTGAAATTCAGGATTCTAGTTTTATCCACTACGAAGTTATAGGGGGTCGAAAATGGCCTGAATTGCTTCGAGAAAAATAGAGTACGGCCGTGCCGCTTTTTTACTCGACTTGGCGGGGGCACTGCCGTGCCCCTAGATAAGCGAAAATACCATAATTTTACCTAAAGGTCGACTTGTATTACTAATCGGGTCCTTTTAATTTTTAATATTAACCCTACGATATTGAGAATATCTGTATTGTACATGAGTACCGCGTTTTTTTTTAATAAAATTAGAATTAGCTCCCTTTCTGGCCAATCGGTACTCGATCGATGCATTTGTGTTGCATCCTTGATACAACTTAATTACCCTTATTGAATATAAAATATATTAGGTATCAATATTCAAAATTTAACTTAAAGTAAGTTCTTTAGACAAAAAATTAAACAGAAATAAAAATAAAACCGTCAAAAAACGAAACGTAAAGATAAACTAGACGCGTGACGTCACAATCCAAGCACATGGGAAAAAGAAACATAAAACGTCAAACGTGATATAATTTTTCAAAAATAGTATAATTTTATTTTTCATATACAATGTTTTTGAGGGTCTGAATCCAACCCTGGCCTAATCTTGGTAACGTAACTAAACTAACTGTAAAATAACACTTTAAAAATACGTTTACATAATAATTTAATTGTAACAAAATTAATATAAGGTTATTTACCGATGATACGATATCTCTTGTTCCTTTTTAATCTATTTTTATACATTTATGACAGGCAAATCTGTCCTGCGTGCGCACCAGTGTCGACCGATTCGCGTTGGCTCCAAACTGTAATTTTAGGGCCAGCGCACTAGTCCATTTTAGTTGTTAGATCGGCCCGGTCCTTACGCTAGCAATATATAAATCAATGTGTACTAGTGACTTGTATGTAATTACTAGTTTTATTTGTATGTAGGAAAGATTTTAGTTCCCACTAGAAAAAATAAAATTCTGAATCGGTTATACATTTTTTTATTTAAATATTCAAAATCATAATATTTATATTATTTTAACGAATAAAAGATATTGCAGATTTCATGATTTTGATTGATATTTCATTGATGACTACGACACCTGCATCCATCGACTTCCTGCATGTCTTACCAGCTCGTCACTCCATCTCACTAGGGCGACCCCCCACTGGGGACGTTTAAGATTTTGTTATAGAAAAAGTTAATTAGAAGTATGAAAACATTTCACTGCACACTCGTTTATAAACTTTAATTGAAAATAAGATAATGGAATAACTGGGGAGCACTTTCCAAATCCCTACTCATGGCAAATATTTAGATTTCAGTAGTAAACTTCATTAAGTTAGTACTAGTTAATCAGTACAGCATCGAGTTAACCTTGAATTAAATGCCGTGTGTATAAAGAAACTCAAACCATATAAAATTACGACATGCATTGTCGATCTATTTATAAATACTTACTTAAGCCGAGTTTGAAAAAGTGAAGGTTCTATATTCGACGTGTAGGTTCTTTCATGTATGTTCATAGCATCTCTAAATGGCTGAACCAATTTATTATTATTATTACATGGTTCGTTTTAATAGATACAATAATCCGACGTTGGACTTTTAAATAAATATATACCTGTGCAGGGATGTCCCGCTCTTCCGTAGAAAAGGACAATGGCGAAATAATAGGTCAAATATTTTGAAGCGTCTTGAGTTATAATTGTTATAGGACGTAATCAAAAAAATTATTGCATTTCGTCATAGTCGTAGAATAGTGACGGATCTGACAATTATTAAACTTTACAGGGCAGCCATTTCAAATAATTATGTTTGATTTTTTGACATAACTTTTTTAATTCTAAATCTGTAATTATGAAAATTGGCATATCGGTTTAAAATGGGGTTTAATTTAAACTGGAATAAAAACAATAACTTTTAATTATACAGTTTTCCTGAAAAATCACGTGCTTCATTTTACTTTGGAGTCAAGACAGTCACATAGTATTATCCGACATTTTTCTTCGGAAAGTTACTGTTCAAAGAATGACGGAAGTTACTTTCCAGTCATGTTTTACTGACTTAGCGAATAATATTTTGGCGGATGTGTTATCTGTTATATTCTAGTTTGACCATGAGTAAGAAGGTAGGCAGGTGTTCGATAAGTAAATATTACAGTAGGTAAGTAGGTTGGGGTAGGTAGGGTATCTTATAAATAAAACAGACTATTTGGTCTAGTCTTTTTACTGAATTTGTATTAAGAAATTATAAACAACATTATTTTGTACTACATAGATTAAGAAGACTATAATGTTGAAGCTATTTGGACCTGATTTCTTCCTTTTTGGTAAATTACTAATCTAAAACTTAAACACTAACCATTTGTTAGCCAAGTTATATGATCACAATCATTTTTATAAGTAGATAGGGTAGTAAAACGTTAATTAAATGAATAAATCCTGAAAAATCACAACTTCAGAGATCAAAACAGTAAAAATTAAGTAAAATATTGCAACATACACACAACTATTAGGATGTAACTTTACCACAATTTAACCATTAAGGCAAGTTAAACCCACAATGTATGTATTTAGATACACAAAAATAGTAAAAACTGTAAACTAGGGAACTAAATTACTTAAAATATCAATAAAAACAATTTAGTATAATAATTTAGTTAGTAATATATTTTTAATATTTTAAGCGTGTTCCTTCCCCGGTCCAGTTGACCCATTCGTGCTACAACTATACTACTAATATAGCTGCAGCGTGGCATGCGGGATATAAAAACATATTGACTATAATATATTGACTGCATACATGACTGAGAAGAATTACATCTCATGAAACTTTACTAATGACGTACTATACGTACATTCATTCTGCACTTGATTATGGTCTTACTTTGGGGTAACAGTACAAATACTGTTAAGGCCTTTACAGCTCAAAAGAAATTTATACAAGCTATGATGGTTTGGCACTAGATTCATCATGTAAACCGTATTTTAAAAAATTACACATTTTGATGCTTACATCTTAAAGAACAATGCCCATTTTTCACCTGACAATGTATAGAAATGAAATAAATCTTAAAATTCAGCTTATTGAATTGTAAATTAATTGCGCTTATCACAATGTTAACAGAAACGCAGGAAAAAAATATTTTTACATATTTCTTAAAGCTTATTCTACGTCAAGGGTTAACGTATTATATATTTTGAACGCATCTCAACTACCCTTTTTCTAGGACGTTCCATTTTATACACCGCTACTTTACTTTATTTAACTCTGTTTCTGAGTTTTATACATTATTTTATGTTTCATTTAATCAGTAAGTATTTATTTATTTGTATTTGTATAGTACATATTAATATAAAATAACATAATAGTAAAATAAATTAGTCATTCAGTACCTATGTCGTCGAGTGCGGACGAATGAAACAGATTTTTTTTTGACATTTGACAGTTCTCGCAATTGGCATCGGCGCCGGCGCAGTTCTTCGTTGTTGCGTTTGCGTCTTGTTGTGTACTGTGCCATTTTGTTTCTGTTACTTCTTTTTAGGACCCTATATACCGCCCCTGGACCTCGATATCTTCCTCATTTGACGACCTTTGCTTACCATACCGTTGTAAATCCGTTCTCTTGACAATGCCGCCGTCAGTAAAAAGTCGACGTATACTTTGCATAAACTGCAACGTCTGTTTAAATACGTTTCGACGTTATCTCGTTCATGAGCTCAACACAAGAGTTATTTCGTTACTTAGCGAGTGGATATCACCAGTAATCGTAAGTATTTATGCCTAATAAAGATTACACATTTGACTAAACTAATAGTTTTGTCTTGTTATTTCGTGTTTCGTTTTGAACTGTCAATCTTTGCTTGTTTATTGTCAATTTGGAATCATTTGTTCAACATGTGCTGCTGACATAATACTATTGTATCAATTGTAATCAAAAGAAGTTTATATTGAGTTTCCTATTTCAGATTACTGAGGAAGATTACATTTGTGAACGTTGTAATGAACTCCTCATGAGCAGCATAAACCAGCAATTAACAACAAGCTGTGATGGTGCTCAAGCATCAGGGTCATATCAACCAGGTCGAAGACAAGTGAGCAGTATTTGTGGACGGTCAACACTTAATCGTCAGAGCCATTCTATTGTTTTTGACAATCCTTCAGAAGAGCAAAGGCAGATAAATGCTCTTATACAAACAAAAATTGCACCACGTCAGGTATTTATGTTTTTAAAATATTCATTATTTGCTAGTATAATAAATACTTCATACTTTAACTCTAGATGATTACTCTTTTTGTCTTCTGGACAGAAATGATTATATCTGTTATTGATTGGCTGAATGCTGTAATAATTTTAGCCACAAATAAATCGTAAAAATATTGCACATTATAATATTTTTAACATGAAAATAATAGTTATTGCTTTTTGACTATGAAAATCACATGTCTCCTATTAACAATCAGCGCTACAAGTTCAAATTCAGGTCAAATGACCTTTCCATATATGATATATTTTTTATACATTTTTGTAAATATAGTAAATCCTATCACAACGGGAGACACCCACACCCAACCGTGAACTTCAACATGCTGATGAAGAAGTTTACTCCTATAATTACTTTCAACATAATAGTTCAAGAGATAAATTTAAGAAAAACATAATGGTTTTCCATATTTATGCAGCACATGCGCGTGCACGAAGGAATCAAAATTAACCGATTTCTAAAACTTAAGTTATTTTAATAAACTTTGATTTTAATTTTTTACCATTTTATTTCAGAATTGCAAAACTTAGGACAAAGTTCGCTTAAAACGCCAACAAAACGAATTTATGGCCATGATTATGCAAAGTTACCAGTGCATTCAGCAGTTCAATTCAAAAACGAGAATGACGAAAAAGTACCAAAAGCAAAAAAAGAACCCAGCACTAGCAAGAAAATCGTAACTGATGATACCACCAATAAAGAATCTGTGATAGAACAACAGATCAAAAACATATTAGTCCAAAATGGCTTTCTTAATCCTTACCAAGATACCACCAATAAAGAATCTGTGATGGTACAACATATCAAAAACATATTAGTCCAAAAAGGCTTTCTTAATCGGTACCAAGCCTCCGATTTAGAGAATTATGTCATAAAGGTGCGCCAAGAGGTTGATGCTGCTCTTAAAGAAGACCATACTAATGTAAGTGATACTGTAACGCAAAGTATATCAAAGGTGTTACCTAACTCGGATAAGATAACAAAAGACACTGAAAAACGCAACAAAAAAGATGACTGCAATGAAACTAAAAAAAGCACAACTACAAATACAAACGAATACCCAAATAAAAAAGAAAATAGAAGGAAACGACAAACTTGTCAAAAAAAAGAACAATTAACATCTTGCCAAAGTGAAGACAGTACTAAAAATCATATGCGTAAAGGGAGAAGTGAAGCCGCATTGAAGGCAAAAGAGTACCTTGATTCATTGGAACTAACATTTAAACAAGATGACGATTATGACCTTATTATAGAACCTAAGAAACCTAAAACTAGCAAAAAAGAAAAGAATAAGATTGAAAAACAAAATGAAGATAATGATGAACAGATTCCCTTACATCCATCATTGTTAACCAATAAGCATTTTATTCAATTAGTAGCGCATACATACATGACGGGAAATCCCATGTTAGATGAAGATACTGCTGTTTTTGTGGCTCAATATAGTACACAAAAAGCATTAAAGGTAATCGAGATGACCGGAAAAGACTTGTGCAGTGGTTCTATTCATGATATTGCTGTCAAAGTATGTATAATTTTTTTTATTCATTCATCAAAATCATTTTTTTCCAAAATTACGACGTTCTGCCTTTATTTACATACTGGGGGTTGATATGTGCAAACTCCTTGTTAGGTTATAAATAATAATTATTGAAATCCATATACTTACTTCCTATGTACTACTCCACTAAAACAATTAGGCCCATAACACCTAAGACGTGATTGGAACTAGGGAGGAGAATACCAAATAATCAGAACAATGATTGATAGATGATTATATTTCGTACTTAGTTTATACTTGTGACTAGTGTACTAGCAATGATTTCAAAAGGAAGGATCTTAATATTTTACTCATAACTTTTTTCATACAAGAAAAAGTAGCGCATCTGTCATAATACAAACATCATATCATAACATGACGTAACCAGTGTCGGATTTTGTAGTATAATTATCCTAATTTTACCATTATTTCATAGTTTATAGTTTAAAGTATCGTAATAATAATGCCATCAAAAACATGACTTTTCTAAAACCAAGTCTCGCAACTCATTTATTCTACCGTAAAAATTTGTGAGATCCATGTAATACCAAGTCAGTTAATTTATTCAGTCCCTACTTAGGGGTCCTTCTGTTTTAAGTTATTACGTAAATAGCTAACCTAACAACATTTTATAGTGACCATAACAATGTTAAAAATCTTTTATGTTTTAACTCCTCGGCTGTCGAAACGCCATATTCTGGCGTCTCAAATAATATGCGCATCTGTCAAACGCCATAATATAGCGTCGAGTGATAGCAAACTATTTGTAACATATATATGATATATATAACATACATATATATAACATATATATCTGTATGATGATTTTGTCAAATTTTTTTTACAAGTTATGTTTTTGATGGCATCTCATTTCTTTTTGTAGATATGATAGTCCTACTTTTTTTCCTTTCCGGTACCTTTTACTTCTTGAATACCAACAATGTACCTATCTACACCCATTATACATATACAAGTACACTCATTCGTTCACTGCAAATGTAACTTTGTATTCTATATATTTATATAAAAAATATATATAATATAAAGGTACGGTACGATAAACGATACGATACAGTACGATAAAGGTATTCTAAATTTGAAGCTTCTATGTCCGCTAGAAGTGCCTTAGAGTTTTGATGATCGGTCAGTCAGTGAGTGACAAAATTAAGAAACTTTGACTAGTTATAATTCTTAAACTACTAGTTCAAATTGAATGAAATTTAAAATATACCATGTTTATTCAATTTCTACTAGGTTACTGAAATTCAGGATTCTAGTTTTATCCACTACGAAGTTATAGGGGGTCAAAAATGGCCTGAATTGCTTCGAGAAAAATAGAGTACGGCCGTGCCGCTTTTTTACTCGACTTGGCGGGGGCACTGCCGTGCCCCTAGATAAGCGAAAATACCATAATTTTACCTAAAGGTCGACTTGTATTATTAATCGGGTCCTTTTAATTTTTAATATTAACCCTACGATATTGAGAATATCTGTATTGTACATGAGTACCGCGTTTTTTTTTAATAAAATTAGAATTAGCTCCCTTTCTGGTCAATCGGTACTCGATCGATGCATTTGTGTTGCATCCTTGATACAACTTAATTACCCTTATTGAATATAAAATATATTAGGTATCAATATTCAAAATTTAACTTAAAGTAAGTTCTTTAGACAAAAAATTAAACAGAAATAAAAAAAAACCGTCAAAAAACGAAACGTAAAGATAAACTAGACGCGTGACGTCACAATCCAAGCACATGGGAAAAAGAAACATAAAACGTCAAACGTGATATAATTTTTCAAAAATAGTATAATTTTATTTTTCATATACAATGTTTTTGAGGGTCTGAATCCAACCCTGGCCTAATCTTGGTAACAATGAATAGTGACCTCTACCTCCAATGACTTAACAAACAATAATCAAACGAATAAAGTAACTTGAATATTCTTAAAGCCATGTTATAAAGCAGTCATTTCATTTTTACAACTTTAGACAGTACTTCATTTCCAAAAGTGGCTCTATTAAAGATCCATACACAGTTTAATAAAATTGTAAGCAAAATTTTTTTTTCTGTTCGTGTGTGCGCGTTAATCTCTATAATGGCTCAACCAATTTTAAAATTGTCTTCATATTTTATTGAGATAAGATTGAGCTTATATTTGTTGGTTGTTCCAATATAAAGAGTGGTAAAATAAAAATGATACCTCAATTTTTAAATTCGTATCTTGCACATAAACGTAAAAGAGGATTTCAGCAAGGGATTACGTATTTTTTCAGATATCTCAGAACGTATATGAAAAGTTTGCTATCATAAAATAAAAAGACGAAATGGCGCTTGTGAACTTAGTGCTAGCGCCATAATACTAAGCGCCATTTACCAAAACACAACCGTCACTATCAGTGCTAACGCGCTACTGGTGCTTGATGCTTGTTTGTTTGCATAGACGTGGCAAAGTTATTGTACTCTATAACATAATTTTGATATTTTCTAAATCGATAAAAAGTTCGTGATTTTTTTATGTTATTTTTTAATAATAGTTTTATTTATTTATTTCAGATAGCGTCCGTAAGAGTAATTAAGAAATAAAATCCACACAATAACAAATACTTAAACTATTGTGCTGCTATGTTTTTCAAAATCTAATAATTAGCATTTTTTATCGACCGACGATTAACAATACTTATTTATATTTCTATTCTTGACCACTGAATTGTTACAAAATTTTATGTTTATAAAACTTCCCATGTTTTTAAATATTACTACTAAATATTAGCACAGAATAAATAATAGATATGACGACCACGAAGATGTTGTTCAATATGTCCACCTCTCACACATTTGCGGCACCGGCTTATATATTTTATCGACCGACGATAAACAACCCTTATTTTTATTTTTATTCTTGATCACTGAATTGTGACAAAATTTTATGTTCACAAAACTTCCCATGTTTTAAATATTACTACTAAATATTAGCACAGAATAAATAATAGATATTGGATCAAAATTAGTTAATCGGCATATAGTGGACGCTTCTTTTTATCACTGGAAGAGTGGAGTTTTTTGGTTTTTCCTAGTACCTAAGTCCTTCGTCGGCTTTCGGCTGGGGTGACGCGTCGTCTATGTCGACGCGCTCTCAAAAATGGTTACTGCGCAGGAATCGGATTCTTAGCCCGACATCTTATAAAACCTTAAGAGCGCATATTCAAATATGTCCAAGTCGAAATCTACGCGATCGCTTTGGAACGGCGTAATATTGACGCACACTACAATGTTATCTCTGTGTGCGTGTCAGGGCGAGCGCGATGCTATAGTTGCCTAACGACGACTACGAATCACTTTGATCTTTGATTATATACCTGTCTTTGATACTATTGGAACTAAAATAATAAAAAAATAATTTCCATATAATGGCTTATATAGTGTATAGAAATCGGAGGCTAATATGTGAAAATTGTTTTATTCTTTTAGTAAATTGAAGTCGGCTTTACATTTTCACCCTATTGAGTATATTATAATATGTGTATATGTTCTAATTGAAAAATATGTATTGTATAAAATATATATCATTTGATAAACTTTTATTCTGTTTCATAAAGTAAACATAATTCATCAACCTAACAATTTCATTAGTGTCGGCGGGATTAGTGTTGCCAGGTCTAGCAAGTAAAATTTCGGGACGGAAGGTAAAAATAATCGAGGATTTGGTTTTCATATCCGGACAACTAGAATGACTACAAAATATAGGTTTCTTTGTAGCCTTTTGTGCTTTATTGAGAGCCGTGGTAGCTCAGATGGTCAACGCTAACTGTAAATATCACAGTATGCGAGTAATGCGAGAAATTGTGACTGTAACTTTATTTTTGTGTTTTATAATTATTATTCGGGTCTGATCTCATGAATGAATTACTTTTCATCCAAACAACGTAAAAAAAGATTTTTTTCATTTTAGGCAAATTATAAAAAAAATACATTTAGATTAAAATAAAAAAAAAAACATTTTTGAACTATTTGTTATTTTTTGCAGCCCCTGAATTTTTCAAATCACTCATTTTAATATAATTCTGTTTAAAACTTTTGTGGTTTTTTTTCGACTGGTGAGACAATGTCGTAGTAAAAATATTTTAATGTGGTAGTAGCTAACAGATATAATTATTTTTGCTGTCAAAATTATGGATTAAGTATAGAATAACAAGGTTAGTGAAAATCGGGACATTTGGCGTCCCGATCAAGGGTGAATCGGTACGTGTCACTAGACCCTTGAAAATCGGGACGTCCGCGCAAATCGGGACACCTGGCAACACTAGCGGGGATCGAGCCCGGATTGTTCGCGTTTACGGCGAGCACTACGCCCTTGAGCTACTCAACTCAAGCACGGCTCATATGTTTTATATCTGGGGGCACGGTAGTGCCCCCGCCATGTCGACCAAAACAGCGGCACGGCCGTATCATCATTGCGAGACTTGGTTATTTTACAAGTTATGTTTTTGATGGCACGTCTTTGTTTAATCATAACGTTATCTCCACACTAGGAATTTTTCCTAAGTACATCGTTGGGGCAGTTTAAATACATTAATTTTACAAGGACAAACATCCAGACCTGGAACAATTATTTGTAGGTAATACAAATTTTTGTTCCATGTGGGATTCGAACCTGCGGCGCTCAGCGCTACAACTCATTACCAAGTCACTCCGGCACGGAGCCAAAGGCGAAAGCCAACGATTTTGTATTTTTACTTGATCCGAATTGCTTACGTTCATTACTCATTTCTAAAAAAATATATATGAAATGAAAATTTGCCACCATTACATCATTTAATATTTAAATATTACAATCATATACATATTTCAAAATTACTTACTACCAAAAATATCGCTTATAAAAGTCTGAATCGTTTAAAATGCTCGATGGTGCTATAGGTATCTAGTTATAGTATGGTGTAGTATAGCCCTATCGGTGTATCAACGCGATCGCGCGGTGTCGGTGAGAAAAAGTAATACGTCCTGTCGTTGGGATTACCCGGAGCGTACTGAATCGATCGGCGTCTGCACATGATGTTTTATAGTATTTTTAAAATAATTATATAAAATAATTGACAAAATAAAACGAGCTAAAAATTTTATTGGATATTTAACATAACATGTATTTTGATAAAATAATTAAAACAGATATGTTTATAAGCAAATACATGGAAAAAAATACATTGAAGTAGACAGTTTTGGTGATTTTATAATATTATTTTATAATATTAAATCGAAATATTTTCGTAATTTAGGCTTTGCTATACACTAAAAGACTATATATTCCATTATAATAACGCTTAAGTATTATTTATAAAGTATTTTAGCTTATAATAACAGTTGTATTCAACGTGAAAGATAACTCTGATGCATATTTTCGTAAAACACTGTGAAGGGATTGTCTTCGCCATTAAAAAAACGTCATTAAAAACTATGATTTTGCATTGCTATGTACTAAATAAAGACTTCATCTTTCTAAAGCCTTAATTTTCAGCAAATAATCTCCTCACGTCGTTACGATATCGCCTTTGGAAAAACCATAAAACATGTAGTTTTCGACGCGTAACGCATATGCCCTCTTAACATATTATATTTTTCAAGTATCAATTGTCCGTTCATGTGAAATTACAATCATAGTTATAAATGAGTGTAATCGTAACCTTAAAACGTTTGATTAGAATTAAGGTGATTCAATAAAGTAGTAACGTAAAAGTGAACAAAGTTTTATTTAGCAACCGATAGCAATAGCACAATAATTAACAACTGTGAGCTGAAATATCCTCTAAATGAAGGAGCTGTTTTACAATAATTTTTGCAAGTTGTTCTTTTTCTTTCAATGGCGTTCGGTACGGATTGTAAACAATAGGTATATCGTCGCTAACAGTTATGACCATCTCTGCAAGATCAGTGTTACAAAACGAGCCATCCGAACTTATAGTGCGTAAAATTTTAAAACACTCTTTTATCCAAAATTAAGATACCACTATTTCGCAATTCAAAGCGTTTTAAGATTGTCGCATCAAGTGAAAGGCCAGATAAAATTAAGATCTACACAACTTTAAAACAACACAATACCGAAGTTTAACAATTATTATGAATATCCGCAACAAAGTAAACATATACATTTTTTTACAATTCAGCTTTACTTGTCGAGTGACGTATTGAACTTAGCCCTATATATATATTATTAATCCTGTACGAATTCTACAGAAACAAATGTCTGATAGTATAAAAACTGGTTGGTTCGTATCTTTTTTTTTTTTTTTTTTTTTTTTTTTTTTATAGAAGAGGGGGCAAACGAGCATGCGGCTCACCTGATGTTAAGTGACTACCGCCGCCCATGATCAACCGCAACACCAGGAGAATTGCGGGTGCGTTGCCGGCCCTTTAGAAAGGAGTAAGCTCTTTTCTTGAAGGTCCCCAGGTCGTATCGGTCCGGAAAAATCGCCGGTGATAAACTATTCCACAGAGAGGTTGTACGTGGAAGAAAGCTCCTTGTGAAACGTACAGTGGTGGACCGCCAAGCATCCAGATGGTGTGGATGGTATCGGGACGTTTGCCGTGTCGTGCGTTCACGAAATTTGGCGGCTGGGATTAATCCGAACAATTCCTCAGAGCACTCCCCGTGATAGATGCGATAAAATACGCAAAGAGATGCAACATCTCTTCGCAACGCCAGTGAATCGAGCCGATCGGAAAGCACTCGGTCGTCGACGATTCGAGCCGCTCTGCGCTGGATGCGGTCAAGTGGAAGGAGCTGGTACTGGGGAGCCCCAGCCCAGAGATGGGAACAGTATTCCATGTGCGGTCGAACCTGCGCCTTGTAAAGTTGCAGGCGGTGTGCCGGCATGAAATACTGCCCCGCTCTGCTGAGCATGCCAAGCTTTTTAGAGGCCAATTTGGCCTTCCCTTCCAAGTGACCACGAAACTGCACGTCACTCGATATGTCGACGCCGAGGATTCCGATACTGGCTGAGGCAACAAGGGGAGTGCCTTGAAACTGAGGGGATACGACAAAGGGGTTCTTTTTAGCGGTTAACGCGCAAACTTGTGTCTTCTGGGGGTTAAACTGGACTAGATTTAGTCGTCCCCAATCCGAGACTCTGTTCAGCAAAGACTCGACTTCAGACACAAGTTTGTCCCGGCACTCGGAGACGTTTTCCCGAGAAATATTGGCTCGGCCGGTGTAAAGAGCATCACCAGTGCTGTCATCTGCATAGCAATGAATGTTACGGGTATGCAACATATCATTGATATGCAGAAGAAACAGCGTTGGCGATAGCACGCAGCCCTGTGGAACACCAGCATTAATAGGCTTGCAATCGGAGCTTGCACCGTCTACAACGACCTTGATGCTCCGATCTGCAAGAAAGCTGGTGATCCAATCGCACAATTTCTCGGGAAGCCCATAGGAAGGGAGCTTCGAAAGCTTTGTGCCAAACCCGATCGAAGGCCTTCGCAATGTCCAAACTAACGGCCAATGCCTCCCCCTTGAACTCTACTGCCTCCGCCCATCTGTGAGTGAGGTAGACCAGAAGATCACCAGCTGACCGACCACGGCGAAAACCGTATTGGCGGTCACTAATCAGCTGGTGATCCTCAAGGTACCTCATGAGCTGGCAGTTTACAATGGACTCCATTGTTTTGGAGAACAAGGAGGTGATGGCGATTGGCCGGTAGTTGGACGGGTCTGAGCGGTCGCCTTTTTTAGGGATCGGGTGGACGAAAGCAGTCTTCCATGATTTTGGGACTACGCCTAGGGAGTAGGAGTACCGGAAAAGACGCGTTAAAACCGGTGCCAACTCTGGAGCACACGTCCTCAGCACAATTGGGGGGATTCCGTCAGGCCCACTCGACTTGTGGATGTCCAGGGAGAGGAGTGCTTTGCGAACCGAGCGCTGTGTGAACTGCACTTCCGGCATGGAGCACTCACACCGCGGGATAGTCGGCGGCGTACTCCCCCCGTCATCGAGAGTCGAGTTAGACGCAAAGAAGGAGCCTAGAAGATCGGCTTTCTCCTTTGCAGTATGGGCCAGTGAGTCGTCCTCCCTGTGCAGAGATGGAAGAGATGGCTGACAGAAATTCCCCTGGACAGCCTTGGCGAGAGACCAGAATGCACGGGTTCCAGAAGGAAGGCGAACTAGTCTCTCGCCAATTCTGCCTATGTGCTCTGACTTTGCCTTGGCAATGACTCTTTTGAAGGACCTAGAGGCGGAATTATACTTCTTTTTTAGAGCGCTGGTGTTTACATCCCGGGACGCTGATGCATCAACCCAGGCTTGGTAGCACTCCTGCTTATAGCATGATGCTATTTTACAGGAGCGACCAAACCATGGCTGAGATTTGCCTCCAATGGGCACCACAGAGGAAGGAATAAAAAGTTCCATACCCTGAAGTACCACATCAGTAACAGAATCCGCAACAACGTTGGGATCATCCGGCGAGAAGCAAACCCGCCCCCAAGGGTAGGATGCAAAGAAAGACCGCATCCCATCCCAATCGGCTGACCTATAGTGCCAAACACGGCGGCAGCCTGCAGAATGCAACCGCGATTTCAGCGTGAGTGGCACAACACTCCGGACCAGACAATGGTCCGAGGAGCCTAAAGGGGCGTCGACGGAAATCTGATATCCGTCCGGGTGAGAGGTCAGCAGAAGGTCCAACAGGGAAGGTGCATGATCCTCCACATCTGGAATCCGCGTAGGCGAAGTAACCAGTTGTGTCAGACCATATGCCAAGGCAAAATCATGAACAGATCTCCCCGCATGATCGGTTAAACGTGAACCGAGCCATTCGGCGTGATGGGCGTTAAAGTCGCCGAGGATCACGATCTCTGCAGAGGGGATCTGCTGTAGCAACGAATCTGCAGCCATTTGGACGTGGTCGAAGAGTCGGTCTGTTTCGGCATTACCGCTGTGGGACCTATAGAGGCACCCGTAGACGCGCGGATGGTCGTCGCTGTCTACGCGTAGCCAAAGGATGGACAGGTCCGAACCTTCAAGTCTGCCGAGGCGTCGAGAACAGATGTCCTCTCTGACGTAAACGCAAACTCCAGCCCGAGGCACAAAGGAGTGTTCCAGTTTGTACCCCGGGTAGGAGAGATACGAAACATCAGCCGGAGAGGACACCTGCGTCTCGGTCAGAAAGAGCAGAGCCGGCCTCGCCGTCTCGAGATGGTAGTGGACGGCGTTTAGGTTAGAGTGAAGTCCCCTGATATTGCAGAAATTCACGGACAGCGTGGCAGGGGTCGCCTTGGTCTTGTTGCTCCGTTTGCCCCGAGCAGTTGTAGTCTTGAGCGGAATTTCGCCCCCCCCAGAATACGCGGGGCAGCCTGAGCACCCACGCTCAGAAGTGGAGAAACATGGTCGTGGATGCTCAGCGAGGGATTCTCCAGGGGTGCTGGTACCCTCCTGGGGTAGTCTATCTTTATTTAATTCCGCTACCATGTTGATGGGGGGGGGGGGATTTGGGCCTCCGGCCACCTGCACTCACCGACGAAACGCGGAAGCAGAACTTCCACTTCACGCCGGTATTCTGTGAGGTCGTGGTACCACCCCGGTTTGAGCCGGCCCATACGTGCAACAGCAAAGCTGCCGCATGGCTCTACCACTGTTAAAATCTTGTTGTATCTGAAAAAACTATTAAATAACAAGTTCCCTTTGCCGAAATTGTTGCCACATATAAATCAACCGTTTTCGAATTCATATAAGTTTTTCTATAAGCATGAATTGTCTGCATCATTTCTAATCAACATTTTAAGTATTGACCACCCAAAAAGAATCCTCACATTTATTCTTCTAATTCTAATTGCTTTGAATTATTAGAAGTATGATTGTTATCAATCTGTTTTTCTTTAGTAAAGACTCATACTGTTATACTTTTGTAAGTGTCAATAAATACAATATCCTTTATAATATTTTGTTTTCAAACTTATTCACATTATGTGAGGCTTTTGGGAGATTCAAACAACTGTTCGAGCGAGCAGACAGTCAGTGACGATAGTAACTCAAGACACCTCAGCAGAAACATTTTCTTGATGTTCACATGACCACTAGAGTACCTGTTTCATAGTTTCCACAACTAGTTTACATGCACAGACATTTAATACACGAAATTACACCACTTTTGTGTATCAAAACCCTCTTGAGACCATTATTTAAAAAGAAATAAAAAAGCGGTATTCTCTCAGTTGTGAAGTTCCCGCCAAAACTCCATTCTTTTGATACTTGAACCAGCTGCCTTTGATCATTAACAAAGTAAAAATAACAAATTTTTACAATTCAGCTTGACAGTTCGAGAGACCTATTGAACTTAGCCCAATACATATTATTGGTCCTGTACGAATTTTCCAAAAATAGCAGGATAAAACAGAACGTATTCACTGCTTCTTTCATACACATGCGCTTGTAGCAAAATGACAGATAATATAAAAACAGTTCTGTCCGAAGCTAAAAAATCTATTAATTAAACAGCTCCCATTGCTGTAGTGTTGCCACAAAATAAATAGTTTTAGAGTTCACTTGTGTGCATTTTCGTATAGAGCACTGAATAGACAAGCAAATTGATATAAAAATAAAATATTTTTTCTACAAGCGTAAATTGTCTGCAACATTTCTAATTAACCTTTTAAGTATCGTCCTCCCAAAAAAATCCTTAAAATTCTCAAAGCAATCATTAGAAGTCTGATATTAATTAAATTTTTTTTTCTTTGGTAAAGGACTCTAACTGACATCAAATACCTCAGTCCCTTACGACGTTAACGAAGGATACCTTCAACTTTAAATATTAATTTTTGGTCCGATCTACATAGAACTAGATACTAGACGGTCTCAAGATCCAAAATCTCCCTGTCTGGGAAGTGCATAGAATAAACCGACAGACCAACAAAAGCGAATATTAGACCCGTCTCCGGAAGGCAGGGAGATATTCAATATCCAACGTGTCTGCAACCTAACTGGGATTGTGGGGACGTGTCTTGAAGTTTTACGGTGGTATGCTGGGGTTTGGATATAATTTTATTAATTATGGGATCCCAAGCAGCTGCAGTGCATTGTAGTACCCAGCCATCTTCTCTATTGAAATTCGATAATAACAACATGTACCAAACCAATAAAGTTGTATGGGTTACCCAAGTTACACAAACCGAACGCTTCACTACGTCCCAAAGTGAACCAAATTTATTCACCAACATATAAATTGGCTCCACACTTAGCACAAATACTGTCACCACTGAGAGGACATATAAGGGCACATACAAAGGATTCACACAATTTTGTCAGTGAGTTAATAAACCTACGTCTTGCCGACAGTGAAACAATCGTTAGTTTTGACGTCCAGTCACTTTCTACATGCATTGTTTCACTTATGGAGAATCCAAGTGAACTCTCAAAAAATTGTAGCAATACACTTTCAAAGGAAACCCTCTCTCAATCGTCGCAACTTAAATCCGAAGAACTCTCTAGACACGATCACCCTATTCGTCCGCCAGATCCCGTGGCGAACAACCGCCAAATACTTTGGGGACACATTGAACCACGCCGTGACCTTCGCGAAACACATTCGTACCGTCCGAAATCGTACCCAATTCGTCACTAGTCGCCTCAACCCGCTTGTTAACAACAAGCTCAAACTGTCCCCAAAACACAAGCTCCACCAGTACAAAGCTTGCGTAAGATCTATCATGTCATACTAATATACAAGCTCACGACAATATAAAGCTTCGCCCGAACTGCAGTATCAGGGAGACTTGCAAAAACAGAAGGTTTGTTTCATAATTATAAATAATTATAGGGATTGTAATAAGTATATCAATTTTATCTCGAGCGAAAGCCCGCAGTTTTGAGTATGAATACTGAGCTATATATAGCTAAAGTCATTTTATCCAACAAAAATTGATTGACTCTCCAGATGGTATTTCAAATAGACGCCACAAGCTTTAAAACCAACTAAATTGAAATAAATCGGTAAGTGGAAATCGTGAAATCGTGGATTTTTACGTATGAATTTTCCATGATAATTTAAACATAACGGTTAATTTTATTTATTGAGAGTGGTATTGTGACTATATCTAAAACTTTTCTCTGTATAGTAAACTTTTTTAAGCAGTCGGATTTTTTCAGTTTCCATTTTAATTTTGCGACTTGTTCATTAAACAAAGTTATTTCATTAGTTATCACAAAATACATATTAAGGTTTTTAAATTTCGATCAACATATACCTTTTATACGAACACTAGTTCGGTATAAAATTATTGAACCGATAAAATTTAGAAACAATTTCACCCGTTAAGACAATAAATAGGGTTTGAAATTCACTTGTTTCTATTTATATGATTGTAGCTGTAAGACCAAGCAGTCCCTATCATAACTTACCTACGTCATCGTTTCTCAACATTTTCTTAACCCTCGAACTGACCCCTCCATGTCTAACAAACACTATTCTTGAAACTTCGTCTTTACAAAACGAGCCATCCGAACTTATAGTGCGTAAAATTTTAAAACACTCTTTTATCCAAAATTAAGATACCATTATTTCGCAATTCAAAGCGTTTTAAGATTGTCGCATCAAGTGAAAGGCCAGATAAAATTAAGATCTACACAACTTTAAAACAACACAATACCGAAGTTTAACAATTATTATGAATATCCGCAACAAAGTAAACATATACATTTTTTTACAATTCAGTTTTACTTGTCGAGTGACGTATTGAAATTAGCCCTATATATATTATTAATCCTGTACGAATTCTACAGAAACAAATGTCTGATAGTATAAAAACTGGTTGGTTCGTATCTGAAAAAACTATTAAATAACAAGTTCTCTTTGCCGAAATTGTTGCCACATATAAATCAACCGTTTTCGAATTCATATAAGTTTTTCTATAAGCATGAATTGTCTGCATCATTTCTAATCAACATTTTAAGTATTGACCACCCAAAAATATCCTCACATTCACCACCTTCTGATTCTAATTGCTTTGAATTATTAGAAGTATGATTGTTATCAATCTGTTTTTCTTTAGTAAAGACTCATACTGTTATACTTTTGTAAGTGTCAATAAATACAATATCCTTTATAATATTTTGTTTTCAAACTTATTCACATTATGTGAGGCTTTTGGGAGATTCAAACAACTGTTCGAGCGAGCAGACAGTCAGTGACGATAGTAACTCAAGACACCTCAGCAGAAACATTTTCTTGATGTTCACATGACCACTAGAGTACCTGTTTCATAGTTTCCACAACTAGTTTACATGCACAGACATTTAATACACGAAATTACACCACTTTTGTGTATCAAAACCCTCTTGAGACCATTATTTAAAAAGAAATAAAAAAGCGGTATTCTCTCAGTTGTGAAGTTCCCGCCAAAACTCCATTCTTTTGATACTTGAACCAGCTGCCTTTGATCATTAACAAAGTAAAAATAACAAATTTTTACAATTCAGCTTGACAGTTCGAGAGACCTATTGAACTTAGCCCAATACATATTATTGGTCCTGTACGAATTTTCCAAAAATAGCAGGATAAAACAGAACGTATTCACTGCTTCTTTCATACACATGCGCTTGTAGCAAAATGACAGATAATATAAAAACAGTTCTGTCCGAAGCTAAAAAATCTATTAATTAAACAGCTCCCATTGCTGTAGTGTTGCCACAAAATAAATAGTTTTAGAGTTCACTTGTGTGCATTTTCGTATAGAGCACTGAATAGACAAGCAAATTGATATAAAAATAAAATATTTTTTCTACAAGCGTAAATTGTCTGCAACATTTCTAATTAACCTTTTAAGTATCGTCCTCCCAAAAAAATTCTTAAAATTCTCAAAGCAATCATTAGAAGTCTGATATTAATTAAATTTTTTTTTCTTTGGTAAAGGACTCTAACTGACATCAAATACCTCAGTCCCTTACGACGTTAACGAAGGATACCTTCAACTTTTAAATATTAATTTTTGGTCCGATCTACATAGAACTAGATACTAGACGGTCTCAAGATCCAAAATCTCCCTGTCTGGGAAGTGCATAGAATAAACCGACAGACCAACAAAAGCGAATATTAGACCTGTCTCCGGAAGGCAGGGAGATATTCAATATCCAACGTGTCTGCAACCTAACTGGGATTGTGGGGACGTGTCTTGAAGTTTTACGGTGGTATGCTGGGGTTTGGATATAATTTTATTAATTATGGGATCCCAAGCAGCTGCAGTGCATTGTAGTACCCAGCCATCTTCTCTATTGAAATTCGATAATAACAACATGTACCAAACCAATAAAGTTGTATGGGTTACCCAAGTTACACAAACCGAACGCTTCACTACGTCCCAAAGTGAACCAAATTTATTCACCAACATATAAATTGGCTCCACACTTAGCACAAATACTGTCACCACTGAGAGGACATATAAGGGCACATACAAAGGATTCACACAATTTTGTCAGTGAGTTAATAGACCTACGTCTTGCCGACAGTGAAACAATCGTTAGTTTTGACGTCCAGTCACTTTCTACATGCATTGTTTCACTTATGGAGAATCCAAGTGAACTCTCAAAAAATTGTAGCAATACACTTTCAAAGGAAACCCTCTCTCAATCGTCGCAACTTAAATCCGAAGAACTCTCTAGACACGATCACCCTATTCGTCCGCCAGATCCCGTGGCGAACAACCGCCAAATACTTTGGGGACACATTGAACCACGCCGTGACCTTCGCGAAACACATTCGTACCATCCGAAATCGTACCCAATTCGTCACTAGTCGCCTCAACCCGCTTGTTAACAACAAGCTCAAACTGTCCCCAAAACACAAGCTCCACCAGTACAAAGCTTGCGTAAGATCTATCATGTCATACTAATATACAAGCTCACGACAATATAAAGCTTCGCCCGAACTGCAGTATCAGGGAGACTTGCAAAAACAGAAGGTTTGTTTCATAATTATAAATAATTATAGGGATTGTAATAAGTATATCAATTTTATCTCGAGCGAAAGCCCGCAGTTTTGAGTATGAATACTGAGCTATATATAGCTAAAGTCATTTTATCCAACAAAAATTGATTGACTCTCCAGATGGTATTTCAAATAGACGCCACAAGCTTTAAAACCAACTAAATTGAAATAAATCGGTAAGTGGAAATCGTGAAATCGTGGATTTTTACGTATAAATTTTCCATGATAATTTAAACATAACGGTTAATTTTATTTATTGAGAGTGGTATTGTGACTATATCTAAAACTTTTCTCTGTATAGTAAACTTTTTTAAGCAGTCGGATTTTTTCAGTTTCCATTTTAATCTTGCGACTTGTTCATTAAACAAAGTTATTTCATTAGTTATCACAAAATACATATTAAGGTTTTTAAATTTCGATCAACATATACCTTTTATACGAACACTAGTTCGGTATAAAATTATTGAACCGATAAAATTTAGAAACAATTTCACCCGTTAAGACAATAAATAGGGTTTGAAATTCACTTGTTTCTATTTATATGATTGTAGCTGTAAGACCAAGCAGTCCCTATCATAACTTACCTACGTCATCGTTTCTCAACATTTTCTTAACCCTCGAACTGACCCCTCCATGTCTAACAAACACTATTCTTGAAACTTTGTCTTTACAAAACGAGCCATCCGAACTTATAGTGCGTAAAATTTTAAAACACTCTTTTATCCAAAATTAAGATACCATTATTTCGCAATTCAAAGCGTTTTAAGATTGTCGCATCAAGTGAAAGGCCAGATAAAATTAAGATCTACACAACTTTAAAACAACACAATACCGAAGTTTAACAATTATTATGAATATCCGCAACAAAGTAAACATATACATTTTTTTACAATTCAGCTTTACTTGTCGAGTGACGTATTGAAATTAGCCCTATATATATTATTAATCCTGTACGAATTCTACAGAAACAAATGTCTGATAGTATAAAAACTGGTTGGTTCGTATCTGAAAAAACTATTAAATAACAAGTTCTCTTTGCCGAAATTGTTGCCACATATAAATCAACCGTTTTCGAATTCATATAAGTTTTTCTATAAGCATGAATTGTCTGCATCATTTCTAATCAACATTTTAAGTATTGACCACCCAAAAATATCCTCACATTCACCACCTTCTGATTCTAATTGCTTTGAATTATTAGAAGTATGATTGTTATCAATCTGTTTTTCTTTAGTAAAGACTCATACTGTTATACTTTTGTAAGTGTCAATAAATACAATATCCTTTATAATATTTTGTTTTCAAACTTATTCACATTATGTGAGGCTTTTGGGAGATTCAAACAACTGTTCGAGGGAGCACAGTCAGTGACGATAGTAACTCAAGACACCTCAGCAGAAACATTTTCTTGATGTTCACATGACCACTAGAGTACCTGTTTCATAGTTTCCACAACTAGTTTACATGCACAGACATTTAATACACGAAATTACACCACTTTTGTGTATCAAAACCCTCTTGAGACCATTATTTAAAAAGAAATAAAAAAGCAGTATTCTCTCAGTGGTGAAGTTCCCGCCAAAACTCCATTCTTTGATACTTGAACCAGCTGCCTTTGATCATTAACAAAGTATTGACTCTCCAGATGGTATTTCAAATAGACGCCACAAGCTTTAAAACCAACTAAATTGAAATAAATCGGTAAGTGGAAATCGTGAAATCGTGGATTTTTACGTATGAATTTTCCATGATAATTTAAACATAACGGTTAATTTTATTTATTGAGAGTGGTATTGTGACTATATCTAAAACTTTTCTCTGTATAGTAAACTTTTTTAAGCAGTCGGATTTTTTCAGTTTCCATTTTAATCTTGCGACTTGTTCATTAAACAAAGTTATTTCATTAGTTATCACAAAATACATATTAAGGTTTTTAAATTTCGATCAACATATACCTTTTATACGAACACTAGTTCGGTATAAAATTATTGAACCGATAAAATTTAGAAACAATTTCACCCGTTAAGACAATAAATAGGGTTTGAAATTCACTTGTTTCTATTTATATGATTGTAGCTGTAAGACCAAGCAGTCCCTATCATAACTTACCTACGTCATCGTTTCTCAACATTTTCTTAACCCTCGAACTGACCCCTCCATGTCTAACAAACACTATTCTTGAAACTTCGTCTTTACAAAACGAGCCATCCGAACTTATAGTGCGTAAAATTTTAAAACACTCTTTTATCCAAAATTAAGATACCATTATTTCGCAATTCAAAGCGTTTTAAGATTGTCGCATCAAGTGAAAGGCCAGATAAAATTAAGATCTACACAACTTTAAAACAACACAATACCGAAGTTTAACAATTATTATGAATATCCGCAACAAAGTAAACATATACATTTTTTTACAATTCAGCTTTACTTGTCGAGTGACGTATTAAAATTAGCCCTATATATATTATTAATCCTGTACGAATTCTACAGAAACAAATGTCTGATAGTATAAAAACTGGTTGGTTCGTATCTGAAAAAACTATTAAATAACAAGTTCTCTTTGCCGAAATTGTTGCCACATATAAATCAACCGTTTTCGAATTCATATAAGTTTTTCTATAAGCATGAATTGTCTGCATCATTTCTAATCAACATTTTAAGTATTGACCACCCAAAAATATCCTCACATTCACCACCTTCTGATTCTAATTGCTTTGAATTATTAGAAGTATGATTGTTATCAATCTGTTTTTCTTTAGTAAAGACTCATACTGTTATACTTTTGTAAGTGTCAATAAATACAATATCCTTTATAATATTTTGTTTTCAAACTTATTCACATTATGTGAGGCTTTTGGGAGATTCAAACAACTGTTTGAGCGAGCACAGTCAGTGACGATAGTAACTCAAGACACCTCAGCAGAAACATTTTCTTGATGTTCACATGACCACTAGAGTACCTGTTTCATAGTTTCCACAACTAGTTTACATGCACAGACATTTAATACACGAAATTACACCACTTTTGTGTATCAAAACCCTCTTGAGACCATTATTTAAAAAGAAATAAAAAAGCAGTATTCTCTCAGTGGTGAAGTTCCCGCCAAAACTCCATTCTTTGATACTTGAACCAGCTGCCTTTGATCATTAACAAAGTATTGACTCTCCAGATGGTATTTCAAATAGACGCCACAAGCTTTAAAACCAACTAAATTGAAATAAATCGGTAAGTGGAAATCGTGAAATCGTGGATTTTTACGTATGAATTTTCCATGATAATTTAAACATAACGGTTAATTTTATTTATTGAGAGTGGTATTGTGACTATATCTAAAACTTTTCTCTGTATAGTAAACTTTTTTAAGCAGTCGGATTTTTTCAGTTTCCATTTTAATCTTGCGACTTGTTCATTAAACAAAGTTATTTCATTAGTTATCACAAAATACATATTAAGGTTTTTAAATTTCGATCAACATATACCTTTTATACGAACACTAGTTCGGTATAAAATTATTGAACCGATAAAATTTAGAAACAATTTCACCCGTTAAGACAATAAATAGGGTTTGAAATTCACTTGTTTCTATTTATATGATTGTAGCTGTAAGACCAAGCAGTCCCTATCATAACTTACCTACGTCATCGTTTCTCAACATTTTCTTAACCCTCGAACTGACCCCTCCATGTCTAACAAACACTATTCTTGAAACTTCGTCTTTACAAAACGAGCCATCCGAACTTATAGTGCGTAAAATTTTAAAACACTCTTTTATCCAAAATTAAGATACCATTATTTCGCAATTCAAAGCGTTTTAAGATTGTCGCATCAATTGAAAGGCCAGATAAAATTAAGATCTACACAACTTTAAAACAACACAATACCGAAGTTTAACAATTATTATGAATATCCGCAACAAAGTAAACATATACATTTTTTTACAATTCAGCTTTACTTGTCGAGTGACGTATTGAAATTAGCCCTATATATATTATTAATCCTGTACGAATTCTACAGAAACAAATGTCTGATAGTATAAAAACTGGTTGGTTCGTATCTGAAAAAACTATTAAATAACAAGTTCTCTTTGCCGAAATTGTTGCCACATATAAATCAACCGTTTTCGAATTCATATAAGTTTTTCTATAAGCATGAATTGTCTGCATCATTTCTAATCAACATTTTAAGTATTGACCACCCAAAAATATCCTCACATTCACCACCTTCTGATTCTAATTGCTTTGAATTATTAGAAGTATGATTGTTATCAATCTGTTTTTCTTTAGTAAAGACTCATACTGTTATACTTTTGTAAGTGTCAATAAATACAATATCCTTTATAATATTTTGTTTTCAAACTTATTCACATTATGTGAGGCTTTTGGGAGATTCAAACAACTGTTCGAGCGAGCACAGTCAGTGACGATAGTAACTCAAGACACCTCAGCAGAAACATTTTCTTGATGTTCACATGACCACTAGAGTACCTGTTTCATAGTTTCCACAACTAGTTTACATGCACAGACATTTAATACACGAAATTACACCACTTTTGTGTATCAAAACCCTCTTGAGACCATTATTTAAAAAGAAATAAAAAAGCAGTATTCTCTCAGTGGTGAAGTTCCCGCCAAAACTCCATTCTTTTGATACTTGAACCAGCTGCCTTTGATCATTAACAAAGTAAAAATAACAAATTTTTACAATTCAGCTTGACAGTTCGAGAGACCTATTGAACTTAGCCCAATACATATTATTGGTCCTGTACGAATTTTCCAAAAATAGCAGGATAAAACAGAACGTATTCACTGCTTCTTTCATACACATGCGCTTGTAGCAAAATGACAGATAATATAAAAACAGTTCTGTCCGAAGCTAAAAAATCTATTAATTAAACAGCTCCCATTGCTGTAGTGTTGCCACAAAATAAATAGTTTTAGAGTTCACTTGTGTGCATTTTCGTATAGAGCACTGAATAGACAAGCAAATTGATATAAAAATAAAATATTTTTTCTACAAGCGTAAATTGTCTGCAACATTTCTAATTAACCTTTTAAGTATCGTCCTCCCAAAAAAATTCTTAAAATTCTCAAAGCAATCATTAGAAGTCTGATATTAATTAAATTTTTTTTCTTTGGTAAAGGACTCTAACTGACATCAAATACCTCAGTCCCTTACGACGTTAACGAAGGATACCTTCAACTTTTAAATATTAATTT